>CM045763.1:9993051-10418619 GCA_025200525.1 Camellia lanceoleosa | reverse complement strand
CTTTCCGGTTCTCTCGTAACCTTGTTGTTCTACTTATGTCAACAGAGTTTGTTGTCTGATTTTCCTCAGATTCACAATGCTCTCTGTCTTGAAAGCGAAATTCTTCAGACCCAGCGCCTCCCAAGAATGTATCGACTTACTCCGGCCCTTCCCTACAACTAATAATTCTCGCCTTGCTTTGCCCTCGTTGAATTCTACAACATCCGGTTGATCATCCACCATCCGTAGTTTCTACCGATTCCTCATACTCAAACCAGCTTGACCGCCATATCCCCGATTCTTGGTCATTAAGAACTGGAGTTTGGCAAAGTCCTCCTCTACTTTTAAATCCTCTCGTCTCGCCAAATCCATCCCCCGATCACACACACGCTACTCTCTGCAATTCTACACTTGGTTCAGACCGCTCATCGATTGCACGCAATTGCTCAGATCGTAGGCTTCCTCAAAGAAAATTCTAAACCGCTCAAACCCCGACGATCAGCCCATTCTCCTCATAACCTCCTCAGATTTCTTCAATAGCCACCACTCGCTGGGTTGTGGAGATGTCTATCATGCACAAAGGTCAAGGTAATCGAAGGAGCACCTCCGATTTAGGTAGATGAGAAAAGTGATATAGATGCTAGATCGTAAGACACAACCCCACCGATAAAGTTAATTCTTTTGGGAGGTGGAGCTTGGTTGTGTGTAGGAGTGGGTTAGTTGTGACATTGGGTCTTTCTCGTGGCAAAATCACCGCTTGTCAATGAGATCCGAATCTCGTGACACAACCTAAAACATTGGTCTCTGTCATGACCGTGTTGCCGGTGATATGCACAATATTTGGCCGGGTTGTGAGTGGGGTAGTGGATTTGGTAACTACCGGCTCAGGGGTTTTAGATGTTCTTTTCGATTAAAACCCTTAGAGCCTTGAACAGGGGCATGTACAATGGAGTGAAGGTTCTTGGCCTCGGGTTGGTATTTAGTGGTTCAGGTATTGCTTCCGGATGCACCGAGAAGGGTGTGGTCGCCATAGGTCTTGGAAGCGGAGGGAATGGTGGCACTATGTTTACCTCCGTTCTTAATTGCAAAGACCACTCAGCTGCATTGTTGTTGCGGTTAAAGGTTCTTCGAGGTTGCTCTCTGCCTTGGTCAATCGATCTTGTTTCATTGCATCTTCGATTTGTACCCCATCTCGTATAGATCCCAAAAGGTGGGGAAGGAGTACAATCATTTTTGCATCATGGCTAGAGATTGTGCACAATCATCATAATTTGATCCTTATCTGGGCCTTAAAGTCATCATTGAGGCCTTCGCCTCCACCGGGTCACAAAATCGAAGCTCTCTTTGGGCTCAGATTGTTGTTTCGAGATCACGAAGTTGTAATCTCAATTTGGGTGTTGTAAGAGTATTATGCGAACACGCCTCGCCATTTCATCCCAACTCCGCTGACATCATCCTCCAATTTCACATACCAGATAGCGGCCACACCCGACAGGTCCGCCGAATAAAAGCTTCGGGGTCCGCGAGGCCCATTGGTCGTAATATATCCGAGAATAACCGGAGGTGGACCACGGGATCACCAGATCCGCCGGGGATCGATGCGGCATTTTGAATCTATCCGGCACATATACCACATCGGCATATCCATCCTCGATATCCAGATAGCTTTTTACCCCGGATTTTTGAATAGCTTCGAGCTTGCTCAATTTCAATGTCAGAGGGTCTACTAACTCGAAAGGAGAGTCCCGTGGTTGACGGTGTATGTACCTTGGACAGTTGAGGCGGAGCGGGCAGAGCCGCCCCTCATGGAAGGTCTATGTCCTCCGGATGTTCGGACATTTGGCAAGGTGTTTTGGATGTTTTGCAGACATTCGGGTAGCCTGTGTCTGCCGGTCGACCCCGGTGGGGAGGATTGGATGTGAGGCGATGTTCGCTTGTCGCTATAGCCGGTAATTAGTTCCACCTGTTGGGCCATGATTGTGGCTCATTGCTTAGAAACTCGCTGGTGGATGGCGCCCTCCGCATCTGTTTATACTCTCTTGGAGTTGGCGATCATTTCTTCCATTCCGCCATATTCTCCGGGTCCCGCTGACCGACCGGTATGTGTATTTCTATGGCGTAAACCGAGACCTCGATTGTTCATCGCTAGGGTAGACCATCGCTCGTAACCTTTTGCTCAAACACACTACGCCGCCTTCTTCCGACAACCGGAGGTAGAGAATGGAACACCGGTGTCTGGCCAACCGCATCCTCAAATCGATTAAGCCGACGACCTCTTGTCCAAAGTGCTTGGGGAATATCTGCTGGGTCGGAAGCAATTGTGCTAAAACCTACCCTAGTGAAAAGATAAATAAAGTAATAAATAAATAAATAACCAGATAAACGAACAGCATAACAGCTTAAAATAAATACACAACACACAGCTGGGCATAACAACACACGGTCGATAAGCTAAATACACATTGTCCTCAAATCGATCACTATCCTCAATCATGTCCCCAAAATCAATTTGGTACCCATAGATGATTCTCAAACACCGACCGATGCCCGCAGTGCAGTTCGATGCCCAAACTCGCAAACTAATACATGCATTTCAGAAGACGACTCTAAAAGCACATAGCGTATAAGTGAGAGCCAAAACACCCCTATGTCAGTAGGGTTTCCGCCTATTTCGTCAGGAGCTAAGATTTCACTATGCACGCAGCGGTTTCAAACAACCTATATCAGGTAAGCAACCTGTCTTAGCTTGGAATGGTCACTCTAGATTTCGAATATCTACTAGGTCGAATGGTCAAAAGGGTGCCCCACGCAAAAGCGTGCCCCCATAAAACCGGACTTTGTGTTCCCATCGGGCAGAGTTCGTGAATCGGTAAGCCTTATGGCACGCACTTTTGGCAAACCGCCAGAATAGCAGATGGAAAACACCGTGTCGTAGACGCACGAACGCAAATGTAATGGAAAGAAACACACAAATGTAGTCAAAACCAGATATCATGAGTTCGAAAGTTCTCTAAATCCTCAAGAAGTCGCCAGAACTCAGACGCCCCGAACGCCCCGGGAGGGATGAGTCCCCTATTCTATTCATTTTGGGCTCACTACAGTTTAGGACTCAAATTGTCACGGTTCGTAATTTGAACCAAAGAAGCTAACCGCAAATCGCTTTGAGAAAATGATTTTTTGTTAAAGAAGTGCCAAACATGGACCTTTGCAGATACAAAGTCGCTACCTAAATATTTTATTTTGGAAATTTAGAAACCCCGACTGCGCCTAAGGCCACGGTCCGGCATCACCAAAGTTGCCTCACTGAACTTAGGCACGATAGGGAAAGGTCACTGCGGACCTTCGCCCGATCAAAGATCTACCTCTACTAAGCATGATATCTAGTTTTGAAAACATTATGCATTCTTATTAAGTATTAGCCTAGATTTACTATGTGATGTGCACAACATACAAGTATAGATCGATCGCTCGAATTGGAACAAAACATTTCATGTTTGTTTTTTGAAAGATGGTTTGCTACCGCAAGTAGGCTTAAAATGCAGATTTTGCCACCCTCAGGTGGGCTTAGAAAAGATAGTTTTGCCACTATCTAGTGGCCTTAAAACTCACAGTTGATGCGTTGTTCCAATCCAAATAACCCAACCTTCACCCACAGGCATTCAGGCAGTTATATCACATAAGCAAATAGCCTCGTGGTAAGCATGCTATCATGGCAGTCACTCACACACATGCAAGGATGCTAAAGTATAAAAACTTACCGAGTACTCCAAGCCAAAACAGAAACTATGTTAGAAATCCATGCATGATCCTAACTATACAGAAATGCCTAATGCAACACATGCAGAATGCAACTAAGATAGGCTCGGCTATTCTAAACATGGCATATGGGATGCTACAGCTAACAAGTACTCAACTTGGAATTGAAATACAATGCAGTGAGTTATGATGCGCCGAGCCCGGTGTATGCAAAACAGATAAATGAATGCAAACATGCTATCATACTGTATGCTAATTGAAACATGCCCTAATCTAACCATCATAAGCTGGTAAATAAAAGGGAGAGAAAAACGTGGGGTTAGAAGACATACATCACACACACGCACACTTATTACAATTGTGCCCTCGCTCGGAGGGTCCAAATAAATAATATACAGTCCCAAATGAATAATTACAGTCTGAATAAATACAAAATCCTAATTAATTAACAAATTAATCTAGGAAAGCAATAAATGGCACACAAATCCATAGACCGCCTCGGCTCTGTTCCAAATGATGAATGATGCATGGTCGGATTGCTTGGAGCGGAAATCCATCGCGATGCCCCGATTAGTCTCTGTTTACAATTAAGCCCGGAATACTGCGCGAAGCCCCAAAAGATTGCCGATTTTTGATTTGCTGCAACAGAGAGCAGGAAAGGGACATGGCAATATATTTTTACATATGTATGCTTGATTACTCTTCAGAGAGCGTAGTCTTCGATCCTCGTGCCACCAATCGCACATCTCGATGCATGATGGCTGAGGAGTCGAATTGCACGATTCAATATGGAATGAATGCACATGAAAAACATAACAAGGCCTAGACTCCATCATGGATAATCCGGAGTGTCGGCGACAGGGAATTGAGACACATTCCATCACTGAGTAAAACGCCCTCGCTTCCCCGCTTCTGCTAACTCCTACCTCAAACACAATGCAATATGCATGACATGCATGAATGCAACTAATATACAACCTAGCATACACAATGCTATGAAATGGCATACACAATGCTCGATGTAACACTAAGATACACAATGATCTAACATGCAACCTAGCGTACGCAATGCTATGAAATGAAATGGCACACGCGATGCATGATGGACTTACGCTAACATGAGTGGACCTCAGCCACACTCACATTAGTGGCCATAAGATGAAAATGAGACACTCGAGATGCGTGCACACATGCACGCAAACCGAGGACCGATCCTAAGGCACAAATGCCACTCTAACAAGGCAAGGCATGGCAAGGCATGAAATATGGCATACAAACATGCAAGTTCCAGCACTGAAATGTGATGCAAAATGATCCCGAAACATGGAAACATGGCACCCGATGCATGGAATGGTCCCAAAACACAAAACTAGGCACATGTATTGACCTATCGCTATACAAAGCATGCATTATTTGATCATGAAGTATACAGACAGAACCAAGGCAGTTCCAAAACATGAATAATTCTAGTTCAAAGCATGGCCAAAAGATGCTAGCAAGGTGGACTAAGATAGCATGCGATTTCGACTAGCAAACATGATTTACATGGCATGTACATGAAGCAAGTGAGAACTCATCAAACCAGAAAAAATCAGTGAATAAAACATGCCAAAACATGCCCAAATAACCTCTAAAATGCAACCAACACATGCACAAATGATGGGTTCTTTTAGAGGGCATACAAATGGGTTACTAAGAACATACATCAAGGAAACTTAGCATGGCACAAAAAAATTTGAAAATCAAATATGATAGCCCTAAAACTCACCAAATTAGTTCTGAAATCAGTCAACAAGTCATGCAAGATAGGGCCTATTTGGAAGGCTAAAAAGACCATCAAACAAAACAAGGTGAGAGGGGGTCACGCCCCTCTGATTTTGAGGCTCCAAAATGCATCAAAGCCACTAAAAATCCACTGGATTTCAATGGCTAAGAGGCCAAAACAAGGCCAATGCAAATGCTTACATGTATGGCCCTAATCATGAAAGAATGAAGCATGCATAGGGGAAGATGACCCCAAACAGAGAATAGGCCATAATCAAACATGAAGATGACATCAAAAAAAGACTATTTTTAGTTTAGGTTAAGGTCCAAAAGGGCTCACAAATAAGGCTAATGTATCATGCAAAAATAGCCCTAAAAGAGAGATTAGAGACAAGGGACAGTAGATGGCCTCAAAAATTAAAGAACCCTTCAAAAAAGTTGAAGACGGGCTCAAAAAAAGATACTTTCCAGTTTATATAAAATCCCAAATATGCTCACAAATAAGGCTACAATATGATGCAAAAATGGCCCTAAAAGAGAGATAGAGAGTAAGAGGCAGTATCTAGCCTCAAATAGTGAAGAGCCCTTAGACAAAGTTGAAGAGGGGCTCAAAATAAGGCACTTTACATTTTGGCTCGAAGCCCAGAAATGCTTACAAATAGGGCTAACATATCATGCAAGAAATTGGCCTAAAAGAGAGATAAAGGGAAAGCGGTAACAAATGGCCTTAAACAGAGAAATTTCCTTGATCAAATATGAAAATGAGCTCAAAATAAGACTATTTCCAGTTCAGGTCGGAGCCCAAAAATGTAAGCAAATATGGCTTATAGATGAAGCAAGAAAAGACTAGAAAATTGGGGAAAGAGGATTCACCTTTGAAGAGCAGCAAACCAGCAGCTTTTGGACCAAATTTGTGAGCTTCCAACCTCTTCAAATGTCTTCCAAAGGGCTGGAATGAGTGATGGTGGTGTGGTGCTATAGGTTGTAGTGCAAATGGTGCAAGAAACTTAGGGTTTTGTAGCTTGGAAGAGAGGGAGAGGGAGGATTGTATGCAAGGGTTCTAAACAATTTTTGTAACCCTTAGAAATGGAGGGGAGAGGCTGGTTATATAGAGGGAGAGGGGTGGAGAAATTGAGGGAAAACAAATTCAAATTTTCCCCCCAAAAGGGCAGATCCCCGGGCAGGGGTCTGGGTTAAAACTGCTGGCACAGCTGTAAGGAACCAGGAGAGAGAATTTGGCCGGCCAAGTTCAGGAGGTTCAGGTGGCCGGCCGGCCAGGGTCAAAAGGGTCAACAAGGATTAGTGGCCGGCCACCCCAAAAAGGTGGCCTCCCATGTGTGTACAACACAGCCATGTGGAGACAAACTAGGAAATGTAACCCAAGAGAGAGAAAAACTAACTTTTTAGAGGGGTTCAAAAGGGTCAGGAAGAGTTTATGGCCGGCCTATCCATATTGGTGGCCTCCCAGGTGTGTACAACACAATGGTGTGGAGGAAAGTCAGAAAAAGTGGCCCAGGAATGGGAAAAGTCAGCTTTCTAGTGAGAAAAACGGGCGATGAAGAGCGATGAAGGAATAAAGCTGGTCTTTAGAACAATTGCTGGCCTCCCACCCTTCTACAACCTTCCTAACAATGAAAATAAGGTCTCCACCAAAAATGAGCCCAAACCGATGTAAAACGAAGGTTTGGGGGCCAAAACGCGCGGCCCGGGGCCCCAAAAACAAGTCATAATCGGAGGTGGCATTCGACCACGAAGTTGGTCTCTCGAGCCACAGTGTCCCTCAAAAGGGAGGAAACAAGGTGTATGCCAAAAACCGGAGCAAACGGAGGTGGTTAAGCGGTCCCGAACCGAGGCACACGGCCGACAGCTCCAAAAACCGAGAACCGGGCTCTAAGCGGGAAAAATGGCCTACGACCACGAAACGTAGCCTATGGTCACTGAGAGATGATCTACGAGACCTCTCCCTCCCTTCGGGAAGAGAAAACGAAGAAAACAGGACCTGGTTCACAAACCGAGGTAGGGCACAAAAGAGTCCGGAAGTCCAGAGGTAAGGCTCGCAGCCGAGACTCCGCAACCTTAGAACGAGCACAATATGCAACATCACCAAGCGCTCAATCGGTGACGTCTGAGTCTTAAGGTCGGTCAAAAATGGGGTGTCTACAACCACCTCAATGGATGGTTATGATCAATTTGATCAAAAAGCTACTATTAAACCTCTAGAATATTCAAGCATACACTCATACTTTTACTATATTTTAGAACTCTCTAAACTATTATTGTATATAGTAGGACCTTCTATACCTCTCTAAAATATTTTAGAACCTTCTAGATTTTTCTAGATTCCTACAAACTTCTCAAATGTTCCGGTACCTTCTACGATGTTCTAGAGTCTTTTAGATTTCTCTAGATCTTTCTAGAGTCTTTTCTATATATTTGCAGAGTCTTCTAGATTATTTAACATGTGTAGTTGATAAACTAGATAATTCTAGAAAGTCAACGATGACTCTTAACACTCTTAGCATTGACTCTTTTATTTAGTTCTTCTTTATAATTGCCGAGTTGCTTTTCAAAACTCTACAAACTTTGAGGCTCCAAGTCCTTGAGTGAACAAATCTATTACTTGGTCATCTATTCTAATCAAGGTTTCAAAAAGCAATTGTAGCGGTATCAGAAGGCCATAGTGTAATGATTATGTATAACCGAAACTATGATTTTTTTTATTTTATATTTTTCATACAATAAAAAAAAAAAACTTACAGATATGCATATTTTTCTTTAGAAGCACATTTATTAGGGTTTTAAATAAATTTTGATCACTTTTTAGAAGGGGAATAGACATATCTTTATGGGTGTGACTCAATCAGTTCCATAGTTGGATTGACATTTGTTTACTATGCTTCATAACTGGATTACAGTATCAGTTGATCCGGATATGTTAATTTTTTTAGATTTTGTAAAGGATTTGATTAATTAGTTGTTTTGGGTTTTGGTTAGATCCTTGTTTCTTATGCTTGTCTTGCTAGCTTAATGTTATACATTTTAAATAAAATTTAGCTATTTATCAGAAATAATAATAATTTTATAATAATTTAACACTAACTTTTTTTGTTAAAATAGCTGATAAAGATTTAAAAAAAAAAAAACTAAAATAACTAATAAAATAAAAGGAAAATTGGTCTAAGATCCCTACCCAACTTTTAGTATGCAGAGAGATCCACAGTAGTATTTTTTAATGCCTAAGGTCCCTCAATGTTATTTTAGTTTATAAAATACCTATTTTTTCCTTCTTTATAATATACGGTTTTCAATTTTGGAAACTAAAGATTACGTTGCTATTTTTGTAGGAGATTACGTTGGGATGAACTTGACGATGGAGATTTTGATGATGCAGACTTTCCTGGAGATTTTGTAGGGATTTTGTAGTCGTGTAGAAGTTGATTTTCGTTGATCGCGTAGAAGTTGATTTTGTAGTCGTGTAGAAGTTGATTTTCGTTGATCGTGTAGAAGTTGATTACGTAGAAGTTGATTTCCAGTGGAGTTGAATCAGGTACGTTTTTTTATTTTATTTTTCATTTGATTTGTATGTAAGGATTCTGATTTCAAAGAAATTTTTCTAGTGTATTTTGAATTAGGTTTTTATTTTCAGTTTTGATCAGTGTGAGAGAAAAGCTAGCTCAGTGTAGTTGTTTTTGATTTTTGAAGTTGATTTTTCATTCTTTGTTATTGACGATAGAGTTCTCTGTAATTTTCTAAGTTTTGTGCTCTATTTTTTTTTGCACTTTTGATTTTTTTGCACTTTTCTTTGTATTCTAGAGAAAATTGTAAGCTTGTAGTCCAGTGAAAATCACAGAGAAGATTATAATTTCATAACAAATTTTCTCAGTGATTTTTGTGAGTGATTGTGTTTAATAGTTAGCATTAATTTTCTCTGTGATGTTATATGGACTCATTAATTTTCTTTGTGATTTTGTTTTTGTTATATTGAAGGTGAATATAAGTTCGTAAATTTCTCTAGATTTTGATTTGAGTCCAATACTACACAATCACATAAAAAAAATCACAGAGAATATTATAATTTCATAACAGATCTTCTGTGTGATTTTTGTCTATGATTGTGTTTAATAGTTAGAATTAGTTTTCTTTGTACCCATTAATTTTCTCTGTGATTTTGTTTTTGTTATCTTGAAGTTGAATTATAAGTTTGTAAATTTCGCTGGACTTTTATTTGAGTCCAGAGAAAATTATAAACTTCTTATTATAATGCAAAGAAAATTATAAAAAACACAAATTTCTCTGGACTTGTATGTTGTTCTTATGAAGTGTTTTTATATTGAACAAGTTATTTTTCTTGTTTTTTCTTTCAGTTTAGATGAATAGTGCAGTGTTGTTGCTGTGCAAATATGAGAATGATACTATTGTTATTAATGTTTCATGCGAATTGAATTTTAAGGAATTGGTTAGCATTTTGTGTAAAACATGAGAGAATTTGAAACCTGAGACGATGTGTATTTCATATTCTATTGTGGGCCATCCGACTTGTATGGTTTGAAATAATATTAATTTTCTAAATATGTTGAGGGTTGTTTGTGCATGTGGTGTTGATATAGTTGATATTTCAGTTATTAGGTGTAGTACTTCTAATCAAGAAGATGAAGTGGGGTCGAGCTGGGTAGATGTTGTGCATTTAAGGGTGGTGTAGTTGAGTTCCGTATTGTTTTGTGCAAGTGTGCTATTGAGGTTGTTTTTCAGTTTACGTATGTAAAAAATGACAAGCTAAGGGTTACGGCAGAATGTGCATATAAAGAATCAAGGGGATGTATGTGACGTGCATGCTTCAGTTGAAAAAACAAATGAGTTCTTTTACATAAGAACTTTGAACAATGAACATACGTGTGGTGTGGTTGTTCGTACTAGTAAACATGTTAGGATGACTTCCACTTTAGTTTCAAGCGTATACTTGTAGAGGTAAGTGCAAAACTTTTAACTCGCCTAATGGATGTTGTCAAAGAAATGAAAGAAAAATATAGGGTTTTAATCAGTTATAACTGTGATTGGTTGGGAGTTGAAAAATCCAAATGTAGTATATATGGGGATTCTTGTTTGTCATTCGATCAATTACGTTGGTATTTTGATGAGGCATTGAAGAACAATTCAGGTAGTCGTTTTGAGTTAAATTTTGAAGATAATAAGCGTTTCAAATGAGTGTTTGTGGCTTTTCATGCATACATTGCTGGTTTCAAATATTATCAGTCATTATTGTTTCTTGATGGAACACTTTTAAAAGGACGATACAAATGAGTTATGCTTGCTGCGATGGGAAAAAATGGGAATGAAGGTAATTGTAAATATATCTAATTTTTTCTAAGTGTGTGAATTTTCTATACATGTGGGAATTGAGTGAATTTTCTATTTTTGTGGTCATGTTTTGTGATTTTTCTCTAACACTTTGAATTTTCTCTAGAGGTGGCCACTGTGTGAATTTTCTCTAGAAGTAGCCACTGTGTGAATTTTCTCTAGAGGTAGCCACCGTGTGAATTTTCTCTGGATTTGATCACTGTGTGAATTTTCTCTAGATGTTGGCACTATGTGAATTTTCTCTGTAGTTGGTCACTAAGTAAATTTTCTCTAGATGTTGCCACTATGTGAATTTTTAGTGAATTTTCTCTGGATGTTTATTGTTCTAATTTTCTTTGTATATGTATATCTAATCTGCTTGTTCCTATTTGTTTTGTAGATTTTTTTTTCTATAGCTTTTACCGTTGTTAATGCTAAGAATAAAGACAATTGGTATTGGTTCCTTGAATATTTATGTGAAGTATTAGGATCGGAGAGAGTGATAAGTTTCATTTTAGGTTTTTTCCTTAATTGCTATCATGGATTTTATCTTGAACATCTAAAGAGAAATTTGAGGGATACGTTATCATGTAGAAACACAAATTTGGTTAGGAAGACGATTGTGTCCAAGTTTTCATAATGTGCATATGCGCTAATAAAGGCATCATTCAATTTCAAGTTAAATGAATTAAAAAGTGAGGAATGAGACATTGTGAGTGTTTTCTTGAGAAGTTTACCATATGAAAATTGGAGTGATGTATATTTTGAGGGGAAACATTATGGTGAAATGTATTCAAATGTTACTGAGTCATTCAATTCATGGATATGAGAAACTCGGCACTTACTAATAACAAATTTGATGGACATGATACGATTGCAAATCATGAATATGAGGTTTGATAGGGGGCTGCTCTCTAGTAAATGGAATAAAGTTCTCTGTCCTCCTATGGATAATGTGTTGGAAAAGGCTTTCATGGATGGGAGGACATAGAATATGAGTTTATCATCTGATAATGTGTTTGAAGTGCATTGTTTTCCTTCGGTTATGGTTGATCTTGGGTTGAGAACTTGTTCATGTCGAAAATGAGAAATAAATGGGTATTCATGTCAACATGTCATGTAAAGCAATTTTTAGGAGTGAAAAGAATTTGAATTCATTTATTGAACCATTTTTTCATACTGATATGTATCATCAAGCATACTCATTTTCAATTGGCCCAGTTCCAATTGTTGAAAAACCTATGTGTAGCATTAATGATGCTATGATTTTACCTCCATTGAGTAAGAGACCAGCTAGGAGGCCAAAGAAGAACAGAATTGCTTCTACAGAAGAGTTTAAAATGGTGATGAAGTGTAGTCGATATGAGAGTATTGGTCGCCATAATAAGAGGACATGCAATGAACTTTTGTTAAATAGTTGAGGATAATACATTTTATTGATTGAATAATACATTTGAGGATTACTTTGTGTATTTTGTTTTGTGAAATGTACTTTTTGGACAGTGTGTATATAATACCAATCAAATTCATTCAGAGAAATTTTCCAATAGCAGCGAAAATTACTTTTTGTATTGTGTTTTTAGAAATATACTTTGGGAGTGCCTTTGTAATACCAGTCAAATTCATCTAGAAAAATTTGCCAATAGCAGAGAAATTTACTGTGTGCATTGTGTTTGTTGAAATATGCATTGTGTTTTGTAAGGTCAAATTTATCCAGAGAAATTTGCCAATAGCAGAGAAAATTATAGTGTGCATTGTGTGTGTTAAAACATACTATGGGTAGTGCGTGACACATGAATTTGTAAATTTAATTCAATACTGCAATAAATAAAATTCTTCATTAGTATTAAAAAAAAAATAATAATAATAATAATAATAATAATAATAATAATTAATGTTATGGTTGTAGGTGATAAAATGTAATCTAATTAGATTATTAAAACCTTGGGCCTAATGCGAATTAAATCAAATGTTAAAATATATATATATATATATATGGTGGTTTATCACCATCCTAATACATAGGATGGTGACTAAGTGATCACCAAATTTAGCCACACGGAAGAAAGGGGAAACAACACTGCTAGACAAAATGGCCAAGATTGAAGCAAATTTCATTTAATCAAACCATGCAAACATGCCTATAAATAGTGAAATACCTACACAAAGAAGCTTCAAGTAAGGACAAAATTGGAAACCATTTGCAGTGAGGTAAGCTTTGAGAACTCAAGGAGGTAGCCGAAGTTGTAGTACCTTGGGTTATTTTATACCTCAAGGCAAGGGGAAGGAAAATAAAGGAGTGTAGCTGGGAGTTGAAGAAAAATAAAGCTAAGGGACAATCTTAAGATGAGTTATATTATACCTTGAGTTACCATAATATATTTATTTAATGTTTTGAGTTACCATAGTTTATTTTATAGGGATTTGGTCATAGCCCCTCACTACCTAATTTCTCTTTCAAAAGGACAAGAATTATATAAGTATTTTCAAAACCCCCTGATATTTTAAAACTTATTTCTTTTACTATATTACCCTCAACTCTCATATTAAGACATTTTCACTATATATTTCAGAGTAAAATTTTACTCTGTATGAAAGTAAAATTTTACTTTCATACAGAGTAAAATTTTACTTTAGTTTTAGAGTGTAAAATTTTACTTTCATACAGAGTAAAATTTTACTTTAGTTTTAGAGTGTAAAATTTTACTTTCATACAGAGTAAAATTTTACTTTCACTCTGAAACTAAAGTAAAATTTTACTCTGTATAAAAGTAAAATTTTACTCTGAATGAGAGTAAAATTTTACTCTGTGAAACTAAAAGTAAAATTTTACTCTGTACAAAAGTAAAATTTTACTCTGAATGAGAGTAAAATTTTACTCTATGAAACTAAAAGTAAAATTTTACTCTGTATGAAAGTAAAATTTTACTCTGGTTTTGTCAAATGAAAAAAACAAAGCAATAGAACCAGAGTAAAATTTTACTCTGGTTCTATCAAATGAAATTTGATTGCAGGCTCTTTGATTTTGGGTGAATCAAATAATTACACTAAAATTTATAAATAATCATAGAAAACCTGAGTATTTGTGTGCATATATTCACAAGAAAAGAAGAATGGAAGCAAGTTCTCGTACAGGAGGAAAAGAGGTTGCAAAGTATGGAGCATTTGAATACATGTAAAATATAAAATCAAGATCAAAACACACAAATATACAGATATATATATAGATTACAGATCGGAATATATATATATATATATATAATCGAATTCAAATCTCAAAACACGTATATATTCGAATTCAAATCTCAAAACACACAAACATACACATATATAGATATATATATATATATTACAGATCGAAATATGTAGATATATATATATTCGAATTCAAATCTCAAAACACACAAACACACACATAGATATATATATATATATATCTATATGTATCTACTCTTCAATTCGGCCTTCAAGGTCATCGCAATGGCTTGGCTAGTCGACCAACTCATGGATCTCAGGCGAGGATCTTTGATCAAATGGCAACAAAGAAGGATCTAACAAAGGAAGAAATCAACCGAAGAAGGAGATCGAACTCCGATCTGAGGCGGAGCAGAGGAAGTCGCTGACTAGTTTTGATACCAGATCTTGAAACCCTAGCCATGACGTCTTGAGAGATTGAGATGGTGATTAGGGAAGATTTAGTTGAGGGTATAATAGTCTGATAAAATATTTAAATAATAAATTTTGTCATTTATGCAAGACTTTTTAATTATGAGGAGGTTTAGAAAGTATAATTTTTTTCTTAGTCCTTCTAACAATGAAAAGAAGGTAAAGGGGGTTTATAGCCAAATTTCCCTATTTTATATAATTTATGTTTTATGGTTATGTTAATGTTTCAATTACGTGGATTATTTTCTAAACTCCATTTGCTCAAATTAAAACCCATGGATATGTTTGTTTAAATTTTAGAAATTATTTGACAATAATCTTGTAAATAATTATTTTCTGTAAGTACTATCACGGGAGTCTCATGCCCTGGGAGACTTAAAAAAACAAACCATTAGCCCCTGTTTGGCCACTTTGTGGTCCTTTGCTTGTCATGGATTCATTGACCCATGTTCTGATTGTCACTCTAGTGACCCCTGTTCTGTTCTGTTCTGTATTGTGGTTATAGTTATTTACATAATTCTTGTATTTTAGTTTCTGCCATTTCAATAATTTATTTATGCAATTTAAATTATGTTAATGTTTTAACTTAAATAACTATCCATGACTATTTTGTGCCCTTATATTCACAGTATAATATTTCTCACTCTACCATGTGCTTATAACTGTTATCCTTTTCAGGTGACAAGATTAGCAAGATCAAGACGGGGGATAAACCACAGTGTTTTTTTCTTCTTTTTTTCCTTTTTTTTTTTTGTACTGTCTACATTTCTAATTAGACACCTGGAATAAAATAAAAGCCCAAATGACCATGTTTGTTTCCTTTTAATAAACAATTGGTACCCAATTATTTTATTTTAATTTATTCGTTTGCGCTATGACTACAAAATTATTTGAATTATTTTATTTTTATCTTGTTGCGACGCTGAGCTTTTGGGTACTGGGCTTGGGTTGTGACAAAAGTGGTATCAGAGCTTTTACAAAAAAAAAAAAAAAAAAAAAAAAAAAAAAAAGTGTCTATTAATAAAAATATATATAGTGACAAAATAAAAAATAAATAAATACTATATTTTGTCCAACATTATAATTGTTTAATTATATATATATATTGTCATAATATAAAATAAATAAATAAAATATTGTGTCCAACATGATTTAAATAAATATTGGATAGGCTAAGTTTTTTTGTGTTGTAGGACATGGCACACCAGGAAGAATTGATTTGGTTCGAGCCCTAGGGAGCGCATTTAGCCCTTAACTTATTGGAGGGACGGGAGGACTCAGAAAACACTATCGGACAGACCCACCCTGACCTTGACCGACTCATGGGGAGGCTAGTATATTTGCAGGCCAACCCTGATAAGGACTAATTGCTTGGAGACTTAGCCGAGCTGGCACTCGAGAGAAATACATTGGGCCAACGCATGTCGTCAGATTGGTATATCTGCATTTCTTGGTTGCTCTCTTATACCCAGGCTTTGCCGAGAGGAGAGGGAATATATACCCTAGCAGCCACATTCGCATTACTACACCTCCTCCACAGCACATTGTCCAGACCCCAACTATGGACTACACTGACAGTACCACATACTTAAAGATGTTTGTGCGGCTCACTGGGCGGCAGTTTTGGGGATATGACCAGGGTGTACCGGTCTACATAGTCCAGGTAGTTTGGCGCTGTTTTGGGATTGAGCTCAGTGGATGGAAGTTTAAGTCCCTCATACAGCAAGAGTTCTCATGGCTGTTCCACGGCCCAGTCTTCCAGAGCCAGTTCTCGTACGGGCTCAGTGACTTATTATAGGAGCATGACCGAGAGATGTCGTCGATCTTTTTTTTTTTTTGAAGCTAACAATGACTAGTCTAATCCTTCTGTTTTTGTATTAATAGGATTAGACACTAATTCTTGACTGTATTTTAAGTACGTTGAACTAATATGTTTTCTTTTGCATAAGTGAAAATGATATATGTACTACTATAGTATCTTGTGAATCATAGATAATTAAATGTCTATTAAGTGGTTCAAAAGAAAAGAGGGAGAGTTCACTAACCGTTTTCACCTTGTAGTAATGGCTAATGATGAAATGGAACCGGATCATCGGTCAGTGGTATTGATCCAATGGAACAAATCATGGAAAGAGCAGTTACTAGTTTTTTGTGAGCTGTACAAACCAACATTAATAGTGGATTGCCTGAACGACGAGAAGAACCAACTACAATAAAACAGTTCCAGGACTTGAAACCTACCATATTCATTGGCAGGACAAACTCACTAGTGGCAGAAGCTTGGGTCAGAGATATGGAGAAAATTTTTCGCGCGCTACCTTGCACAAAAAGATAGAATGTGACTTTGGCCACATTCACCTTCAAAGACGATGCATAAGAATGGTAGCTACTTACCCTGGAGAAAGAAGATATTGTGACTTGGGCTAGATTCTTGGAGGTATTCTATGAAAAATACTTTCCAGATTCGCTGCGGGAACAAAAGGCATCAGAATTCATACGTCTAAGGCAAAGAACCACGACAGTGGCCAAATACAAGAGCAAGTTCACGCAACTGGCTTGATTTACAACATACGTCATCCCCACCAAAGCTCGAAAAGCTAGGAAATTTGAAACATGGTTGGATGTTGAAATCAAGGACAGGCTGGAGGTTTTGAAACTACCAACCTATGTGGCAGTGGTAGAGCGAGTATCCATTGCAGAAAAAGGGATTAAAGCCTTGCGCTCCGGGGAACCAAGCCAAAGGAAGCGATTTTGGGAAAGAGATAACAGAAGACCCGATGTCGCGCCTCCCAAAAGGGTAAATATGGGCACAACCAGTTCAACCAGTTTAAGCAATCAAGGTCTTACGAATCCCAAAGGTGGCGCCATTCCAACTTGCTCTACCTGTGGAAGGACTTATTGGGGACAATACCGTCAAGACACGGGAGCATGCTTTAGATGCGGCCAAGTTGGCCACTTGCTGAGAGATTGTCCCAAGCTTGCTAGTCCTACAGCCAGCCCCTCTGAACCAGTCCGAAAACCCGCGGTACCTGGAGAAGTGAGGAAGGACCAAAAACGCCAAGGAAAAGCCTTTACCTTGGTGCCTGGAAACCCAAAAGTTACTGAGAATGTTGTGTCAGGTGCACTTTCTGTTTGTGGTCACTTAGCCTATGTTCTCTTTGACTCTAGTTCAACTCATTCTTTTCTTACACCACACTTTGCTACCAAGTTGGCATTAACATCCGAACCCTTAGAATACATACTATCTGTGTCTTTTCCTTCTGGAAACTCCACCTTTAGTGCTGATGTGTACAAATCTTGTACTGTATCCTTAAAAGGGGAAACTTAATACGTAGACTTAATTCCCCTCTGCATTAGTACCTTTGATGTGATTTTAGGAATGAATTGGTTAGCTACCAACCTTGCCATTATTGATTGTGAAGCCAAAAAGGTCTTCCTCAGGTCACCAAACCAACTCGAGCTTGTCTTCGAAGGAACTAAAGTCTCTCTTCCTCCATGTGTTATATCCTTTATGACAGTCTAACGGCTTCTAAGAAAGGGTTGTTGTAGTTGTATCTGTTTTATGATCGATACTCAACAGGAAGCCCCTACACTTGATGCAATCCCTGTGGTTCTAGAATTCTCGAATGTATTTCCTGAAGACATACCTGGTACCCCAGTTTACCGAGAAATCGAATTCACCATTGAAACCCAACCTGGTACACAACCAATCTCAAAAGCCCCTTACCGCATGTCCATGACAGAATTAAAAGAGCTAAAGACTCAACTCTAGGAACTATTGGACAAAGGTTTCATTTGACCAAGTACCTCACCGTGGGGAGCTCCAGTACTATTCGTAAAGAAAAAGAATGGTACTGTGAGAATGTGTATCGACTATCGAGAATTAAACAAGGTCACCATCAAAAATTGGTACCCTCTGCCACGAATTGACGACTTGTTCGATCAACGACAAGGTGCCCAAGTATTCTCGAAAATTGACTTACATTCTCGCTACCATCAACTAAAATTCAAAATGGAAAGCATCGAAAAGACTGCCTTCAGAACCCGTTACAGGCACTACGAGTTTCTTGTCATGCCATTTGGTGTCACAAATGCTCCAACGGCCTTCAAGGACCTCATGAATCGAGTGTTCAAACCCTATATTGACGAGTTCGGTATTGTCTTCATTGACGACATTCTCATATACTCCAAATCGCCAGAAGATCATGAGCACCACTTGCGAAGATTTCTACAAACACTACGTGATCACAAGCTTTATGCCAAGTTGAAGAAATGCGACTTCTAGATCACTAGTGTACACTTCCTCGGTCACGTCATTAACGAAGATGGCATTTCAATTGACCTCAAAAGGTTGCAAAGAATCGTGGATTGGCCACAACCTACTAATGTGTCCAAAATCCAAGCTTCTTGGGTCTAACGGCTATTACCAAGGCCGATTTCTCGAAGATAGCAGTACCCTTGACCCAGCTAGCTTAGAAGAATACACCCTTTGAATGGACCGACAAGTAGGAATGTTGCTTCCAAGAATTGAAGAACAGACTCGTAACGGCTCCTATACTAGTACTCCCTGTGGAAATGTATGATTCATAATTTATAGTGATGCCTTATACAATGGTTTGGGTTGTATTCTTATGCAAAATGGAAAGGTCATTGCATATGCCTCACGTCAACTTAAGACCCATGAGAAGAACTACCCGACCTACGATCTCGAATTAGCTGCAGTAATCTTTGCCCTCAAAATTTGGCGTCATTATCTCTATGGAGTAACTTGCGAAATTTACACAAATCATAAGTCTCAAATATCTATTTACATAGAAAGAACTGAATATGAGGCAACGACGATGGTTAGAATTTATGAAGGACTATGATATAGAAATCTATCACCATTCCAGCAAAGCTAACGTAGTTGCAGACGTATTGAGTTGAAAGACAACCAAAAGTTTGGTATGTACCCTCGTTCCCCGCAAGATCAATGGGCTGCTTACCAACATAATCGTGGAACCCAAGTTGATTGAAGAAATTAGAGTCCGCCAATGTAAAGACAAACTTTTGAAGAAAAAGTATGAGGAGGAAGGAAACACGCCCGATCTTGACTTTATGATAAGCAAAGGGATGCTAAAATTTCATAATCGAATTTATGTACCCGACCTTCCAGAACTCAAGAAAAAGATATTTGTAGAAGCCCATAGCTCGAGGTTGGTGATCCACCCTGGCAATATGAAGATGTATCATGATTTGAATGAACGCTTCTGGTGGACAGGAATGAAGAAAGATATAGCAAGTCACGTCTCTAAATGCTTGCATTGTCAATAGGTTAAAGCAGAACATCAGAGACCTGCAGGATTGTTACAGCCACTCCTATTCCTGAATAGAAATGGGAGCACATTACTATGGACTTTGTGGTCGGGCTACCGCAATCAGTCTCGAAGAATGATGCAATATGGGTTATCGTAGATCGATTGACGAAGTCGGCGCATTTTCTACCGATCAAAATTACGTACTCCTTTACTAAGTTCACCACTCTATACATTAAGGAAATCATTCGTTTGCACGGCACCCCAGTTTCAATCATATCTGATCCACTATGAAGTTTAGCACGACTTATCACCCACAAATTGATGAACAATCTAAAAGAACAATCCAGACTTTGGAAGATATGTTATGTTATGTGTGTGTGTGCCAGACCTCAAAGGTAATTGGGATGATCACCTACCTTTGGTGGAGTTCACCTATAATAATAGTTACCATGCAAGTATTGGAATGGCACCATATGAGGCGTTATACGGAAAAAAATGTCGATTACCTCTGTATTAGACGGAAGTCGAAGACAGGAAAATGTTAGGCCCCAAGATTGTGCAAATAACGAATGATAAAATACAGCTCATCCAGCAGCGAATCTGCATTGCCCAGAGTCGCCAAAAAAGCTATGCAGATATACGGAGACGAGACTTAGAATTTCAAATAGGCAATCATGTGTTCCTAAGAATCTCACCAATGAGAGGGGTTATCTAATTTGGAAAATGAGGAAAGTTAAATTCACGTTACATCGGGTCATTCGAGATACTAGAAAGGATTGGTCCTGTGGCATATCGCCTTGCGGTTCCACCTGAACTATCCAATGTCCACAATGTATTTCACGTTTCGATGCTTCGCCGATATCTTCGGGATCCAGAGCATGTTGTCAATTATGAGAACTTGGAAGTTCAAGAAGACCTCTCTTATGAAGAACAACCAGTTCAAATTCTTGATCGCCGTAATCAAGTCCTTTGAAATAAGACTATACCTCTTGTAAAAGTCTTATGGAGAAACCATTGTGTCGAAGAAGCAACGTAGGAAACTGAAAGTCAAATGTGAGCCAAATACCCACACCTCTTCGAAAACCAAGGTACGTCAAGTTTGGGGACAAACTTCTTTTAAGGAGAGGAGAAATGTGACACCCAAATTTGTAAATTTAATTCAATACTACAATAAATGGAATTCTTTATTAGTATTTAAAATAATAATAATAATAATAATAATAATAATAATAATAATAATAATAATAATAATTAACGTTATGGTTGTAGGGTGATAAAATGTAATCTAATTAGATTATTAAAACCTTGGGCCTAATGCAAATTAAATCAAAGGTAAATATATATATATATATATATATGGTGGTTTATCACCATCCTAATATATAGGATGGTGACTAAGTGATCACCAGCGTAGGCCATGTGAAGAAAGGGAGAAACAACACCTATTAGAGAGGTGGCCAAGATTGAAGCAACCCACCTAATCTGAAACCATGTAAACATGCCTATAAATAGTGAAATACCTACGCAGTAAGCTTCAGAAGTAAGGACAAGAATTGGAAACCATTCGTAGTGAGGTAAGCTTTGAGAGCCGAGGGAGTGTAGCTAGGAGTTGTAGTAGGAAAATAAAGGCTAAGGGTCAATCTTAAGGTGAGTTATATTATACCTTGAGTTATCATAATATATTTTACGAATATTTTGAGTTATCATAATTTATTTTATATAATTTATGTTTTATGGTTATGTTAATATTTCAATTACGTGGATTATTTCTTGAACTCCATTTGTTTAAATTAAAATTCATGGATATGTTTATTTAAATTTTAGAAATTATTTGACAATAATCTTGTAAACAATTATTTTCTGTAAGTACCACCATGGGAGTCTCATGCCTTGGGGGACTTAAAAAAACAAACCATTGGCCCCTGTTTGGCCACTTTGTGGTTCTTTGTTTGTCATGGATCCATTGACCCCTATTCTGATTGTCACTTTAGTGACCCATGTTCTGTTCTGTTATGTACCGTGGTTATAGTTATTTACGTAATTCCTGTATTTCAGTTTCTGCCACTATTTTGTGCCCCTGTACTCACAATATAATATTTCTCACTGTGCCATGTGCTTATAACTGTTACCTCTTTCAGGTGACGAGACTTAGCAGGATCAAGACGAAGGATAAACCAAAGTGTTTTCTTTTCTTTTTTCTTTTTTTTTTGTACTGTCTACATTTCTAATTGGACACCTTGAATAAAATAAAAACCCAAATGACTATGCTTGTTTCCTTTTAATAAACATTCGGTACCCAATTATTTTATTTTAATTTATTTAATTTATCCGCTTGCGTTACGATTACAAAATTATTTGAATTATTTTATTTTCAACTTGTTGCGATGCCGAGCCTTTGGGTACCGAGTTTAAGTCGTGACACAGTGTGTTTATAATACTAGTCAAATTTTATCTAAAGAAATTTGCCACTAGAAGAGAAAATTCTTTGTGTATTGTGTTTTGTGAGGTCAAATTCATTTAGAGAAATTTGCCAATAATAGAGAAAATTACTATGTACATTGTGTTTTTTGAATTTGATGATTGTTTTGTACCAATACAATGCATTACAGATTATATGATCATATAGATATCCTCTTGGCACGATACGAGTTAAATTTCTCTATGAAATTCTGGTAACTTCATACTAGAGAAATTTCTACAGACAATTTTCTCTATGTGGATTGTGTTGACAATCACCACTTAACATACATTATAAAAAATATATATTAACCATTGATAGCTATGAAATTTACATTAGTCAAAAAAAGATATATACATATATGTCAAACATCATCATTCATTCAATATATGAAAAAACCAATTGAAATGTTATTCCTAATTACATTGTGTGCATTGTCTTCCCTTCACTAGTGTGCTTTCACTATTATACTCTTGGTTCTTCTTCTGGTAGTATTTGAATTGGTTCTGTCTATGACTGGCCAACTTTGGTCGCAAATCTCTTTATGATTTCTGCCCTCATTAACCTTACGTCTTGTGTCAACCATTTCGAACGGATGGATTCATGGTTGCTATATTGTCTCATTATGTAGCATACAAAGAGGCCACAATCCACACTGCATACAAATTATAGGTATAGTTAGTTTTAAGAAACATTCAAATTAGATTATCTTATTTATAGATGTTGTATAAAACTTACGAATCACTGTCTTGTTGTGGAGCATTGTTGACATATTCAAAGTCATAATTTGTGTTTTGTGAGTTTATCAATTTGAAAGAGGATTGTGATTGTGCCTTTCTTTTAAAGTAAGCTTTCAAAAAATTCTCCACATAATCTTGCTGTAAAAAATAATAATTTTTAAATAACAAAGAAATTTACACACAAATTAATGGGATTTTATGAAAATTATCATCGCATAAACATTATCATGGATCAGAGAAATTTCCACTCGTTACTAATTGTTTTGCATCTTTGATATATTTGTCTTGTGCATCATCTCTCATTGGCCTTAATGAGTTGTAGTACCTCCATAAATTGTCTTGTTTGTCCAAGACTAGCAAGGTTCAGTGATTTCCATCTGTTGACTTCTCATTGCCCTCGGTGTTTATTGGGAAATTGAGGAACTACAGGTTCTTCCATGCTGTTTCAAGATGCTTATCAAATAATGAGACTCGGAAAGTTTAATTTTCCGTCATTTTGATGAAGTTCTGTGGTCAAAGAAAATCAAAAAATGGTTATGAGAAAGTTGAAATGATAGGAATTTCAGAAATATACACAGAGAAATTTTAAATGCACACAACTAGCTTGAGAAAATTAGACTAATGACACAACTAGCTTCAAGAAATATCTTAACAAGAGAAAGTAGTAAGTAAATTCTAGAGAAAATCAACTAAAAGAGTAGTAACATACCAAGCTCATGCATGTGAAAAAAATTTGAAATTGGTTGTTGTCCTGTTCTTCTTTGGTCAGCAAATAAGATCTCTCCATAGCCATCAATGTCCTGAAAAATATCGTTTATAATTGTAGCATTGGTTTATAAAGGCTAATGGAACATTGCAGAGAAATTTGATGAAAGACGTACATTGTTGACAATTTCTTTTTCCTTTATTAGGTTTTTGATATCTTCAAAAGTAATTAGATTCAACTCACTTGTCCATATTAAAACCCCACAAGATGACAAAGAAGTGATTTAATAGTTGTTAATGCAATATAAGTTAGTAAATTGCTGTTTGTCATCTTCTATTTTATTTGTTATACTTATTCTAGTCCAGACACATTTGATATGTGCTGCAAGACATCTTTGACATGTTCTTTTACCAATTTTGCAACTGGTAGACTTTGAGGAAAAACCCAGGATTTTCTGACACTTGTTGGTTGAGGCAAGAGATACTCATCAGCATCAAGTATTTCTTTGTTTTTGCTAGTTTGCTCTATTTGCTTTGCAACTTACTTTAAATCTCTAGTCACCTTCACAACTTTGGAATATTGAAAGTCTGGATCTTGTTTTTCTTTCCCTTTTTTTACCTTTAAGTTCTTTATCATTAATGTAGGATTTTTTTCACTATAGACAGTAAAAATATCTGTAAAAGTTAAATTTTCTTGAAGTAATAGGTCATATTTCAATATATAAATTTATTTGATTCAATATTTTCAAGTTACCATAAACTTTTGTCTTTTGTTTTGATTGTTGTTTGTGTGCCACTTGTTCTTGCTGGGTTGTTGGTTGTTGTTCCACTTCTATTCCAACTATACACAGTGAAAATCAAACAAGCCCCAAAAATCAAATAAGCAAATAAACAGAGAAAATCAAATAAGTAGTAGAAATCAAACTGGCCAAACTAATGTGGTCAGAGAAATTTAACTTCTAGAGAAAATTACCATTAACAGAGAAAATTGTAATAAATAGAAATTTCTCTGAGTTATGTTAACACAAGAACATAACTTTTTGTGGCTCAAGATTTTCACTAACCTTCGGGTTAAATTTGTGTTGGTGTTCGGTAAGGTTGTGTTGCTAGTTGAACAGATAGTTCTTGAATTTGTTCATGCAATCTAGTATTTTCAGTTTCAAGCTCTGAAATTGAATACCTCAACTGTTAAATTGTTTTTGTATCATCTTCTTTTTGAACCTCCAACATCATTGGTTTCATTTGGTTTGTGCTATCTTCTTCTTGAAATTTCGAGTTATTTGATGTCAAGGTTCTTATTACAATGTCCTTTTTCTGCAAGTAATTTATTCCAATTTTTCTCTTCTTCTATTTTGGATTTAGAAAGTGCCTTTAGTCTTTGATGTAGATTAGCAATTTGAGCATCCTTTGATTCCTCAAATTCTTGAGGCTGATGCATTGTTGAGCCATAAATATTATCATAATGTTGGTTTATCGGCTCATTATGTTCTTCTTCATCATTTTCCTCATTGTTTTCTTTTTCTTCTTTAAATTCAGTGCCTTCATCTTCTTCTTCATTGTCTTATTCTTCTTTCTGTTCATTTTCTTCTTTATCTTCTACTTCTTCATTTTCTTCTCTATCTTTCGCTTCTGCACTGCTTGCTTGATCTTCTTTTCCATTGCTTGCTTATTGCTCTTCGGTGTTGCCTTTTTTCTTTTTTATTCCCTCATTTTTCTTCTGATGAATCTTCTAATATCTCCTTGAACTTGACCAATGCCTTTTTTGATTCTTTCTTCTTCTTTTTACCAAGACAAAACTCCTCTGATGGGTTTTTAACTAACTCCTTGTTATCTATTTGTAACGGGAGGCTCTTTTATTAGAGAAATGTTAAAAATTCACTGAGAGAAAAATTCAAATAAGGCAGATAAAATTTATCTAAATCATACTAATGGGAAACAAACTTCAGAGAAAATTGTATGGGCCAGAGAAAATTATGAAATAAGCAACATAATTTAGATATTAGAGAAAATCAATCAGGGAAGACAAGTTAATGTCACTATAATTGTGGTCAGAGAAATTTGGATTCCAGAGAAAATTCATTACAAGGGTAGAAATAACCAGTATTAATCAACAGTATTAATCAAAGAAGCAACATAAATTGAAATTTTAGAGAAAATTGATCTTAATCAGTCAAGGCACATAAGTCATAGGCTAGAGAAAATTACACACAAAAAGAAATAATTTTATAGGCCAGAGAAAATTATGAAACAACCAACATAATTCAGATATCAAAGAAAATCAATCAGGACATATAAATTAATGTGTTATAATTGTGGTCAGAGAAATTTGGATTCCAGAGAAAATTCATTACAATAACGGAAATAAACCACTGGTAATTAAAGAAGAAACATAAATTAAAAGTTCAAAGAAAATTGATGTCAATCAGTTAAGGCACATAAGTTATTCTATATAAGATATTGCATCGCAGAGAAAATTGATCTCAATCAATTAAGGCATAAGGAGGGAAAAAAATCAGTGGTCAAAGAAATTTTGAAATTTCACTGTGATTTCAGTAGCGATAGATTTCTAACTTGTC
This sequence comes from Camellia lanceoleosa, assembly GCA_025200525.1. Taxonomy (NCBI): domain Eukaryota; kingdom Viridiplantae; phylum Streptophyta; class Magnoliopsida; order Ericales; family Theaceae; genus Camellia; species Camellia lanceoleosa. The sequence goes on along the minus strand of CM045763.1, from coordinate 10,392,344 downwards.
GAGATGGAAGAGAGTGGATTGGTGTCTTCTGCAACTATTTGGTCAAGCTTTGCAGGTTCCACTTCGCATATCTTGGGAATTCCGTTGTGTTACTGTCTTCTGAATCAATGATAGTCGCATGTTCGCATAGCCAATATTGTGATGGAAATTAAAGTAAATAAATTTTGCTAAACACACAAATTTGTAAGTATCATAACGGTAAATTCTACTTACCAACAATACAATGACATGCCCTGTAACTTTTTCTGGAGTTTTGTGCAATGCTATGATAGAATCGATCAATGTTGCTGTGATTGCTTCTGGTCAATCATACTGCTTCGTTGATTCAAAAGGTTTCACGTACTTGATAAAAACCCATCCTATTGTACTCTCACTTGTTGCAAAAAATAGGGTGAGACACAAGTACAAGGTAACAATGATTGCTACATCTTTGAAGTTAGTTGGTTGCTTGCCTTTCATTGCTTTGACCAGGCATTCTTAAGAACATGACTGGTAAGCCTTATGTCCTTTGGGAATCTTCGCCTTAGGAATGCAATGTTTGGCTTTTTTGAGTATCTTAATGACATGGCTCCTTTATCACCTTGCAAACTAAAAATCAAGGTCATGTCATTGGTTGTAAAGGTTAAGTTCTTTTTATTAACTGTGAATGCTTTCGTTTTTTCATTATAACGTTGGATTATTGTAATTACATCATCATCAGATTTCCTAGACTTCCTTGGATTCATTCTTCCAGCGATTAGAGCTTGGATCAAATACCAAAATGGAGTCTTTTGAAGCTTTTCAAGTTGCTTTGAATTGAATTTAAGTGTTTGAAAAAAAAAGACAACAGATGAGAGGTTTGATCGATATTGAATGCTGTAATGAACTCTCTTTCTTTGGAGTTTAATAGGTTTTTTCCTCGTTGAGCTTGAGTTTTTTAAAGTTGGGGTATTCATCTTGATGATTGTTGCTTCATCATCTTGGACTTCTATTTTTTGGCAAGGAGTTTGTGGTGTTTTGTTACTTTTTGATCTATGATCATAAGAAAACTGAGACAATTTCTGTTTTTCTTAATGTTTCTAGTGTTTTGCTGCTTTTACGTTTCGCCATTTCTAGAGAATGAAAACATAAAGATGTCAACATTAAATTCCAGAGAAAATTGAACACATAAGGGAGAAAATTAAGGTGGCTAGAGAAAATTAGATACTGAAAATTAAATGTCAGAGTATTAATAAACATGACAAGTCAGAGAAAATTTTCATTCCACAATTAGCAAGATAAAATAAACAAAGCAATGTAAAAATGCCACAGAAACTTATAGAACAGAGAAACTAAGAATTGAACAAAATAAACATACCAGAGAAAATTACACATGTCAGAGAAAATTAAACATGGCAAGCCAGAGAAAATTTCCATTTCATAATATGAAAAGGCCAGAGAAATTTACAGACAACCAGAGAAAATTAAACATGATAGACACACATAAGGGAGAAAAGTGATGTGGCAAGAGAAAATTATAAATGCCAAAGAAACATAGACACAGACAAGAGAGTAAAATTACATATAGATGTAAAATATAGTCAGAGAAAATTCAAGAAAGGAACATAAATCTAGTAATGACAGAAAATGAAAATGACAGATAAAATTACACATGCTAGAGAAAATAAAACACGGAAAGCTAGAGAAATTTATAGAGTAGAGAAATTTGAATAAATTGTATTTGAAAATTACACAGAGAAATATAGAGAAATTAACCATGCCAGAGAAAATGGGAAATAAAGAAACAAATGGGGGAATAAACATGCTAGAGAAAATTCAAAAGAAACATAGATCAAGTAAATATCGAGAAATTCAAATTACGAGAAATTCTGAGACAAAATCACACAAATATCTTCAAGAATAAGTTCAAAACTTAGAGAAATAATATTTTTTAAATTCATGTAGCTTTTTGTTACGAAATTGAAACCCTAATTAATGGAATGCTAATATATTATGCAATTAACTGTGTTTTCAGAAAAAAAAACTCGTTGGATTGTAGAAAACTTACCAGACTGATGATGAAACCCTAATTACGAACTGATATGCCTTGAGATGAAGACGAACTGAGATGACGATGAACAGTGAAAACGGGTCAAAGAAATTTGTGAGGAAGGAATGGAAAATATTTTGGCAAAAGATAATGAAACCCTAATGTCAATAGTGAAGATGATTGTGAAACCCTAATTATCCTATTCTCTTGCTCGTGAAAATGGTTAGATGTTTGGAATGAAACTGAGTCATCGGAATCAAGTGGAGTGTTCTCAGTTGATTTGTGAAGGATATTTTAGTCTAAGAATGAATTAAAAATACGCGTCTTCTAGTTGAGGGACCTGATGCATCATCCCTTTTTTGATATTTTGTATTCTCTAAATTACTATTATTAAGGACCTTAAAAAAAATTTCTTAAAATAAACTATCACATCAATCAATAAATTTTTTTTTTCACAACTAACTATTCACCTAAAAAGAAAAAAAAAACTTACAAATCATCACAACTATATATTTTTTTTATTTTATAAAATAGTCAAAAAAAAAATCAACTAAAATAATATTTCCAAACGAGACCTAAATAAAAAGGTAATATTGTGCCGTTTTGGGAACTTTGAAAAAAAGTCACCTTTTTGTTCATTTTCCACAAAATGCAAGTGCTAAAAAACGCAACAAAATTGGTTTGGGAAGTTCTAAAAATGTAAGTGTGAAATTACAAATTGGGACCTATGACAAAAAAAATAAAAAAATAAATTTTTTATATTGGGTAAAGATATTTTGGTCATTTTAATTTGATTTGACACCATAAACAAATATTAAACTAAAAAGTCAAAAGCTAGCTTTTTACCAACTTCCCAAATCACTTTCAAAAAAACTAAAAATCTTAATAAAAAGTCAAAAATCAACTTTTTACTAACTTTCCAAAACACCCCATCACCTAGGGATAAAAATGAATTTGTTAAAATGAATTTTTCATAAAAGTAATTAAGCATAAATTTAAATTTAAAGAAACTCGGCATTTTGGTAAGCAAGTGCGCGGGATGTATTTTTCGCTCTTTCTCCGAGAAACGCAGAGAGCAATGGATGTTTCTTTAGTTCATCAACTCTGCCAAAATGTGAGCTATGATCTCTCGAAAAACTCCAAAATACCTTCCCATAAATCGTTAATTATCTCTTCACTGATCGTAACATTTTAGTGCTTCAACATGTATTCACTTTTCTCTGTGACATTTTTACAGTTAATTTCTTCTGCAATTCAAAGATGTCGCATGTCCGATCATCTCTGCAGACTCTCAGTTTTTCTCAAATTATCTCCGCCATCCGATCCTCCTCTTGTTCGAATCTCAGGTAACAAATCTCTCTCTCTCTCTCTCTCTCTCTCTATATATATATATATATGTATGTACATACATATCTGTACTAATGTATGTGTGTATGTACGTATCTATAAGAGCATCTCAAAATTTTCATCAATAAGTCAGAGTGATTTTTTTTTTTTTTGGGTTCAAATCAAGGATGAATCACCAAATTTCCGAACAATCATAAGTTCACGCAAATTTGATGAAATTTTAAAAATACTGAGGATTGGAGATGATTTTCTATAATAAAAAACGTTTAAAACAGGTTTTCACGATAAGTTTTGGAGGATTTGATGAGAAAAAATTGTATTAAGGATTGAAGTGTTCCATATCATATCAAGCTTTTAATCATATTTATTTTCCTCAATTTTTTTTGTAATTTATTTTGCGGCTTTCAAATATGGTCTCAGAATCTACTTATATTAGTTATTTGCATTTTCTGTATACGATCTTCATGTTGTGTGTACTTGCTGCAATTTCAGTGATTGAAGGACAAAGATTGCCCTGTCAAATTTTGTATGTGAACTGCAAGTTCATGCTTAGAAAGGATTCAACTGTTATTCGACAAACTTGAAAATTGAGTTGGTGTTCAGTAATTTGAATTTTGGTGGCATGATGAGATCATTTTTGCATTTATTATCACCAGTTTCAGATACGGGCGTTGGGAGCTGCTTGGAGGAGTTTCAGTGCTTGAAATACGCAATGGATCCCGAATCAGCTGAAAAATGGGGTAAAAAGTGAATGATACATTGTCTCTCCTCTATATTCATCAGTAAATTGTATCTCATTGTTTGTCTTAAAAATGTAAAGGGGACTGATATGTAGGTTGAATTTGAGCTCAATAGTCGGTAACAATTTGGTATCTCAATGGAAGCAGATGGTTTAGGTGGGGTGATGTCTTATACCTTTAAATTAAATATGGAATTAGAAAATCGTGCATTTGAAAAATTGGTATTGAGGGGGGAATCAGAACTGAAATCAAGTTCGCATCCATTTGTTAAGACATGTACTACACTGTACTACTGTAGTTCTTGTGGCCATGGAATTTATCCATTCAATGTCATTCTTGGCTGGAATTTGGAACAAATATACATTATTCATGCCATTTTCTTCTAAATTCTAATGCATTTTTATTTATTTTTTGGATTCTTTTCCAGTACCATTTAGTTTGAATATGACAAGCACTTTCCTCGATTATTTGAGCAAAACCTAATGCAAATTTTACTTTTGCAAGTAATACAAGTGTATCCATGATGCTAACTCAATGTTACATATCTCTTGATCTCCACCTTGGACCGACCCATTTGATTTGTGTTATTAACACTTATCAAGCCATTATTTTCTGTTGGAATTTCCCACTGATTTAATTGGCTGATAGTTTATGAGGAAGCATGTTGTCATGATGGAAAGTAGGTAATTGGTCAGGCAGTCAAACTCCTAGCAAGGCTTACCAACTCAGAAGTTAGAAGTTACATGCATATATGATAAAAAATGCATTGATTGAAGTACAGATTCCTTACATGCCAACTGAATTCAATTTCTATGAAAGCACTTTTTGGTATAATTTGTTGGTCTCTTTGACGTGTTGCTTTATCATGCATTACAGATGGAGTGATTTCTCTCACAACTACTGGTAAGTTATATTCTCTCAGTGTTAATGTTCTTTGAAGTGATTTCTTAAACATTGAAGAATTCTCAAACCTGAGGGGACACATATTTTAGAAGGGAAAACAATGTAAACTTTTTTTAGGAAATAATTCAAACATAGTTTTTGCTTTTCAATGTAGTAGTATAGTAGTAGGCTAAAGGGTAGTCTCAGTGCATGGGGTCTGAGGAGAGTATGATGTACACAGCCTTACCTCCCACGTGCATGAGACTGTTTTATCTATTTTAAATTTTCAATATTTTTTTTCTGTTTTCATCCCTCTGCATTTGCTTGTTAATGTCTCAGGTATCAATGATAGTGATATATATTACTATCATCTGAATCTAAAAGAAATTGTTTCTACCAGAAGGTTGACAAAACTACCTTCAAGCTCTAAGAATGGTACAACATTCAGGCATGCAACTTGCTACACTTCTTTCTCCTTGTTCATTTGTAAATTATTTTATTGACAACTGTTTAACTACTTTTCTTCCAGTGGAACTGAAGTAAGTTTCTCCGTATTCGGAAGTGTTGATGGCTTACTGGTGAAGCTCACTTACTTTCTCAATAAGGTACTCCATTGCATCCCTATTCATGGTCCAGAATTCTTCATTCTCTCCAAGGCTAGTGTGATTTCTGTTATTTTTTTCTTCTTTTTCTTTTCTTTTCCCACCTCTTATCCCTCTTAGTTACTCCGATTACTGTATTGCAATTATTTTTGCAGGTGCTCATTTTGAGGATTCCTGTGAGTTCAATTTACTTTGAATGCTCAATCATTTGAATTTCTTTTTTTTTAAACTTCTAGATGGTTTTTTGGGTCATGGTATCTTATCGTTTCTGCAGTTGCAAATTGTGCTGTCTAGCTTAGTCATATTGTATCAGGTTTTGTTGATCGTGAAATTTTAGGTGTGAAATTGATGCTGACTGGCTTATTGTTCTGGTTCTTGCGTAGAATGTTGCAATTGAAATGTTGGTAGAAGAAAGTGATGACATTTCTGGATCACGATGTAAAACTCTTGTTCCAGCAAATGATTGCTTTCCTTTAACTTCTGCTGCATCAAATGTTGAACGTCTGAAGTCAGGCCTCGAGGATTATGTTTTCAAGCATGGAAACAATTTAAATGATATTTGTCACTCTTGCTTCTCCAGTGGGTGAGTGCCAAGTGGCTTCATGCCAGCTTTCTGTTTATTTTATTGAATTTGACATCTTTTGATTTAGAGTTGGTAGGGTCAGTCAGGGTGCTGTATTTGCACCACAGCTTGGTAATTTCCTTCTCATAAATTTAGAGGTGCTCTTATTTGTTTGCATACTTTTCTACCATTATTTTGAATCTGGACCACTTTAGCTGTTAATTTATTTCCACCATGTCTTTTATCTCAATTTTATTTTGTTTTTAACTATTGTGAATAATATTTTATAGAAACTCTGTAGTTGATGTTGATCTGTGATGATACTTTTGTATTGGAAAGGATCAGATTTCTACCCAAGTTCTACTTTTTCAACAATATATATTGTGTTTTTCATTAGTATCTGTACACCATCACATTGGTCATGAAGTTAAAACTTTGAAGTATATTTACGGATAAACTTGGAATATTTTGGTTGTTTGGAAGCTATCACATCACTCCATGATGGTTAACAATTTATTTTGAAGTGATCTGCATGAGCCTGTTCTTCTGTTTATTAGAATTTCTAACTCATCTATACGACAACAGCTCAATTCACCTCATGCTAGCTCTTAGACCAGAGATTATAAAGGCTTCTTCTTTTTCTTTTTCTTTTTTTTTATCATATTGTCACTAAGAAATTTTGTCTAACATTATCACCCAAACATGTGGAATGTTGGATAATTATGTTCAATTGCTTCAGTATTGTTCTGCTTCCGTCATGACCCATTCTAATAGAATTTATAATGTATTACTGTGAGAATATATTGTATATATGACATGATTGTATATATTAGGAATTAGGCATTAGGAAGGATTGTGGTGTAAATAGGAATCTTTGTATTTCATTTTTCTGTCATAGATTTAGGACTACATGAACTGATGTACTCTTTGTAAACAAACACAAGTTGAATATACAGAAAACTTACATGGTATCGGAGCTGTGTTCACAACCCTAGCTGGTTTTTGAGTCACGAATCGATAGAGTCCTCTCTCTCCATTTGCGATATTCTTCTTGTGCTGTCTGGTTCGAAGTTTTGCTCAGGTTCATCGGCTTACGTGGCTCACCATCGAACTTCGTAGGTACGATTTCACTAAAGTTGTCTGAAGTTCTGATGAGGTTCATTGGCTCACGTGGTTCACCATCTCCATTGCTCTCTTGTTTGTGACCTATCTGATTTGTGACCCATCTGTTCGTGGCTGGTAGTCGACTTGCGATTGGTAGTCGATCCATTTGGATTCTTTGTCTCGGTGCTTCGCGATTGCTAGTCGACTCCTCATCGCGGCTCGTCTTCTGTCTTCGGCTCATCGTGACTGGTTCTCTCCTTTAACTTTGTCGACTGTTGTTGATTGTTCTCTTTGTGACTCTTTGGCATCTGCTTCGCGATTTCACTCTCCGAGACTTTAGTTTGTGTGGTCTGGAGATCTCTGACTCTATTTGTGACTTGCTTGACAAGTTTTGGTTATTACATCTAGACCATTGGCTTGACTGTTTTGTCCTATTTTGGATTTATTACAATTGAGCCCCTTAGTTTTTTGGTGATTATGATGTCTTTGGCTTCGGATGAGTGTACTGTCTATCATCAGAGGGGTCATTAGAAGTCTCACTGTCCCAAGAAGGGACATCTGTTTGCCTCGTCTACTCAGCAGTCCAGTCTCAGTTCAAAACTTCCCCTCCGTGTACTTTTCGACGTCTTGCTGGTTCTACTGCATCTACTCTAGCTCCTGATCTTGACTTGGCTTCTTTGAGTGCCTATATTAGTCAGCTTCAACATATATTGTCTATCTCCTAACCATTCCTATCTGCCCCCATTGTTTCCTCGCTTTATTAAGGTTTGCTTGGGTCTTCTTCAAGTAATTCCTTGTTTGTCTAGATTTTTGACTCTGGTGCCTTTTATCATATAACTCCCCATCTCTCTTTACTTCAAAATTGTACTCTCCCTCTCTTTCCTATTACTGTTAATGTTGCTAATGGGTCTGGTATGTCTGTTATATCTATTGGGTCTATCATACCGTCTACTATGTTTGTTGTTTCTATTCCATTTGTCCTTTATGTTCCTTAGTTATCTGTCAGTTTAGTATCTATCAGTCAGCTTGATGCTTCTGGTTGTGATGTTATCTTTTCTTCTTCTATCTATTCTGTGCAGGATCGAATGTCCAAGTAACAAATTGGGACTGGTCGTAGAGTTAGGAACCTCTATGTAGTGGAAAGCTTGCATCTGCCTATGACAACCTCTCCGACTGTCTTTTCTTCTTTTCAGTTAGATTCTTTGTCTAGTCCTTTCTACTTGTGGCATTCTAGATTAGGGCATTTGTCTACTGACCGCTTATAGTCTTTAACTCAATCAGGTATATTGGGTAAAGTTTCTCTTGGTGAACTTACTAAATGTCGGGGAAGTAAACTTGTCAAAATGACTGCCTTACCTTTTTGTAAAAGTATTTTTATATTTAATACACCGTTTTCTTTAGTTCATACTAATGTTTGGGGCCTTTCTCCTGTTCTCACCAAAGGGGGTTCTGTATACTATGCGTCTTTTTTTGACGACTGCACCCGTTATACTTGGGTTTATCTTATGACTCATAAATCCGATTTCTATCAGATATATCGTACCTTTCAGTCTATGATTACTACTCAGTTTGGGTCTACAATTAAAGTGTTACGGTCTGACTTGGGTGGGGAATATTTTAAAAATGAGTTTTGTGAGTATTTGGCCAATTTGGGTACCATTCACCAAACTTTTTGTACCGATACACCTATCCAAAATGGTCGAGCTGAACGTAAACACCGTCATCTCCTTGAGACAGCTAGGTCTCTTCTTCTTTTTGCCTTAGTTCCGACTCCGTTTTAGGGGGAGACAGTTCTTATTGCTACTTTTCTTCTTAACCGCATGCCTACTCTTATTTTTTCTAATTGGTCTCCTTATGAGACTTTGTTCTCCCAAATTCCTAATTACTCTCTCTTTTATGTGTTTGGGTCTGCTTGTTTTGTCTTTCTTTCCCTCAAAGATCGGACCAAACTCAGTGCCCGGCCTGTCCTTTGTGTCTTTTTGGGTTATAGTCCTACTCAGAAAGGCTATAGGTGTTACGACCCAGTTTCCCGTCGTTTTTATGTCTCTCGTCTTGTTTTTTTTCTTGAATGTCTGCCTTACTTTCAGCTTCTCTCTCTCACTACTCCAGTTTCCAAAGAGGATTTGGTTCACATTGACCCATTTCCTTCTAAGGTCCCGTCTGATAAGTACATCTCCACTGTTCCTCTTGAGCTCATTTCATCTTCTCCCATTTCTACCCCTCCTATTGAGTCCCCCTTCACTGATCCTCTTGAGGTTATTCTTACTTCTCCGTCTGCGTCACCTATGGCTCCTTCTCCTCCTTTGGCTTCTTCTTCTCCTCCGTCGTTGGTCTATTCTCATCGCAAGGCTCCCCCACCACCAGTTGTCTCTACTCCTGTTGCTGCTCCTTCTGCTTCTGACGACTCTGATCTTGCTGCACACCAATATCCTACTGGTGAGCATCGTTTTCCAAACAGGTTAGGTTGATCTAATATATGTTTTTTTGCTTCCTATCATATTTTTTTGTCTATTATTCATTCTTTTTCGGAACCTCAATCTTACATGAACGCCTGTCAGGATTCTAATTGGGTTTAAGCTATGGAGGATGAGTTATTTGCCTTGTAGAAGACTAACACTTGGGCGTTGGTTCTTTTGCCTGCTAGTAAGAATCTGGTTGGTTGCAAATGGGTCTATAAAGTCAAGACTCATTCTGATGATTCTCTTGAGTGATACAAAGCTCGCTTGGTTGCCAAGGGTTTCTCACAGGAGTATGGTATTGATTATGAGGAGACATTTGTTCCTGTTGTCAAGATGACTACTGTTTGTACCTTGATTTCTGTTGTTGCTGTTTGACATTGGCCTCTCTATCAGATGGACGTTAAGAATGCTTTTCATAACGGTCATCTCACTGAGGAGGTCTACATGCATCCTGTCATGACCCGAACCCGCCCTTATGGATTAAGGTCATAACCGGCCAGTAATCAAGGGATTACCTATGGCCTTAAACCTGATCAAACATATTTTCAATATAATAACGGGCCAAAACGGAAGCAGATTTAAAAATTTTGTCCAATGAGCTATGCTTACATGGTAAAGCAAAACACTCCATTAACAATCCATAATAACTCACACATGTAGGCGGAAATAACATCTTATGTGTCTAGGAACTTTCAAACATGTAGTTAGCCAAACAAAAAGCTTATATACATGATGATCCACATCTTCACTAGGGTAACAAAATAGTGAACAAAAGAACAAAAGAAAACAAGGTCTCATCGTGAGGCGTTAAAATTTGACTCACGACTTAACTTCCTCTCATATCTTTCAGAAATTTGGGTTTGGACATCTCTTTGCTCACCTACACACATGTAAATGAAAGTGAGCGATAGCCCAGTGAATAATATCAAAATAAAGGAGTTACATGAATGAAACTTGTAGTAAACATATCAAACGACCATAAGCCCAATTATGTTTCTATCTAATACATTGCACGGCCTTGGGCCCAAACATATCAAACGGCCTCAGGCCCAATTGGCTCTTGTCAAACGGCCTTCGGCCCAATCATTCATGTCAAACGGCCTTTGGCCCAATTATAATATTCAAATGGCCTTTGGCCCAATCATTCACGTCAAACGGCCTTTGGCCCAATTATAATGTTCAAACGGCCTTTAGCCCAATTATAATATTCAAACGGCTTTTGGTCTAACCATTCACGTCAAACGGCCTTTGGCCCAATTATAATATTCAAACGGCCTTTGGCCCAATCATAATATTCAAACGGCCTTTGGCCAAAGCATTCATATCAAATGGCCTTTGGCCCAATTATAATATTCAAATGGCCTTTGGCTCAATCATAATAATCAGACGGCCTTAGGCCTAATTCATTTCCATATTTGTATCCACGTGTGTCTCGTACCCTTAATCATGATCATATTTGTATTTATATTCAATTAGTCTTATGCAAAAGACCGTTATTGGAAATATTCATCCATAATTCAACTTACAAATCCATAAGGCTCATACAGAAGTAACGTTTGTAAAATAACGTACTCGAACATATCTTTACTAAGATATTTACTCACAGTGATTTGCTGGATGATTTGCCCTTGTGCTTGACCATACACATTTCATAAACATAATGGGTCACAAGCGATTCAATCCGTTCTTAATTTATACATTCCTCTTAGGCTTCTTTCTTATCCTTTTAACTCATTTATAATGTTCAATGCATGCCTAACAGTGTTTAGAAATGAAAGAGAACGGAAAACAAATCACAAAACTATTTTTCAAAATTTCTGAAACAGGGTTCTCCGCTCGAGCAGACCCCTTTTGCCTGCAAAAGTACGGGTTGCCCCTTTTTTGAGCTCGAGCGTGACTTTAGTCGCTCGAGCTGAGAGTCAAAACATGTGTCTAGGCGTTCGAGCTCAACTCATCGCACTCGAGCGGACATCAATGTCTGCAAAACTTCTGGGAGCTAACATTTCACGCTCGAGCGGCACTTTCGCTCGGCGGACATCTGGTCTGGAACTTCAGGAGCGCATTTGAAGCTCAAACTCAGTATTCAAAGGCCTAAAGCTTGAATTTTTGGTACAAAACATGGAAAATCATTACATGACATGGAAACACTTTTAGTTCGGAACCAATTACTCAAAATCATGGGCTAATGTCCAAAATCAAGTTCAAATCATTCAATTCCATGTTCATAACTTTGAGACTCATGCATGTATGATCTTATATGGGTTCATTATCTTCAAAACATGTAGTTGAATCTCATAACCTCATTATTCATGGATGCATGTCTTAAATGACTTCCAATTCAACTTATTTAACATGTCTTATACAAAAACATGAAGACTCATAGCAAATTGTTACATGCATGCACATATTGATCTCAATTTCATCATGATCAACATGCTTCACATTCAAATATGCAAATTTATGGCTAACTCTCACATGCATGTACTAGATATCTTCAAATTCATTATCATCAACTCAATTCTTGTTCTTCAATACATATCTTGTTTGAATTCACTCAATTGCAAACTAAAACTTATGAGTTGAGCTCAATTACTCACCTAGGAGTCCAAATCTTCCAAATTCTAGTTAGCTCTTGAGCCTAGCCTTCCAAATCTTCAAGGTTTGAGACAATTCTACAATTTTTCCTCTTCCTCTCTCTCTAGAACCGGCCCTCTCTCTTTCTAGAGTGTGATTTCAACAAAGATGAATTCAAAAGAAAGAATTTGAGTGTATATAGGCCTATTTATAGGCTTGGCTAATCAAATTGATTAAGGTTAAATAATGATGCTCTAAATCATTCTTAATCTAATTATTTTGATCCGAATGAATTTTCAATTAAATTTCACCGTAGGTTCTAACAATTACGCTAATCACAATGGCGTAGTCAATTTCGGTTTCTATGGCCGATAAAGCCTTCAATTTTCAATTCACAACAATAAGTTGAACAGATTTTCTTACAGTGAACAGATATAAGGCCAAATCCACATATAATCATGTAATTAACACCCAAATTCAAATTAATCACATAATCACAATATGATCACGATTAGTTAACTTAACACAAGACAGGGTTATCACACGTCTTCCCCCTAGCTTTCTCCATTCCTTTAGGCAGGTTTGTCATCTTCGGTGTGCTTTGTATGGTTTGAAGCAATCTCTTCGTGTTTGGTATGATCGCTGTTGAATGTATATATGAGAAGAAGAAGAAGAAGAAGAAGAAGAAATAGAACGAGAGAAAGCTGCTGTATAATATTGATTCAAAAAGCATAGGGTTTCTCCCTCACACATAACTACTTATACTAATAAGAATAATACATAAAGACCAAACTACCCTAACACTTAACACTTCCCCTCAAGTTGGTGCACAGATGTTTCTCATGCCCAACTTGTAACAAATAGGGTGAAAAACTTTACTACTAAGACCCTTAGTAAAAACATCCGCTAGTTGATCTTTAGACTTAACAAAAGGCATACAATTCAAACCCTTATTCAATTTCTCCTTAATGAAATGTCTGTCAATCTCAATATGCTTAGTCCGATCATGTTGAATGGGATTGTGTGCAATACTAATAGCAGCCTTGTTGTCGCAATACAAAGTCATGGGACCACTCCAATCAAGCCCTATATCACTCAACAAAGATTGAAGCCACATTAGTTCACATGTTCCATGTGCCATAGCCTATACAATATTCGAACACTAGATCTAGAAAGCGACCGCTTGCTTCTTACTCGCCATGTGACTAAATTTCCCCTACAAAAGCACAATAACGGAGGTAGAGTGTCGGTCATCTATAGAGCACCTTGATCTGCATCTGTGAACGCTTCCAACCGCAAGTGACCATGATTAGAGAACAAAATTCCTTTTCCAGGGGCAGATTTAAGGTACCTCAAAATGCAATAGACTGCATCCAAATGAGTTGCACGAGGATCATGCATAAACTGACTCACTATCCCAACTGCATAGGCTATATCTGGACGAGTATGAGAGAGATATATCAGTCTTCCCACAAGTCTTTGGTACCTTTCCTTCTCCACAGGCTCACCAATTCCACTACAAAGATGATGATTAGTCTCAATTGGTGAATCAGCTGGTCTGCAGCCCGACATGCCCGTTTCCTTAAGAAGATCTAGAATGTACTTCTTTTGAGAAATAAAGATACCTTTATCAGATCGAGCAACTTCAATCCCAAGAAAGTATCGCAATGGACCAAGTTCTTTTATCTCAAACTCCTTGGCTAATTGCATCTTGAGATGGGTCACCTCCTCCTCATAATTACCTGTCACGACTATGTCATCCACATATACAATAAGCACTGTTACCTTATGTACATTGCGTTTGACAAACAAGGTGTGATCCGCATTGCTTTGCTGATACCCAAATCCCAACATTGCCTTGAGGAATCTACCAAACCAGGCTCTAGGAGATTGTTTCAAACCGTACAAAGCCTTCTTTAATCTACAAACCTTTCCAACTGTAGACTGAGATGAGAATCCTGGAGGTACATCCATATATACCTCCTCCTCCAAATCCCCATGAAGAAAAGCATTCTTCACATCTAGTTGCTGTAGAGGCCATCCCAAATTAGCCGCACATGACAGAATAGCCCGAATGGAATTCATCTTTGCTACCGGGGCAAAAGTTTCTTGATAATCTATTCCATATGTTTGGGTAAATCCCTTAGCCACTATTCTTGCTTTGTACCATTCAATCGTCCCATTTGTATTGTGCTTAACGGTGAACACCCACTTACATCCGACTGGTTTTTTCCCATTTGGAAGAGATATCAACTCCCATGTGTTATTTTTACTCAAAGCTTGCATCTCTTCTACCATAGCTACCTTCCACTTAGGATCATTGATGGCTTCTTTCCAACCTGCGGAATACACACAGAAGAAAGGGACAAAACAAAAACACGATACGGAGAAGACAACGAATCATATGACACGAATTTAGAAATAGGGTGTTGAGTACAAGCTCTAACCCCCTTTTTGAGAGCAATAGGAAGACTCAAATCATCTGTAACAGGACCATCAACAACAGGTGAAGAAATGAGATGAGGATCATTACTTGAAGAGTTAGTGGACACTGGGTGTGGAACTGGCATAGGAGATGATGATTGACTTGGTGGCACAAAAGAAGCCAGCTCTTTTTGACGCCGTGAATAAGTCTTAAGATCAACTCTGTCCAAACGACCACCGATATCCGACTCCTCATCAACAGAACTTCTAGGCTCCCCCTTATCACAAATAACAGCCCGCTGAGTAGGAAGGAAAAAAGACAACTCATGCTGATATGATGCCGTCTCATCCGCAATATCATCGATATCACGCTCCCCCTGAGGAGATGGCGGAGGACCAGAAAAGAATGACTCAGATTCACGGAAGGTGACATCCATACTAATATACAGCTTATGAGAGTGAGGGTCATAGCATTTGTAGCCTTTCTAAGTAGCAGAATAACCAAGAAAGACACACTAGATAGCCTTAGGATCAAGCTTCCCACGAGTACGAGGGTGAAGATGAACAAAACAGACACAACCAAAAACCCGAGGCGGAAGGGAAGAAGTGGGATAAGTCACAGGAAGAAGCTCAAGAGGAAGTTGGAAGTGAAGGACACTAGATGGCATACGGTTAATAAGGTAAGTCGCAGTAAGAATTGCATCCCCCCAAAAGGACTTAGGAACATTCATGGTAAACAAGAGAGAGCGAGCAACCTCAAGGAGATGGCCATTCTTATGTTCAGCAACTCCATTTTGTTCAAGAGTGCCAACACAATTAGTCTGATAAAGAATGCCATGCTCGTCGAGGTATGCCCCGGAAAGCGCCATCAACATACTCGGTCCATTATCATTCCTAAAATTTTGATAGTAGCATTGAAGAGATTGGATACCATTTTATGAAAACTTTTGAAACAAGCGAAAACCTCATTTTTATGCAAGTAAATAAAGCCAAGTCACACGGGAATAACAATCAATAAATGTGACAAACCAATGATAACTAGAGGTAGAAATAATAAGGGAAGGACCCCACACATCGGTATGAATAAGCATAAAAGGAAAAGTACTTTTATTAATTGAAGGATAACAAGTACGTTTATGCTTAGCAAGCTCACAAGCATCACAAACAAAGTTATTTCTAGGACAATCACGAACTAATAAAGGAAAAAGTTTATCTAAAATGCTAAATAAAGGATGCCCCAAACGGCGATGCCACTGATGAAGGAGACGAAGGGAGGAGCCAGAAGCACATTGAAGAGCCTGAGAGGATAAAGGTGAAGCAGGAATGGCATCTAGAAAGTACAGACCACTTTGTGCTCTACCATTGCCAATCATTTCCCCCGTAGCCAGTTCCTGAAAGACACAATGAGTTGGAAAAAAGGTTACAGAGCAATTGAGAGCAGTAGTAAGGCTATTAACAGAAAGTAAGTTAGTTGAAAAATTACGAACATAAAGAACAGATGAAAGCGAAAGTAAAGAGGTGCAATAAACAGAACCCTGGCCGGAGATAGAAGATAAAGTGCCATCAGCCACTCTAACCTTATCTCACCCAGAACTAGGTGAATAAGAATGGAAAAAACTAGAAGTACCCATCATGTGATCGGTAGCTTCGAAATCAATGATCCAAGGAGATGCCGAAGAGGCATTGAGTGCATTAGCAGAAATACCTGTGTGAGCAAAGTTGGAAGAGGCAGAAGAGGAAGAAGCTAAAGGCGGATGAAGAATCCGTCGAGCCATCAAGCGTCAGAGTGTGAAGCTCATCGGGAAATATGAGAACCAACATCATTGAGGCACTAGTAGTAGTCTCGAAACATGTGCTTGAGGATGAACACCACGACCCGACCACGGCCTTGAGTAGAGGCGGCCATGCAACTTCAGCGGTGTTCTTTATCATGTCTATCTTTCCCACAATACTCACACTTCAACGGTCGATCAACCAATGGACCCTTACCACCACCACAGGCGGAAAAGGCGGAGTATCACGTGACTTGGGGCCAACAACCATCGCTAACCGATCCGGAACAGGAGCATGCACCATAGCACTACGACGACTCTCCTCCTGCTGAACTAGGGCATAAGCCTCACGCAATGTAGGAAACGGAGAGCGACCCAACACCTCAACCCGTATCTGATCATACTCCAAATTCAGACCAGCAAGAAAGTCACACACTCGCTCCTTCTCCACAGCCTGCTGAAACATAGTGGCATCTTTGGAGCAAACTGGCTGGAAACTCTGGTAAAAATCTAGCTCTTGCCACAAACCACTCAACTCAGCATAGTAGACTGCCAGAGAGCGATCCTTTTGATCAAAACCCCTAATCTTCTTACGCAATTCATAGGCCTGTGCATCGTTCCCTTGTTGAGAATACATTTGAGAGGTTGCTATCCAGATCTTGTGAGCAGTATCCATTAAGAGAAAAGTCCGACTAATGGTAGGCTCAATAGAATTGATGAGCCACGTCATAACTAAAGCATTCTCAGAAATCCATTGAGCAGATAAAGCACTGTCCTCTGTAGGTGGCTCGGTACGACCAGTAATATAGCCAGTCAAACGCCGGGCGGCAATGGCAAGACTACAGGAGCGGGACCAAATCAAGTAATTAAAACCATTAAGTTTGACCGAACTAATCTGGAGAGAAGGACTATCACCAAGAGTCAGACCACGACTCAGTCCACTCTTCTCCTTGCCCTTAGAGTCCTGACCCAAGTTGTCAGCCATGAGATGAGAAAAGAGGGTGCAAAAAACACAAGCTGGATATCAAATAAGTCCAGAAATCACCCAACCAGCACACCAAAACACCTTCTAAGGCTAAAACAGTCCAAGAGAAGTCCAAAACAGAGCAACCAGATTAACTACAAGCTAGAAAACCGAAGCAGAGCATCTGAACAACGATAAAAAACCAAGATAGGGCCAAAATATATCAAACCAGGGACAATAAACCCCTCTAGGGTTCCAGTCGGCTCCCAAGGATAGGAGAATAAGGGAC
The DNA here is from genome assembly GCA_025200525.1 of Camellia lanceoleosa. NCBI lineage: Eukaryota > Viridiplantae > Streptophyta > Magnoliopsida > Ericales > Theaceae > Camellia > Camellia lanceoleosa. Next base: position 10,374,617 of record CM045763.1, on the reverse strand, counting down.
AGAACCAGAAAAAGTAGGATCAAACAGTGATTTTCGAAAAATCATCCAATTTTGACGAAAAATCAAAAAAATTAGAAAACTCAATCAATAATGACCAAACAATCAAAATGAGATTATAGGGTGATTACCCATTAATTTTCGAGCATACTGTAATTTTTTTATTTTTATTTTTTTTTGCTTTGCTATATGAGGCCGAGGAGCGATTATGAAGCCTAAGGAACAATCTTCAAGGAGGAAAGATAGTGCTCTGATACCACGTTGAATGTATAGATGAGAAGAAAAAGAAGAAGAAATAGAACGAGAGAAAGCTGCTGTCTAATATTGATTCAAAAAGCATAGGGTTTCCCCCTTACACATAACTACTTATACTAATAAGAATAATACATAAAGACCAAACTACCCCTAACACTTAACATTTGCTTTCAGACTGCTGTTACCGAGCTTGGGTTTCATCCTTCTGCTTTCGACTCTGTTTTGTTTCTGAGACATACCTCGGTTGGTTTTGTTGCTCCCCTACTCTATGTGGATGATATGATCATCACTGGCTTTGACTCTTCTGCCATCTCTAAGGTCAAGGAACATCTCTTCCGCATCTTCGAAATGAAGGATCTGGGTCTATTACAGTATTTTCTTAGGCTTAGTTTGGCATAATAAAAAAAAGTCAAAAAGTTAAAAAATCACTATCCTATTTACGTCACATCATTTATTTAAGTCACATCATTTCTCTATCACATCACTTCAAACCCAACCCATACTCGACCCATATTTCATAAAAAGTCAAAAAGTGCACTTATTTAGTTTATCCCAAACAACCCCTTAGTATTGAAGTTGTCTCTTCTCCAAAGGGCTATTTTTTGTCTCAGGCCAAGTATGCTAATGAGACGTTATTCACCGTGCCGGTCTTACTAATACTAAGGTTTCTGATACACCTATTGAGCTTAATGTAAAGCTCAACTCTACTGATGGTGTCCCTCTGGATGAACCCATTCTCTATCGTGAGCTTGTGGGTTATTTAGTTTATTTGACTGTTACTCACCCTAATCTGGCTTATGCTATTCATGTGGTTAGTCAGTTCGTTTCTGCTCCTCGCTCTATCCATTGGGCTGCTTTGGTTCGCATTCTTCGTTATCTTCAGGGTACCATCTTTCAGGGCTTACTATTGTCCTCTACTTCCTCTTTAGACTTGGTGGCTTATGTTGATTTTGATTGGGCTGCTGATGTTAATGATCACAAGTCCATCTTTGGTTTCTGTTTGTTTCTTGGTGATTTCTCGATCTTTTGGAAAAGCAAGAAACAAACTGTTGTTGCTTGCTTTACTGCCGAAGCTGAGTACTGCTGGAATATGGAATATTGTATATTTAATTTAGGAATTTAATTTTAGGGTTTGATTGTGTAATTATTTAACTCCTTTTTCCATGTATCTTATATTGAATATATATATACATGGTCTCACCCAAATTAGGGTATGCCAATATTTTATATTCCAACATTCCATATTTCAACATTAGAAAGCAACTCATCAGACTTAGCCGAAAGTTTCAAATTCGGATCCATAGGAGTAGAAGCATGCTTGCACTCCATCATACCGGTGTCTCGAAGAAGATCCAAAGTATATTTCCGTTGGAGCAATGATATCCCACTGCGAGAATGAGTTACTTCAATCCCCAAGAAATATTTGAGAGGATCCAAGTCGTTGATGTCAAAAACTCGACTAAGCTCCTATTTTAACTTAGCAATACCAATGGTGTCATCTCCTGTAAGGATGATATCATCCACATAGACCAACAAAATAATACATCGACCAGTGAGCTGACGACGAATGAAGCATGTATGGTTGGAGTGACACTGAGTAAAATCCATGGATAGGATAACAGAGTTGAAACGATGGAACCATGCACGAGGAGATTGCTTTAAGCCATAAAGAGACTTATGCAGACGACAGACCTTGCCAGCATACTCATCCTCAGCCCGAAACCCGGGTGAAGGATCCATGTAGATCGTCTCAAGTCAGTCCCCATGGAGAAAAGTATTCTTGATATCAAGTTGATGAAGGTGCCAAGAAGAAGAGGCAGCCAAGAAAATAAGTAAACGAACAGTAGTCAATTTAGCAATTGGGCAAACGTAGCTCCAAAGTCCTTGCCAGGAACCTGTGTAAAGCCCTTAGTAACAAGACGAGCCTTATAGCGGTCCACTGTACCATCAGCCAAGTATTTGATAGTAAAAACCCACTTGCACCCAACAATCGTCTCAGCAGAAGGTAAAGGGACAAGATCCCAAGTGTGATTATGCTCCAAAGTAGCCATTTCAGTTTGTAGAGCAGCAACCCATTGGGGATTCTGGAGAGCCTCAGACACAGACCGCGGGATAGAGACCGACTCAAGTTGGTCAAGAAAAGGCCGATGAGAAGCTGAAAGGGCATCATAACATAAAAATTGGAAAATAAGGTGATTAGTACTACTAAACCAACCAAACCGATTAGGTGGATGATGTTCATGGGTTGGATACCGGGAAAGAGCTGGGGAGGGAATAGTAGAGGGTGTATCTTAGCCTGAGGACGAAGAAGATCTTTGGAGGCGGAACACGAGGGTGACAAGAGTATATGCTGCAATGGCGGAGGACTAGCAGTCTTGAATCTGAGGCGATGAAGAAGGAGTAAAGGAATCAATGATAGGAACAAGGCGAGCACTCGGTGACATAGCAGGAGGCGGTGCACGCGAGGCGGAATCCTGAAACACAGGGTTAGAACCAAAAAATGGCATAGCTTAGCAAAATGTGACATCCATAGAATGATAAAAACAACGAGACAATGGATCATAGCACCTACAGCCTTTAGAGAGAGCGGAATAACCCAAGAAGATGCATTTAAGCGACTTGTTATCTAACTTGGTCCGAGTTGGACTATGATCCTGAACAAAACAAGTACAACCAAGCACACGAGACACAAGAGGAAATAACACAGTATCTGGTCGAAGTAATTGAAAAGGGGCCAATCCGTGAAGAATCTGACTAGGTGTCCGATTAATGAGGTAAACAGCAGTAAGCACAGCCATATGCTAGTAGGACTTAGGGACATTCATCCCACAAAGAAGACACCGGACAACAGATATAATATGACGGTTTTTATGTTCAGCAATCCCATTTTGTTCAGGGGTGTAAGTACAAGTAAGTTGTTGCAAAATTCCCTGCTGATTAAGTTGGGAGTGAAATGCATCAGAGATGTACTCCCTCCTATTATCAGAACGAAAATTGCGTATAACGGTGTGGAATTGGGTTTTGATAATTTGGAGAAATTGAATAAAAAGTGGAAGCACAACAAACTTCTTTTTAAGCAAATAAACCCAAGTACACCTAGAATGGTCATCTATGAAGGTTACATAATAGCGATGCCCAAAAAAAGCCAAAAGAGGAGAAGGACCCCAGATATCAGAGTGAATAAGGTCAAACATACAGGAGGCATGATACATGCGAGGAATATGAGAAGTATGAGTATGTTTAGACAGTTCACAAACAACACAATGAAACTGATGATCTTTGCAAGCTTTATTAAGTGACGGAAAAAGTAAACATAAATAATTAAAGTTTGCATGTCCTAAACGAGCATGCCACAAGGTTAAAGTTTGAAAAGAAAACATATAGGAAGACGACTCAGGTAACACAGTTGCTTGTAGGCCAGAAGTGGTAGGATGAGAAGGTGGTAGGTCATCGAAGTAGTATAGCCCGTCGCGTTCAAATCCCCTGCCAAAAATCTTTTTCGAAGTCAGGTTCTGTAATAAATAATGAGTAGGTAAGAAAATAACAGCACAATGAAGGTTTTTAGCAAGGCGACTCACAGAGAGAAGATTATAAGCAAAATGGGGCACATGTAAGACAGAAGTGTAATATCAGACGACAAGGACACATCACCCTTATGTTGGACATGTGAAATAGACCCATTAGCAAGACGTACAGTTTGAGCAGTAGTAGAGACAGGAGAGGATAAACAAGAAAACTCACCAGTCATATGATCATTGGCCCTAGAATCTAATACCCAAGTAGGTGTAGTGCGAACATGAAAGGCTGTAGAAGTACCTGTAGCGAGTGTAGCAGTGGAAGGAACATTTGGAGACATGGTAGTGAATGAACCAAGTTGCTCTTGAAGGCGGCCAATTTGAGATTGAAGCTGATGAAGATCAATAGGATGAGTCGGCTGAGGAGTACTAGAGGTGTCTGCAATAACAGCAGTATGGGGAGAGCCTGAAGGGCGTGTCCTTGCAAAGCGTTGCTTCAACTTAGGATGAAGCTTGACGCACCGTGCTTGGACATGACTAGCTACACCACAATGGTGACAAATAACCTTGTTACTAGAAGCATGAGAACTAAACTTGGCAGCAAGAGCCATCTGATCTGAAACGGAAGATGAGGCAGGAACAGAGGAAGGAAGTGGAGCCACCAGTTGAATCAATCAATAACGACACTCCTCACTGTTAATAGTAGTAAAAGCCTCATATAAGGATGGCATAGGTGATGTGCTCAAAATTTGAATACGAAGAGACTCGAATTCAGGTTTCAAACCCATTAGAAATTGATAAGTGTGCTGGCGAGCAAGACGAGCAGACACAATAGAAGCAGCAACAGCTGGAAAATCGCTCAATGGCTCATACTATGCTAACTCCTCCTAACGAGACTGCAGATACCCAAAAAATTCAGCAACGGTAAAACCCAAAGCTTCTTGAGAGGCATGAGAAATATCCTGATAGAGCTCGAAAATCCTAGCATCATTGTGGGCATGTGCGTACATTTGGGTAAGAGCACTCCACAACTAAAGAATTTTATCACAGTACATAAACATGTTGTAGATGTGTTCTTCTATAGAGTTGAACATTCAACCAAGTAAGGTGCAATTGTCAATATCCCATTGAACCCGTTTAGGATCATCAGCGGGAGATTGTATCTCGGTTTCCAAAAGCCAACTAGATTTGCCTTTACCCCCAAGGTAGAGATGTATAGACCGACTCCAAGCCGCAAAGTTGCGACCAGTGAGCAACACACTAGTAATCCGATGAATCGGAACATGGGAGGCCAAGGAAACATTTGAACGAGGCATAATGCTCTGAGTTTGTGTAACAAAGTCGACATCTGGCACCTGAAGCTAAAATGGCAGCCACACAAAAGAGATGTTACCGAACACACCAGTAGCCCAACACAACAGAAAATCAAACTAGAAAGTGCTTACCACATCAGCACATGAACCCTAGAAGGGTAAAGAGAGAAGAACAACACCTAGGAGGAGAAGCCGCACTAGACCCAAGGCAGGGAGGGCCTAGTCGGCACCTAAGGAAGCTGAGACAGTGAGGAAAAGGACTGTAGAAATTTGAGAAGGAAGGAAAAACTTTCAATTTGGGTGAAGGAAGAAGAAAGGCTATCGGGTGGCTAGGTAGGTAATTTAGAATTGTAGGCAATAAAAGACAAGGGAGGTGGGTGGCTAGGGTTTGGCTCTGATACCAAGAAGAGAGTTATAAAATATTGACATACATTAATTTGGGTGAGACCATGTCTATATATATTCAATATAAGATACATGGAAAAATGAATAAAATAATTACACAATCAAACCTTAAAATTAAATTCCTAAATTAAATATATAATATTCCATATTCCAACATTCCATATTCTAACACTCCCTCTCAAGTTGGATCAAAGATGTCAACCAACCCCAGCTTGCCAATGGAAGATTGAAGTAGGGATAGTCCTACAAATTTGGTGAAGATGTCGGCAGTCTGATCAGAAGATGGAACAAATGAAGGACATACAATGCCAGCTCGAACTTTTTCCTGGATAAAATGAATATCAACCTCAATATGCTTAGTACGCTCATGAAGCACAGAGTCAGAGGCAAGTAAGATGGCAGACTTATTGTCACAAAATAGCTTGGAGGAATTATTCTCCTCAAAGCCTCACTTAGTAAGAATGGACCGAAGCCATAGTAGCTCACATGTCCCATGAGCCATGGCGCGGTATTCAGCTTCAGCAGATGATCGAGAAACAACCGCCTGTTTTTTGCTTTTCCATGACAGAAGATGGGTACCAAGGAAGGTGCATACCCCAGAAGTGGAACGTCTATCAGTCAATGAACCGGCATAGCCCGCATCAGTAAAACAAGATTATTTTGTCTGAAGCCCACCATTGAAGAACAAACCCAAACCTGGACATGACTTGAGATATCTCAAGATGTGGTGAACAACATCAAGGTGAGCAGTACGAGGTGAATGCATAAATTGACTAACCACATTTATAGCAAATGTCAAATTTGGTCGTGTATTAGTCAAATAGATCAAACGTCCTACCAATCTCTGGTAGTGAGTTGGATACCAAGTTGAAAAGTCCAACCCACACTTTTCTTTAAAACTTAGGTATCAGAGCTTGGTTGGGCCTGTGATTAGTGGGTTATTTGTCCAACTAGTGCGTGTTGTGGTTCAGGAGGGTGTATTGGAATGTGTCCCATATCGCTTGGAGTTGCCCCATCTGTGCTAGTTATAAGGCTCTAATTTCCCTCTCTCTAATATCTGGGTTTTAAGGAGAAGTATGGGTTGCGCTTTTCAACTAGTACTGTGCTATGGGTCGTGCTATTGCTAAGTTTGTTTGGCTTCGTTGTCTTCTCTCTAATTTGGGTATACCTCAGTCTCCTTCGACCTCTCTCTATTGTGACAACCACAGTGCTATTTAGATTGCCCACAATACTGTCTTCCAGACGAAACATATTGAGATTGATTGTCACTTTGTCCGACAATATCTGCAGTCTGGCTCTATCTCGCTTCCTTTCGTCTCCTCGGCTTTGAAACTTGCGGACTTCTTCACCAAGACTCACACTACCGCTCGATTTCAATTTCTTCTTAGCAAACTCTCAGTGTTTTCTGCTAAAACACCTTGAGTTTGAGCGGGGGTGTGAGAATATATTGTATATATGACATGATTGTGTATATTAGGAATTAGGCATTAGGAAGGATTGTGGTGTAAATAGGAATCTTTGTATTTCTTTTTTCAGTCATAGATTTAGTAGTGTTTTGAGAAGTTGGTAAAAAGCTGGTTTTTTGGCTTTTTGGTGGCTTTTTTGTATAAAAAAGCCAAAAAACGAAAAAACCAAAAAGCTTGCTTTTTTAGCAAGTTCCTAAGGGGCTATATAAACTGATGAACTCTTTGTAAACGAACACAAGTTGAATAAACAAAAACTTACGATTACTATATTTTGCTAGAGTGATTTTTCACCAAATATGGTCAATATTTTCAAAATATACAATCAAACAAACATATAGTTGTTCAGTGTAGGTTCTTTTGCAATGAAGATCAATTTGTTCATATTAAATGGGCTTGATTATATACAGGAGCTTATTCATTACATCACACATGCTTTGATATACACCAATTCAATCTTTTGTGTGTAACATGAAGCTTTAATTTTTAAACTAATTCTTTTCAGGGTGCATCTGAAGGTTGGAAGTGGAGCAGCTTGCACCAAAAGACGCAGAAGTACTGGACAGGTGATGGAAGCCATCATTATTATTAGTGAGCTGTCAAAGCCAACCACTTCTTCCTGCTTCAGGGCGTGTGATGTGAAAACAGAGGTTGAGATTGTGTTATCAATATATTGCTGGATCTAATTTATTTCTCATTCTGTTTCATAGGGAAGAATGTCCAGTTTGTTGCAACATTTATGTGATAGTGTATGTTAAGTATATTGAGAAATGTTGTGCTAATGGTTTATGATTATAACTACCAATTGATATTGCTATATGACAGCATTTATTCACTGAGATGGGAAGGAAGTGCAAGTTTTCCAACTATGCATCATCGTCATTGTTAGAATAGTCGTATGTTACTTCCATACTAAGTTGAGTTGAGGGTACTGTGGTCATATTGTAAGGTCAGTGTTTTCATATAAATATATGTTGCTGGTGTAGGGTTAATTAACAACTCTAAATCAATTAGTCTAAAGATCTTTTCTCTCTTCACTCTTCTCTCTTCCTCTCTAATCCTAACCCTAGTTTTCACCCATTTTGCATTCTAACCGTGAAATTTCTGTGCACCTCAATGCGTAGCTGTCTTTACATCTATCTAGGGTAAATGTTTGAATACTTGCACAATTAGAGATGTGTACAGCCTTGATGAAGTAGGATTTTAAACTTAGGGGAATGTTGTTTGTCATTTTATTCTTTATTGAATCAGTTGAATGATGCTTCTGAAAGTTCCTTAGGTCCAAACTGTCTATAAAATCTGCAATAATGAATAAAATAATGAAAGTTTATCTATATGTTACCTTTAGGTAGGTGTACCTTTAGGTCTATACTGAGAAGGTTGTTTGGTATTAAAGTCGAAACATGATAAGGTGAGTGGCCTTGTGGCATGGTTGGGAACCTCCTCTGTTTATTTGTGACTTAAAACTTACACCAACAGTAGGAGATTCTATCTTCTTAAAAAAGAATAATTAAATAAAGTGAGGAAGTGTGAAGTGTTCATACTGCCTTTGAAATAACTATGATGTTCACTTGTTGCGTCACTTGGTTTGCCTGAACATGTTTTTCTCACTAAAAGAGAAGGCAAAAGGGAAATAAAAGAAATACCAATATCATTTGCGGTTTTGCATGCTTGTATATATATTTTTTTCAATCCAATTAAATTATGTCTTGCTTTGGTTTATAATGCTACATTTAGATGATCTAAAACTCCTACTTCCAGGTTTTATATTTCAAGGACTTCTCACCTTCTTCAATTTCCCAATCATCTCTGAATGGATTAACAAGCATCGACTGGAAAAGTTATGGATTGATTTTGAGGAGTATTGCAGATCACGATGGCTATGCATTGCTGGAATGGGAGAACTTGCCACCATATGCCCATATTGATATTGTCCTCCACAGTTATCATAAGCAATATCCATCATTGTCTTTTAGGCATCAAATTTATTTTTTATTTTTTAAATCTTGCATCAGATTTTCCTTATGTGCTTGCATCCTTGTGGTTATAGTTCCTTGTCTTTTATTTTGTGGTACACATATTGTCTATCTCTTAACTTACTATTAAGGTCATGAAGCCAGAAGGCATGCAAAAGAGTCATCTTGATCGAACTCTAATCAGAAAAGCAGTTAAGCTTGCATTGAATGATTTGAAGGAGAAAAACACAGGAGCTCTTCTCAGCACAAATGCTCTCAAGGTCCCTCTCTGATAGATGTTTTACTTGTCACAGAAAACTGAAACATTTTCTTTTATTGGCTTAAATTGTGAAAAGTTTTGGTAGGTTCTACTAAACAAGGTTTTCCAAAACATCATGTCATTATTAGTCATTATGGCATAAGTAGTTTTTTTTTTTTTTTTTTTTGGGGGGGGGGGGGTGGTGAATTGCATTTAAGCGGAACAACTCAAATAATTGCATTTTCATAGAGATGCTAGTCAAAGCAAGTGAGAGCTGTTGTGTCCCATGCCACAACTTTCACTTGCACCAAACATAGGCGTGAGAGTTGTGACCCCCCATGCCACAACTTTCCCCTGCACTGGACATAGGCTCACTTGCATCTCCATGAAAGTGCAATTATTTTAAGTTCCCATTTAAATGCACTTTTCACTTCTTTTCTTTTGTTCTTGCCCTCATTGATAATGGGATTTTTTAATCTTGGAATCCTTCCACAATATCCTAAGTTACCATTAGGCTGAGGACACCAGTTATTTGTATATATGGTAAGCAGAGTACACTCTGTCATTAAAAATGGATTGATCTTTTAAGTTTTTTCATACCTGTAATCACGTTGAAATTTTCTGTCCTGATCTCAGATTTGCAGTTATGCCCCTGATCTTGCAAGAACAATTGGTGGCTTGATCCTGTCTTCCAATGACTTAGACTTCCAAGGAGAATGCCTTTCTCTTCTTGGATTGCAGTGCCAAGAAATTAAAGGAGAAACAACTGAAGACTGCATTAAGAGAAAGATAATTTCAGCCATAGAGATGAATGATAGAAAGCCTCAAAGAAACCGAGAAGCTGCACCTTTTCTTTTTGAAGATGACTACTTCCAAGAACCAGACGTCCTAGACGAGGAATATGAAGAAGATGAGCAAGCTTTTAGCTCTTTCGACCTATAGAACAATCTATGCATCATGCCATCTACCAATCTAGGATCTGTCTGATTATTAGTGTATGCAATTTTAAACTGAAGGATTGAATTACATTTCAAAGCCAAGAGTAAGAAATTACACAAAAAAAAGAGTTATTTTATTTTTATTTTTTGCATTATAGTTCCAACCCAAAGTTACACATTCCTTTGCCGGTAAATACTTATACTGAAAGCATCAAATACACTGAGAATTTAGATGTATTTTGTGAGGTCTCACACACAAAAAAGAAGAGGCTAAGCAGCCTAAAAAAAGTACTAAAGTACAATAGGATAGATCACACCAACTTCGAAGCACTCTTTGAGACTCTGCTTTTCTGCTTTTAAGCAGCAGAAGGTGCCGGGATGTAGGAAACTTCAGGCTCGGGCATGGAAGCCATAATTGAGGGCATTAAGAAGGTCTCTCCCTCTGGGGAAGGGTCTTCGGCCTTGAAATCAAGCGATTCATCATTATAAACATCCCACCATTTTGCAACCAACATCTTGATGTCCTCTCTGTCCATGTTAACTTCTTTTCCAGTGTACCTCCATGGCTTTGATCCCTATTCTCATAAATAACAAGAGTTTATGAGTTTTTTTTTGTTGATCAGTAGGAGATTATATACAAATATTTTAAGGACTAAATTAAGTATGAACTCGGTTCATAGCGATATATGGGCATGTATCCAACCCAGAGGCTTGAAATTTTGGTACACATGGGCCAATACTAATGTTTATCAATGAATGAGATCAATATATACAATTGACAATTGAGATTGGAGGAAAAGAGAATATATGCTTACAGCAGCACAGTAGTGGACGACTTTAACTTTTTCGAGCTCAATGTTCTCCCGGTGGCGCCACAGCATTGCCAGAACTAGGTTGTAGATAGGAGGAATGGGCTTGTACTTGTGTTGGAAGAACATGTTCAGGAAATCCTACACATGAAAAGCAGAGAGAGAGAGAGTTAGAAACACACATAGAATCTCTTTGTTTTTAGGCTAGCTTGATGACTGCAATTTTTAAATTCAGCTTTACACCTTTTGCTATTCTTTATTTTCCTCCTCCTACAGTTCAATATATGGTGATGGTGTAAAAAGCATCCTCCTCCTACAGTTCAATATATGGTGATGGTGATGATGATGATGATGATGGTGTAAAAAGATTACGAGTTATTTAATTTTATCATATGATTATTTGTTATTTGAGCATGGCACAAGATCCTCTATTTTTAAAATCCCGTCTCCTATAGTCATACATTTTTAATCATAAAAATGTATCTTGAGCTTACCCTATCTTGAGATTTCTACTAAATTTTACAGTTAAGGATGGATTTTGGAATATAATGTCGAGCATAGACTCAGAGCGAGGGAAGGAGATTTAGGGAATCGATCCTAATTCTATGAACTAACTGATTTTATTGGATTTAGTACTTTTTTACTGTACCATATTATCGACATTTAGTAGTACTAAAATTTTATTCACGTGGTACTCCAAACCAATAACATAGAGAAAACTATACAAATGAGACAATGTTGTCTCAACGCCTAATGTATTTCACGATTTCTTATTTGGGAGAGCACCATGTAAGTAAGGCCATAGCTTACTTTGACACAAGTTTAATATTACCTTTGTCTCATTATGTTTGTTTATTTTGGGAATTTTCCAACTTTTTATGGGACATGAAATAAATGCATTGGAATTCAAATCTAAAGGCATTAATCCCAACTTTAAATGGATAGCTTTGGAAACATACACTTTTTATGCTTGGACTTTTCAAAGTGGACAATTTTTTTTTTTTTTTGTTGGATATATTAAATGCATAGAAACACACAATTAATTACATTCTTGTGCCTGCCTACTTTTAAAAAAAAAAAAAACAAAACAAAAAAAAAAAACAAATATGTGGTGATTATAGAACTCACTTGCTCTGCAAAGGGTGTTGGAGGAGTGATCCTAAGAGTCTGAAGGAGGCTCTCATAAGTCAAGCGGCTAGGCTCATAAACAAACATTCCAGCATTGAAGTACAAAGGAGGAGGAGAACCCATCTCAGCCGGCCATGTCACCTTCTCTGGGCACTGTTGACAGTATCCAATCGAGTACTGGGCCGAGTGGCTCCATGTCTTCTCACAGAAACAGTCCATGACGGCGTAGAAGTAGCCGTCGGCCATGTCGAAGAGATGGTCAATGTTTTCAAAAACTTGAATGTCTGCATCCAGGTACACCATCTTGCTGTACTCCTCGAACTGTGAAAATTCATCAAACATATAAATCACACTGTTTGTTTGTTCTGTTCAGGTAAAAAATAATTCTATTTTTGTTAACCTGGAGATGATGAACCCCAAAATTTTTATAATTTAATTAAAGTTTCATGCACATAATTATAGCTACCACATGTGTCTATGTAGGGTTTATTTACCCATATGGTATTTAGTTATTGGATGATATATACATATTGAAGTTTTTATAGGTATTTAGTTATGAGAAAAGTTAGGATCAAGAAATTTTTTTTATGAAAATGATCATGAAAAATTTATAATTCTTAGATTATCTTAATTAGTGTGTAATATTTTATTATAAGTGTAATTTAAGGACTACAAAACTTTCATAATTATTTTCATGAAAGATTTTTCATGATCGCTGACTTTTTCCTTTGTTTTTTTGTTTTTTTTTTTTTGTTGATAATTGGGAACTTTGTTTCGATCAATCTCGTGGTATATTTAGGTTTGTTTGGAATATGAATTGATTTTTTAATTTTTTAGTTATTTTAATTTGGGCTAAAAAGTTTCGTTTTGATTTTTTTTAACTTTTGTAAGAGAAAAAATGAAATGATTATGGATTGAATGTGATATTTTGTTCTATTTGACTAAAATAGTTTACTTTGTCCTATACGATTATTTTAGCATCAACCTTTATCCAAACAGGGCCTTAGCCTCTTTGGCACTCGAACTCAACTAGTCTTATCATATATATGTAATCTCTCTCACCACCCATACTAGATAACACAACCCATGAAGTCAATATTCTCGCCACTTTCTCACATGAATTCCAACTTTTCATGCAATATTCAGAATCTCTATCTCAAATAACTCGGTTATGTTAAGGAATAAAAATTGGTCATAAAATATACAGAAATAGAAAAAATTTTACGGCATTAATAAGGTTCACTTTAATTAATTTATTTGTTAATCCATACATATTCTATATACAGTTAGCAGATTTATTCCTTATGACTACATGTCTATATAGAATTCATGTATAAGAATCTCCTATAACTTAGTTCTTTTATGTGATAGACTTGGATCATACAATTAAATACAAATGTGTAAAACTTACACATTTAGGTTTCGTTTGAAATAGGAGTTGACTTTTTAATTTTTTAGTTATTTTAGCCTGATACTAAAAAATCTCGTTTGAGATAAATTTTTGAACTTTTTTGACTTTTTTTAGATGGACGAACTTTTTTGACTTTATAAGAGAAAAAATGAAATAATTATGATTTAGATGTGATATTTTGTCTTATTAAACTAAAAAACCAATTTTATTTTTTTTTATAACTACAATAACTAAAAAATAAAAAAACCTAAAGACTTAATGATTCTCATCTCATCTCAATAAAATTATATTATATTTTACTATCAATACACTTAAAATTTCTTCCATATTTAGGATTAAAAATGGAGGGAACAATATAACCTAGTCTACAGCAGGACAAGATAAAGATAAAGTGGGTCAAAAAGGTTAACTTATAATGCATGCATAGTATTGAGTACTCCAAAAAAGTATCATAGTATTTGTATTAGCTACAACTTACATTCCATATACGTAGTTTGGAGTAGTTGATGACATAGTAAGCCATAGCAAACTGAACATGGTTCTCAGGTGGGTAAATAGGCTCAATCTCATGAACAATACAACCCTGAGACCTTAAGATCTCCCTGTGCTCCTCTGGCACGTCAGGCAAGATCGCCACCACGAGCCGGTACGCGCTTTTCACCTTCCTCAAACCCTTCGCCAGCCCCACCACCCCCTTGACGTAGTCGCCAGTACCGGCTAAAAACGTCACGTAGGCTCTTTTCGAGTACCCGGGATTCAGTGTCGTCGACAACTTCCCTCCTGTATTCGTGAAGACGTCGACAGGTACCTCTGGAGGGGCCATTCTTGTGAGTGTGTTGCTCAAAGTCTAATTTCTTGTAGTGTAGTGTGTTATTTGAAAGGTTTGATCAAGTTTTTTTTGTCGGAGTGGTTGGTGTTTTTTGAGGAGTGTTGGGAAAGCAAGCTAGCAAAGCCTCGAGTGGATGCTACCCTACTTTGCCTTTGCTTCCTGAGTTCTGCAATGCCACACTTGGCCTCCTTAAATAGACATCAAATGTGGACTACATGCATGCCAAATGAAACTCAAATTCACTTCGTTGTCTTTTTCATATTTTTTGCTTTTACTTTTTTTTTTTTTTTCCTTTCACAAAAATACTAATAACATGATAATATTATTTTTGTATTTTTTTATTTATATAAATTAGTCTAAAAACACAGAAATTGATCAAAAAATCAAAAACGATGTGTGTGGATGGGCAATTTTTTTTTTTAAATATGGCTCCCCCCATAAATAAATTTTATGAAATATTGTCTATTGTTTGGTTTATTTATTCATAGCAAAATTTATTTATTTATTTATTATTAGGGCTTTGATAGAGACCCCTCAAATCATTACTTTACACACACATGACGGGTTGTGATTAGAGGAGGAGAAGGAAGAAAAAAAAAAAAAAAAAAAAAACCAAAGAGAGAGGGGGTCAAGGGGATAGGAGGAAAAAGGGATCCGGATCTTTTACCTTCTTATTATTATTATTATTATTATTATTATTATGAGGTAGGGTTGATGGTGGAGAGAATGAATGAACATTATTTGTTGGTCGCCATACCTTACATCTAGCCTGGCCTTATCATCAGAATGAACGGCTGAGATTTGATGGGGTGAGGTCACAGTCAATTTTGCAAATGGACATCATCATCACATGTTTGATTTTTTTATTTTATTTTCTATTTTTTTTTTATATTTCAACTCAAGGCGTGTTTAGTTTGAGTTTTTTGAATTAATTTTTTTAGAACTTGAGTTTTTTAATTTTCATATTTTTTGATTTTTAGTGAATATTTTTAAAATTTTAAATATTTTTTACTTTCTTAGATACACTTTACTTAGATGTATTTAAAAAGTAAAAAATTTATGAAAAAATATTTTAAAAAATTAATAAATACATAAAAATAAAAAACGTACTGAATT
Source organism: Camellia lanceoleosa (assembly GCA_025200525.1). NCBI lineage: Eukaryota > Viridiplantae > Streptophyta > Magnoliopsida > Ericales > Theaceae > Camellia > Camellia lanceoleosa. The sequence goes on along the minus strand of CM045763.1, from coordinate 10,359,224 downwards.
TTTATATATATTTTTTATATTTTTGGTATTTAGTAAATTTCTGAAAGGTTTTTTTCACAAATGTTTTATTTTTTAGGTATATTTATGTTAGATATGTCTAAAAAGTATAAAAAAAAATTGCTTAAAATATTAAAAAAATTCAATAAAAATAAAAAAAACACAAAAAACAAGAAAATAGAATTTTTTTTAAAAGTGTTTTTTTGAAAAACCTAACCAGGCAAATTGTTACCCACAATAAAAATAAAAATAAAAATAAAAATAAAAAGCAAACATGGAAGCATTAAGTGAGGATCATTGTCCTCTTCGATTCCCTGTGTAATGACGGTAAGCTTGTCTTATGTTGGAGAGTTCTCGTCCCTATTCGGTTAGAGTTGAATTATGATAATTTAAATTATTTATTTTGTAGGTTTTTATAAAAAAATTAAATTGATCTCATAATTATAGAGATATAATTTATTAGATTTGTTTTTCTTATTTTTAAAGATGACCAAAATAATTGTTCTGAAAATAGGTGTTTAATATTTGAAAATAAATTTGATAAAACCATGTGATTATTATGATTATAGAATCATATTATTATTGTTATATGAATAAGGCCTCGTTTGTCAATTATATATTTTAGTAAAAAAAATCAAAAAAGTATTATAAATGATCACATCACTCTCTTTACTTTTATACAAATTTTTTCATAAAAAAATTAAAAAGTTACTAAAATAGCATATTTGTTTCCAAATGAGACCTAATTCACAAATAAATTATTTATAAAATGAACGATTCGGATCATTATCCAACTAAACAAAACCAAACCTCTCAAACTAGAGAAACTAACTCCTAAAATTATATACAAACATAATTTTATATGAAATTTTCAAACAAGATGATATTGCACAATTTTTATATAAAATTCAAACGAGATGATGTGGCTTTATGTCCTTCCATTTTAAACTAAAATACTATTGTGATTTATAATTTAAAAAATACCATTCACATTATTTTAGATAAAATTAAATAACTTATCAAAAGTTGTTTACTATCTTATATGTGAGTATTGCATTGGTTCAACCACTCATGTTCGCTATCAATACATTATGGTAAACAAAATATAATAAAAAAAATGATTATGATAAGATTATTGATAAAAAAAAAAAAAGGTTTGCTAATCACCTTTGTAGGTTCTCAAAAATGACATTGGTGAGCTCATTGTAACAAATTGTTTCACATTTTTTTTTTTTTTAAATTTTAGGATTTTTAATATTTATGATATGTATTAAGTAAAATAAGTGTGAGAAATATGCTTCTCTTTTGGAGAAATGGAAATTTGGAAAATAAAAATGCTAGAAACATATATATGTTATAGAACTTAGTACATACAAAGAATGATCATTTTTCACGTATTGTCATTTATATTTTCCATTTCTTTCATATGCAAAATGAAAAAAAAAAAAAAAAAAAAAAAACTCTTCAAAATGTAACTACACACATGCTCCAAAAGTAAATAACATAACAACCCCTACTCAACCTTCAAAAAAAATAAAAATAAATTATCACTACCCTTTTTTTTTAATTTTATGAAATAGAACTCCAAAGTTCCCACCTCAGTTCTTCATGAAATATTGTAACACAATGAAGGGCTCTTATTTCATTCTAGTATTAAAATTATCACTACCCTCTTTTTTTCTTTTTTATTTTATTATTATTTTTTTTATTAATGCGTGGGCAACGTACCATTGCAAAAAGTATTTGTGGTAGCAAATGGGGATCACAAATTTTTTTTTTTTTTTTTTTTTTTTCATGATGGTAAAGTTGTGGTCGCAAATTTTTATTTTTTATTTTTTTTGCGGATGGCAAATGCTAATTTTGGCCACAGAAAAATGTCGTGGAATATATATATATATATTTTTTTTTGGTGACACTTTAAGAATATTGATTATGATCCGGAAAAAAAAAAAAAAAAAAAAAATTATGAGGACCACCCAAAAATCCTTTACCACCCACTGAAGAAGAAGAAGTGAATTATCACTACAAAACATAGCTGAGGGAAACAGCCGGTGCTTATCGTATGGGACTTAACCTTAACAATGACAGTGATAATAACAAGATTCTCAAATCCCTAATGTGATAGTTGTGAATTTTGTTTTTTGCGAATTTTTTAAGTAATTAAATTTATGAAAAACTTCAAACTGTGGAAATGAGAGTAAGAATTTGGTTCTACAACTTGTACTTTTTGCTTTTATTTGAGAAAATAGTGAAACAAATGTACTAGTGACTTGACTATATGGACTAGGAACATGTTAAACCTATATATCTTCTCTTTTTTTAATTAATTTTATTGGTTTATGTTTGTTGTAGGATCAGAAGATGGTTTTAAATCTTTTATTTTTTTTCAACCCAATTGCTTTTTTGATTTTGGAAAAAATAGAATACAAGAATTGATCTCACACATTCTATTAACTTGGTCTTTTGACGTATTGGTCAAGTTACCTTACTTATGCCTTTGATTATGTAACAGTGTCGATGATCGAGTGAGGTGGGAACTATTTCAAGAATGGGGATGACAATTTCGCCAAGAAAAGTATCAAATATTGAGAAACATATTCTATTAGACTTGGACTTTAGACGTATTGGTCAAGTTACCATCACTTGTGCCTGTGATTATGCAACAGTGTCGATGATCTGGTGAGGTGTGGAACTATTTCAAGAGAATGGGGATGACAATGTGGCCAAGAAAAGTATCAAAGATTGAGAAGAAAAACAAGCTTCAAGTTGAAGGGGGGTATTACTATTTGCTTGCTTTACTCCTTTTAGGCACTATTTGAGGGAACTTTGTTTTCTTGATCTCCACGGCATTTAATTACAGACCTCATGCATTTTTGTTGGGAAAAATTACACTTTTCACTTTTAGAATTTGATTCAAATTTCATTTTAATTCATATTATTTTGATTTCAACAATATTAACTCTATTATTTAAATCTAAATTTAATTTAGTTGTTCCATTCAAATTAGACATTCAAATTTATAATTTTTTAACACGTGTTGATCGCATGAAGAGTACATATGGAAACAATTGAATTTTAATTTGGAAGAAATGTCTAAATTGAAACTAGACTAAAAAATTAGAATTAATATTATTTAAATTAAAATAATAAAAATCAACATAAAATTTAAATCAAACTGTATAAAGGATCATGTTCTATCCTATAATTCATTAACATTATCTGCATTAAAAAAATATGGGACTTTCACTTTTTACCTTCCAAACAACTAAATAAAAAAAAAAAAAATCATACCCTCATCATAGCAATCAAGATAAAGTAATCCCCCAAGTTCTCAAGATAAACACAAGTGGTTAACAAGTGCAAAATAGAAGTTTTATAAGAAAAAGTTTATTGAAAAAGGGTAAACCAAGAGATCACAAGAATGATATGACAGGAATTGAATATTTGTTTCTTTTTGCTGTAGAAATCAAAGTGCACTACAATGCAATGACCAATCAACTGAGTGCACAAAAAAGACATAAATTGATTACAGAATCAAACATATAATGTATAAAATTAAATATATAATATATATAAATGAATTTTTTTACTTATCCATATATATATATATTCTGTAACTGATTTTGTTATTAATTTCTGCATTACTATTAAAGAATATATAAAAGAATTTCTTGCAAATTAAGCTTATTAAAACTTTTCACCAAAACACCTATATTAGGATGAGTGGTTGTCATGCAACTTTTTTCATACCCCTAATGGCCCCATTAATTCACTTCTCATTTTTTTAGAGCTAGAAACAATTGAATTCAAATTAAATGGGTAAGATTTATTCATACTATTGCTTTTGACATAACAAAAGTCCAAGAAAAATAAAGTCAGATTATGTCCTTTAAAAAAGAAAAAGAAAAGAGAAGAATCAATGAAAATGGATAATTGAAGAATTCGGTGGTTGTAGATGATTTGGTGTTAGGATCTTGGAATCTTTTTTTTTTTTTTTTTATTTATAATTATTTAAAGACAGGGAACAATCTTGGAATCACAAGGGAATAAATTTGGGTGTATAAAATTAAATTACAAAAAAAGTTTTTAAAATATACATACTAGTAGAGGATGGGTTCTATTTTGTGAAAAGAATAAAATTACTAATCAATAAGAATACCTTGCAAAAGTGTCACTTTCGGATATGGGTTGTGCATATCTTTGCAAGTTGCAAGTTAGGCCCACTTAGGGAAGCCTACAAACCTAATTATTGTGGGGTTCAGGGGCCCAAAGGTGGGAACACATTTGTCTGATTTTATTTTGTCATGTAGTCCACTCACATATATAGGTGGTGTTTGGGACGCAAGTTCCCAAGTTTTTTTCTCATTTTTTCTACTAAAACATAAAAGTTTTGCAAAATCAAAAAAAACACATCCAAATAAAATATCACATCCAACCCCATAATCATTTTATTTTTTCTCTCACAAACATCACATCCAACCACATAAAAACTCAACTATCTTCCCAAACACCAAAAATTTTTTATCTCATAAAAACCTACATCTAATAAAATCTACATAAAAACTCACTTCCCAAACACCATCATTATATATACACAATCATTGCACATTCTCCAAAGGAAAAATACAAAATAAAATCTAAATCTAAGGTATATGTAGAGGTCAATTATGTTATTAGAGGAAAAGGCCAAACAAACAATTTTCACATTGTTTCCATTGGTTTTAATTTACAATCACGTTTGTAATACTAAAAACAAAAAAAAACACAAGAAGATCAATTTTTATCGTGTCTGGCCTAGGAGTGGAAGTTTTATGACCGATTGCAATCACTTTTTTCCATTTGATTTTTCATTTCTTATGCAAATTTTTTTTGATTGATTTCGCGTCAAATTTCTCAAATCTCACACCAAGATGAACCCTAGTCTTGCCAAATTTGGAATGAATGGCCCATACCTATAAAAAGGTACGAAATTTCATAATAGGTTTGACTTAAAAACACTCACTTTTTGATGTTATATTTAGATCATAAATTTATGAAAGAAAAAAGATATTAAACTTGTATAATAAAACATCATAAAAATATAAGCGGAGACATATTGGCATCAAATTAAGCAAGTTTTAACATTCAAAAATGTTATTTACTATGAATTTTTGTCACAAAGTTTATCATAAATTATATGGTGCAGATTTAAAGTTGGTGAAATGTGAACTACATCAAAAAATTGTGGTCATAAATATATTTTTCAGAGTAAATTTTTAAATATATTGTATTGTTGTTCAACACCTTCTTCAAGTTCATTTGCACCTCCCCTTACACTTGCTAAGATGCCATATATAACAACTATTTTGGCACTTAAGATTCTCATTCTTGTAATTAATTATTTTTTACTTTTTATTTTACTATCAAATCTTCTGTGTCAATTTCTTGTTTTCCCATAGACTATTTTTTTTTTTTTTTGGAACTAGAACCCATAGTTTATATTGTCATTGCAAGTTCAAAGCCATACAAATATCTTAGTACAGTTATTGATTCATTTGTTAGTACATATGGGAACATGGAGAAGTACAAACAATATTGACAAGGGAGTACTACAAGTATACAAATAAAAAAAAATATAGAAATTAAACCCTTAACCTTCACATAAGATGACAATAAAATACAAAATAAAAAAAACCCTTCAAATAAGATGCAACAAACTAATAAAACCCTGTTGTTGTTAATAGCTTATGTTTTGTTTGTCAACAATGCTACGTAACTTGAATTTAAATTTATTCGAATGGCTCGAATTTTGACTTGCCGATTGTTTGATTGGTCGACCGGCAACAAGATGATAGCCGCAGTAAACAAGTATTGCACTGATCGTTCGGGGGGTCGACTAGTATACATAAATTCAAGCTACCAAACATTTTTGTTTATGTTTTGACATATTATAACACTGCATTTTTTAAATATATATCAAGTAAAAATTAATGGGAAACATACAAAAAAGCATTACATACATATGGAATTCTTGTTATGTGTGGATATTTTTAAGTACAACCTTTCCCTTATCCTTCTTGTGGACCAATAAAATGTGCTGTTAGAATGGTCCCAAATCAAATGTTAAGAGACTTGAACAAGGTGATGAGAGCAAGACAAAACCAAAAATGGACACTCTTAACCCTTCAAACTATGGCGCTGTTTGGGAACCTTTCAGCCGGGCTATTTTAGCCTCAAATTGCTCTGCCTAATCCATTGATTTAAAAAAAAAAAGAAAAAGAAAAGCAGTGGTTGTTAGCAACATAGACAGCCTACACTGTCACCAACACAGTGTAGGCTGAGGCTACCACTGCCATCCCACAGACAGTTAAATGACCATTTTGTCCTTATAGATCAATTTTGGAAAAAATAAAATTAAGGGTAAATTTGTCATTTTTCAATACAACAATCAACTCAAAAACATAACCCAACTTTTCACACACAAACTAAAATAGTCTATTAAAATAACTAAAAAGTCTAAAAATCTAAAAAAAAATTACTTCCCAAACACCCACTATATATTATGTGTATTGGCCAATGGCCTTCATGTAATGTAAAGTGTGGTGAGGGATTGATTGGCAAAGTGTGAAGAAAACAAAAACCAAAGAAAGACCACAAATTGAGGCTCAGCCTCTCATTGATCCTTTGGAAGGTAGCACAAGGATCTGTCTGTGTCTAGTCGTCATATTAATTATGAGTAATTTCAAGTAAATTAGTTTTTTTTTTTTTTTTTTGCCCTACTTGTACATAATCCAATCAATCCCATCTCGTGTATAAGACCATCTCCAACCCTAAATCAAACCTTTCACCAAATTTAAAATTTAGTGAAAAAAACATTGTTTCATGCTCTAACCCTTTCACCAAATTGATATCAAATCAAAATTTCATCAAACGTTTCACCAAATTTGATACAGGCTCTGCGTTTCACCAAAACACTGTTGATGACCGTTGAAAAAGATGAACCGGTTGACCAGCTAAAGGTTTAAAAAGTTCAAAACGTTGAAAAAAAATATATATATATTTTTTTGGCTAACCGGTCAACCACCTGGTTGACCAACCGGTCGACTACTAAAAGGTTCAAAAAGTTCAAAAAAAATCAAAAAAAAAAAATTTTTTTGGCTTAATCGGTCGACCGGCCAGTCGACCACCCGGTTGTCCTGGATGAAAATTTGATGAAAATCAAGGGTTGGAGCACTGAGTATCAGATTTGGTGAAAAGTCATTTTTTCGACTCAGATTTGGTGAAAAAAGAAGTGAAGCGTTGGAGATGCTCTAAGAGAATTCTATTTGATTCTGTATATCAAAATTTTTGAAATTAAATTACATAAAAGTTCTAAGAATGCACACATAAGCATGATGAAGTAAAAATAATAAGAATACCAGCTACGAGGATACTTCTAGTGGATCTCATCATTACACATTTTAAAATTTTCTATGAATTAATTCTGTGTATATTAGGGTTGGGCATAGGGTTATCTGAACCGTCCAACCCACCCAACCCGACCCGAATCAATTTGCATACAAATGAGCGATTTCGCAGACACAATGCAGGTGGATGCGGTTTGAAATATGACATTATTACGGATTGCGGAAATCCGCACCCACAAAAATCTACCCGCATTTAGACTTTTTTTTAAAAAAAAAACCTGAACCATTGATTTTATTTATCCTATCCTAGATATTTTTGAATTTTGAATGATTTTACTTCAATTATATTGTTATGTAGTAAATGATTTTGATGATTTAATTTAGAATTTTAAAAGATGTGCTTGTGTTAGTTTATAATTTTATTTAAAAGTTTAAGATTTTGAATGATTTGCTTTTGTTAGGAATTGATTTTGTTGTGCTTTTAATTTTATAAATTTTAATTTATTAATTATTAATGTGGAGTATTTTAAAAATGTGGGGAAAATGGTCTAAAACAAATATTCACAAAACGGGAGGAAAAAAAAAAGCCCAAAAATAAAATTTTGAATAAAAAAATTCAATCTGTAAATCGTCCGCATATCTGCAAATCCTATCCGCACAAACCGCAACCCATACTACGGTGGTTGTGGGTTTAATTTTTTCCAAACCGCACATGTGTTCGAGTCCAAACCAAAAACTGAACCTCGAACCGCGAGCACCCCTAATATATATATTAATTATTTGTTTATTTTCAACTATTCTCCACATATTCTTTAAATGTAACAAAAATGAGGACAAGTGGTTGAATTGGGGATCATTGTCATAGAAAATGTCAATCGACAAGTAGGCTCGATTTGTGGTTGATTATTCAACGGGACCAAATGATTGGTTGGTTATAAAATCAAATTCCACCTTTTTTCCAATTGAAGGGAATATGATGACCAAGGATGAGATTTATCCAGGATATTGTTAAGAATACAAAATTTTCTACCAAATAAATAATCAAATGTCTCACATTTTGTGAACTCCGAAGTAGACCCCCATCCATGTGAAACATTTAGTCATTCATTTAGTAGAAAATTTAAAATCTATAACATTTTCCGATTTATCCATTATGTAGCCCAACTATTGGACCAGAAGATATTCAACATTTTACCTTTAAAGAAAGGAAATAATTCATTTTTTAGTGTTTTTTTAATATATATATATATATTATAATGTATAGCATATAGCAATACAATGAATTATAATTGCACATAAATTTGTAGAAGAGAGAACTAACCAAGTACGGGAATAATATCCACACGTAAGTAGGAAGAGTTGAACCATGTCCTGAGCTGACTTCATCTCTGCTACCCAGTTAGATTCCTGCATGAGAACGTGCACGTGCGCCCTCAACAAATACGTATGGGGTTTAAACCCTAGCCATACCGTGTCCATGTCCCTTTACTTGATATATCAATAAATCTTTGCTGTAACATTCAAAATATATTCTCATCACTGACTCAATAAATGCAACCACAACATGTTATGTAGAGCGGAAAATGTCCAACATGTAAACATAGCACTCACAAACAGACGGATTGAATTTTCCAACTCAGATTCAATATGAGATGAGAGAGTGATACAGAACATTTTACCATATTGCTTACTGTAAAAGTGTTTGGAGGGCTTAAACAAAGTATAACTTGCTCTCCAAAAAATCAGCTTCTTTCGCTCAAAGTCTGTTCAATCTGGATTTTCTCTCTACGAACAAGCCGTTTTTCATGGACTGCTGCTTGATATTAACCGACCCTTAAAAATCAACTGAATGAAACTTAAATAAAAAAAAGACAAACAAAACCCAATAATATGTATTAAACTATCTCAAAAGGGATGTCTTTCAACATCAAATTTCAGTTACAGTTACAAGCATTTTATATTCAAACCTAAACAACGTTTGCAAAAGTACATATATCCCACTAACCATTGCATTAGCCATGGCCATTGCAAAATCCTAAACAGAAAGTGAAATGCCTTTTGAAATATGAAATTCATAACCAACCACACATTGTCTGAGAGAGGGGAGGAAGAAAAAGGAAAAAGAGACTAGATAAAAACCACGCTGCATCCAGGATCACCCCGCAATAACATTCAGTGTTACCTCATGCCTGTGTAAGCAAAGAAAGACCATCAGAACAAAATGAGAGAATTGTGAAGCTAAGAAGCTCGGCGGACACTTTTCGACACTTCTGACACGTCACACACCCAAATATGTCTTATTGGCCTTGTTTGGTTTGCATCTAGAGATACAATTTTTGAGAAAAAATCTCAAAAACTTGTTTGGTTAAAAAATTTTGAAAAAAAATTTCAAAATCATTTCTCTCTACTACACATCAATCAATCATTTTTTTTCTTACACCCATCTAATCAACTATAAAAAAAATTTTAAAAAAAAAATATCAAATCATCTCAAATTCCAAAACTCCAAATTTATTATCAAAACATGCAACCAAACAAATTTTCAAATTTTGTAAATTCTTTCTAAAAAATTGTTTTTCAATATTGTTTTACAAATACAAACCAAACATGGCAAATCTTTTAAATTCGGACACTTCTAACATGTGTCACACCCAAATATGTCTTATTATTTTGTGTCCATTGCTTAAACTGTTAAGCACATGAAATACATTATAAATTAAAGTAATATAACTTTTACGTTGCGTTTGGATCAAGGATTTGGATAGGGATTTAGAAAAGGAAAAAATAAAAAGTAGTTGAAATGTGAATGACATATAGCTATATTTCACTCACCTTTTCCTTTTCCTTTTCCGTTTTCCTTTCCTTTTCAATCTCTACCCAAATCCATGATTCAAACACAAATCCATGATCCAAACATAGTCTTAGGATCCAATGATACAAGGAAAACAAATGTAGATTTATACCTATTAATCTATCATCCATTAGATTTTAGAAATTCATGTTGTATGAATTTTTTTATTAACTTTGAACAAAATATATAAAACCATATATTTTATGCATGTACTTCATGTGTTGTATCCTGTATTTGTTTAAATTACCATGTCAACGTGTCTATGTTGTGTCATGTGTCCATGCTTTCTTGTTGTGAAGTGATAAAAACACATATAATGGGGTCCATCGATCAATCAGTAGTTACTTTAACAAAGAGTAACAAAGTGTATCCAAGTACTTGCCTTGTTAGCAATGTTGTTGGAGAGCCAATCCAACCCCTCATACAAACCCTCCCCAGAGGTTGCGCAGGTGCTCTGGATGTACCTGCAAAGAGCAGAAGATTGGGTTAAAAACAAATAGACTGAAGCTATTAATTCAGATTATCAAGGATGGGGGAAAATCAAGAGGCTCACCAGTGACGCTGTCGGAGAGAGTGAAGGCCGAGTTTGTCAGTAATTTCAGCAGCATTCATTGCATTAGGAAGATCTTGTTTGTTGGCAAATACAAGCAACACTGCATCTCGTAACTCATCCTGGAGTGAGAAGCCTAAATGTCAGTCTTCATGTTATCCTAATATTTTTCCTCAATTGTAGTCTACGAATAGCGATATGGCAAAACAGTTGCTCAAGCATCTAATTGGTTACATGACCAACAAAACACACATAGCAGAGATAAGAAAACATGCAGTGCCAACATACATCTTATGTCAAATTTTATACACGCAAAACAGAAAATACAGGCAACTAAAAGGCCAAACATAGGTCAAAATGCCTTCAAAGCATCCATATTGACATGTATTCTAACTGTTCAATTTTCCTTCTTTCTTTTTTTTCCCTGGTTACCCCTACACAGGAACTCATTAACAGCTCAAGCATTGAGATAGAGAGACAGGTGAATCACACAAGGAAAAAAATCTTGGAATGCAGGAGACATTTCCAAAACTTCTGTAAGTTCAAATACTTTTAAAGCCAAACAAATATTACTGGAATGACTACATGGCAAGTTACCTCATTCAACATGCGATGCAATTCATCCCTTGCCTCAACAACACGGTCTCTGTCGTTGCTATCAACCACAAAAATGAGACCTTGCGTGTTCTGGAAATAGTGCCTCCACAATGGGCGAATCTGTATTCAACAGTATTTCAATCAATAGTTTTCCATCTCATAAACAAATCATAAGAAAAAGGAGAAGGAAGGAAACTACTCCTGATATTTCATTAAAACAGATAAACTTCTGACTACACATTCAATGGCTATACATGGATCAGAAATAAATATAGAAGTCCATACCTTGTCCTGGCCACCGACATCCCACACGGTGAAGCTGATATTTTTGTACTCAACAGTTTCAACGTTAAAGCCTGCAAATGATACCATTTTGTAAATAAAACAACAGCATTCATATGTATATATCCAATCAACGTTAAAATTCTATCAATATCAATGCATCACACTCAGAAAAATTCCACTAGTGATAGATGTATGACCCACAGATTAAACCAAACCAAACCAAGTCTTAAGTCCCATCAAATGGGGCCGACTACATGAATCTTTTTTCTCTACTCGACTCTATCAACGGCCATTTAGTTAGTCAAATTAAGGAGATTCATATCTCTATTTATTACACTTGCATTCGTCAATCTAGGTTTGCCCCTTCCCCTAACACTTTCATTTACCGTCAGTGTATTACATCTCTTCATTTGCTACAACCAACAAAAGATTCTCCATATTTAAAAGAAAAACTTCCCATAGTGGATATAATAATTCTAACAATTGAAACATCATCTCCATCACAAAGCTTATCCAATAAACATACACAATTTAAAAATTCTATCTAATTACTCAAAGGTTTACAAGGTAGAGACTTCCATAGTCATCCTTTATGTGAAACATTCACTAAAACAAGATATCATAATATATACATATATTTAAAGTGAATATTTATATGCATAGTGAAATGATCCTTGATCTTTGCTCAATACATGAGTCCAAAGACATGGAGATGTCCACTAAAACAACATGGCTGTGTCTAATTACACAAAGCCTAGCCAAGATAAAGCCTCTATAGTCACGCACAGGTGGAGCATGCATTTAGTTTCTCAATCAATGCTTGCATTTGGGTTTTACACGTCATATTGCAATAACTAGACAACACAAGTGAATATTTGATCTAGTAAGTTAGCTACTATGACCTGCAGGTTACAAGACTCGTGCTGTTTAAATACAATTTATATATACATATATATAATAGATGTGTAAGAGATACTTTGAAGATTGAAATGCCATTAAAACAGCATCAATGAAGGAACTCCAAGCAGATGATATAACCAGAGTAGTTCTGGCAACTAGCAGTCTCACCTATGGATGAGCACAAATCTCTTGCAAATTCCCAAGGCCCAGTCCTAATTGATGGAGGCATCAAGTCATATCAAAGCGAGAGCAACTTTAGTGGGTGCGAGCCTTGGTAACTAACCTGGTAGGCTTCCACCTCAAAATGGGGAATATTGGGACAGGCATCTATAGTGAAGGTAAGCATTTATATCGTCAGCGGCTTGCACTGCAAAAATCTCTTGAGAATACCTAAAGTTCAATTCTTAACCATGGGAGACATCAAGTCATATCCAAAGGAATATCCCCAGTGGGGGCAAGCATTGGTAACTGACCTCCTGATAAGCTCCCACTCCCCAACAGGAATCTGTCACTGGGGGAGGCATCTGCCATCTGCAGCCAAGGTAAGCATTTACTACCTCAGTGGCACAGCAACACTATGCTGTTTTATTTACCATATCCCCTAGTCTCATTAGATTAATAATCAGATCAACATATAAAAAGAGATGCCAACAATCAATCACCATAGACAGCTCTTCATAAAAATTTTCATCTTAAACCTAGAAATTTATAAAAATGAATCTTCTTCTATAGACCAGACAACAGACAAGTAAAAGCTAAAAGAATTTACAGAAAAAATGACAATAGAGGGTTAGTTCTGTAGCATTTGAAACACAGCCTTCCATTCAAATTAATAATGACGAAAGTGAGTCAAATTGGAATCCTTCAGTAGGTTGATTTTACTAAAGCTTGTACATAAGCAGTTGATCAAAAGGAGAATAATAGGAACCCGCAATAACAGAGTATACCATTCAGTTCAATATCAACAAAAATGTCAAAAAACTAAGGGGTCGGCTCCCTCTTCAATGAACTAATCACAGTAAACCTTGTCCATATAGCAATAAAATTGAAATCAGAAACCTAAGAGCAAAGTAACAATTCCACAAACCTTAAATGCTTATTACTTTCATTAATAGGACTTACCAATGGTAGGAATTGTGGTCACAATCTCTCCAAGCTTGAGCTTGTACAAAATGGTGGTCTTACCAGCGGCGTCAAGACCAACCATAAGAATGCGCATCTCTCTCTTGGCAAAAAGCCTGCTGAAAAGCTTGGTGAATGTCAACCCCATTTTTCTTTTTGGCGGTGGATCCCTACATGCGAACACACCACATCACAAATATAAGCCAATTGAGATCCTCTATAAAAATCAAATTCATTAATGTTTGCAGTCAAAATCACAATAAAAAGAAAATTAAAAAATGATACTTCCTAAAATGTCACTAGATCAAAAGGATCTGAAGCTACAAGCATATCATCAGTCAGAAATTAGGTAAAATTGATTGTGTTAAGCTCCATTATAAATTCAGAATTTAATTTTTAGTACAGTTGTTTATTTACAAATTACCCTTGATATGAACTAATGAATACCACAGATCAAAAATGATTTCAACACACAACCTTCAAATCAGAACAAAAGAAAGCAATATTGCCAACAAATCATAAATGAAGCCATAAAGCACAAAAGTAAATTTATTGTGACGAATTTGTCTTTTAATCAGCACAAAGTCCTTGAATCGAACATTCTAATCAAAAAACATATTGATTAAATATAGGATACTTAAGAAGAACACCATAGATTTCTAATCAATCCAAGGAAATGACATATCCAACACAAATCCACGTCAACGAGAGCTATGTTTATAGCTGGCGAAAGCTTTTACGAAGGGATCTTGAGAGAGACAGTAACAGATGAAGCCCGACACACACAGATTACGAGAAACAAAGCAAAATTAAAAGTAATTCTACACAGAAAGCTTATCAGATCAAATGGATCTGAAGCCAAGGCATAGATCACCAACCAGAAATGACTTCAACAATGAACGTGTTAAGCTAAATTATGATTTCAGATTCAAATGCATCCATTCATTTAGGATAAGGAACACATATCAAAACGATTTCAACGACACAATCTCATAAAAAATAATAATAATAATAATAAATAAATAATAAATAAAACTAAATCCAAAATCGTCTATGATTATCTTCAAATCAAATCAAATGCCGCTCAATAACCGAAATTTTTTCAAAAAATAAACACAATTTACACAGATTCATATCCAACAATTGGCCTCATTTGATCATCAGAGACCTCAATTGAAACAAGACATCGATTAAGAACAGGTTATCTGAGAAGAATATCAACAAAATTTAACAAAACCAATACAAATCTACATAAAATTACAAGGATTAACAGATGATCGAAGAGAATTTTTACCTGGGGGCAGGTTTTGGAGAGGGATCTAGAGAGATAAAGCGCGGGAGAGGGGAGAGAGAGAGAGAGAGGGCCAAAGGGGAAAGCTTGAAACCAACGCTCGATATGTGAGGTAAGAAACGTCAACGACAGGGAATTAAATAGAGATGAACTCCGGCTTTAAACTGCCATTCATTTTTACGAGAATAACGGAAATGCCCCTGCATTTAAACGGTTTGGTGCATTCTGACGCATGAACAAAGTTGATAGAAAAATGGTTTGGACGGTTTGGTGCATTCTGACTGAAGGTCAAAGTTGATATAAAAATGTTTTGGAGGTTTAAATTTTGAGTTTTAGGTTAAGTTTGGCATAATTTAAATAATATAAAAAGTTAAAAAGTTACTATTTTATTTAAGTCATATCATTTTATTTAAATTACATTACTTCTCTAACACATCACATCAAATTCAACCTAAACCTAACTCATATAAGTCAATAAGTCAAAAAGTACACTTTTAGAACATCTCAAACTAACCCTTAAAGTTGACTCTAATAAGTTAATAGTGAGCTTTATTTAGGAGTTGTTTGGGATTATCTAAATAAGTGTATTTTTTTATTTTTTTATAAAATATGAGTTGGGTTTAAAGTGATGTGTTAGAGAAGTGATGTGACTTAAATAGGATAGTGACTTTTTGACTTTTTATTTTTTTTCAAACATGCCAAACTTGGCCTTATTGTAATATGATATTTTGATTTTGATTTATTTGTTTGTTTTTTCTTCTTATTATATTACTAATACTTTATTAAAGCATTAAAATTAGTACTATGAATCATTGCTAAAGTTGATAGTCTTAGTTTCTTTTCATAAATTTATTTAAGTCATTTTCATTTCATAAATGCTTAGGCTTGTTTTGAAAATTAATTATAGGAAATTACGGTTACGTTTGGTAGAGTTTTGTAAATATGATTCGAGAATAGGAGTTGTATTTTGAGTTTGTGAGTTTTAGAATTATGATTTAAATGTGAAAATTTTGTTTAGTAAAAGAGTTTTGAATTGAGTAAGAAATTTTTGATGTGACATATGATATTTGATAAAAAAACTTACAATTTATAACCAAACATACAACTCAAAATTCTTTTAAAGCACATAATTTTTTTTTAAAAATTCGGAAAATATTTTTTCCAAATATATAAAAATTAATATATCAATTGCTAAAAAAAAAAAAAAATTGCACTGTTTCGGTTAATTGGTGGGACGTCCGGTGGGACAACCGATTAAGCCAAATTTAAAAAAAAAAAAATTTGAAAATCGCACTCAGACGAAATTTTCTGTAGAGCTATAGAAAATTAATTACACATATCTATCCAAACACCATATTCAAATATGGGAGTAAAATCAACAATTAAAAATTGTTTTAAACAAAGCCTACAAGTTGGTGAGGGAAGAGAAATGTTTCGATTTTATTTTTTTTTTTTCTTTCCCTCACCTTTAAAACGATGAACTTTTGTTTCTATTATTTTTTTTACATCTCTTTTTATAAAAAGATTAATTAATAATTTATTCCCAAAATAATCCTTTGGTTTGTTTTCTTTTTTAAAATACAAATAACCCGTTGGTTTGAAAAGTGGTTTTGTTAATAATTTTTTGATTTTTTAATTAAAACATTAAAAAAAATTTTAATATAATTGAGAGGAAATTTGTTATTTTTTTACCAATAAAAACATACAAAAAGTAACGTGAATTGGTATAAATCATTGGGAGTGGGTTGACTTTTTGACTTTTTTGGCTATTTTAGCCTAAGCTAAAAGGTCTAGTTTGGAAAGGCCTTTTTAACTTTTTGACTTTTTTGACTTTTTTTGTAAGAGAAGAGTATAATGATTATGGATTAGATGTGATGTTTTGTTTTGAGTGCTGCTATTAGCACCTGCCAAAATTCTTTGGACCCCCCATTTTATAATTTTTTTTATTACAATTATACCCTAAAGTAAAATTACATTAAAATACATTATTAAATGAAACACCCACTTATCAATAAGAACTAATACTCTATAATATTGGACACCCACCTCCACCCCCACCCCCACCTCCAACTCCAACTATACGTATTTCATGTTTGTAAATCCTAATCCTATTACTTTTCATAATCAACTAATATAAATTCTAAATTTATTATTTTTCATAATCATCTTAAATCCTAAATGTGTCATCTTCATCACCATCAACGCTATTGAACTTGAAAGTTTTGCTTCAAGTATAATGTATACTTCATCACTTATTTCACTGTGTAGAGCAATGGAGGACGAGGACAACAATTCTAGTGAGACCGGCGTTCCATTAATAAGTTTATCTATCTTGAATTAACATTCTCGGTCGTTTTCGGTCGTTCGAATTGTTCGGTACTGGTTTGCTGATTGTTAGAATTATGTTCGCTAATACAGTACTGAACATAATCCTTTCATTCAATACATAAGTTCTGAACATTAATGCAGATAGTCAGTTATGTAATTTTCTTTATTAAACTAACTTAGAATGGAAAAAGAGTGAATTGGAATAGATTTAAGTTATGTATTTTGAATGGATTTAATTCATGTTATTTTAAGTTGTGAATTGAAATGGATTCAAGTTATATAGTGATGAACAAATTTTGTTCGGACATACAGTGCTGACAGGATCATTATTGTTTGACAAAACAATTCTGAACAAAATATATTTTTTCGGCTACACAGTGGTGAACAAATTGTTTTGGGCTATATTCAGAATTTTGATGGCGATTCAGATGATGATTCTGATAGCAATTCAGACGATGATTCTATTTTTCCTCATCTTGCAAACGGTTATGCAAATCCCATAGAAATTGAAGTATCTTCGATCGATCTCAGCGATGACGAAGATACAAAAAGCAATGAAGAAGATGATGATGAGAGGATGAGAGTCGTCGGAATGCTCCGTTGACGGCCGAGACAGCAACGAGAGTGATGGAGGGTTGGGGTCCAAGAATTCTATACTGGACCAAAGCTCCAAACTCTGAAGATTGAGTGAATCAGGAAAGGAGAGGGATGAAAAATTAGGTGGGTGTGCATTTCATTGTGAAAATATTATGAATATGGGTAGATTTGGTAATAAGTGGGGTGTCTAAAAAAATATTATTAAAATTTAGAATTTAGGGTTGGGGTCCAAAGAAATGGGGGGTCTAAAAAATTTTAATAGGTGCTAATAACAGCACTCTTTGTTTTTTATGGCTAAAATATCATATTTTGTCTTTTGTAGCTAAAATAGCCAAATTAGCCCTTCCCAAATGAGAAGAATTTTTTTGACTTTTTTTAAATAGTTAAAAACTTTTTAATTTTTTAAAAGATTTTTTGAGTTTTTAGTTAAAATATTATGTTGTCAAAGGAGGCCTTAAGTTTTTAAAATAGAGTGAAATAAATGTATTAAAATCATAAGCTACATCCAACAGAAATGTTGTATTCTCTAACAGATTTTGGTATGTTTGGCATTTGTAATTCTCAAGAGATAGAAAAATATTTTAAAATTTAATTATACACGTTAATAGATTTTACAAAAAAATAACTTGCATAAAGATGTGACACACAAGATAAAAATTTAAAACAATAAATGTGGTAATTCATAAAATTTTATAAAAATTATTAATTTATATAACATTATTTTTTATTATTATAGTTTCTAATGCAATCAACTCCAACCGCATCATCAATTCCGTTCGAATTCAAAATCAATAATGAAACACCAAAAAAAAAGTACAAACAATATTTAAAAAAAATAAACGAACCCGCTACGTAGCTCGAGACTGTGGCTCGACACCAAAACGACGTCGTTTTGGTGTCGGTTTTGGGTTTTTTTTTCAGTTTTGTTTGATTTGAGCGAAGAAGAAGAAGAAGAAGAAGAAGAAGAAGAAGGGAGAAGAAGAGAAGGGAGGAGGAGGAGGGAAGGGGAGGAGGAGGGAGGGGAGGGGGCCATAAATCTGCTGGAGGAGGAGGCGGTGGCGGTGGCGGTGGTGCGACGATCGAGGCGAGACGAGCGAGGCGGCGAGACTCTGACGGAGGAGAGGAGGCAGAGGCGGAGGGAGGCGGGGAGGCAGCAGGGGGGTGGGGAAGCTGACGCCGAGGAGCTCCTCTTCTCCTCTTCTCCTCTCTTCTCCTCTTCTCCCTCTCTCCTCCTCTTCTCCTCGAGCCAATTTTCGAGCCAATCTCCTCGAGCTCTCAAACATTTCTGAAAAATAAAATGACAGTAAATACTATGGTACTATTAAAAAATTGTTGGCATTCTAGATGATGCGGTGCAAATAACTTAAACATCAATTTATTGACAAGTTATTTTAGTAAAATAATTTTTTAAAAATCAATTTATTGACAAGTTATTTTAGTAAAATAATTTTTTAAAAATCAATTTATTGACAAGTTATTTTAGTAAAATAATTTTTTTAGTTAATAAATTAACTTTGAAATCATAGTCAAATGAAGAGTTGAAAGTCTAGCTTACCAATAAAAAGTAAATCAATAAAAAATACATAAAAATCGTTGTTCTACATATTGTACTTGCTTCACATTTTTGTTCCATGCACTTGCTCCACATGTGGCACAACTGCGACCATGTTGGCCTGTTGCAGAGTATGCATTCCAAGATTCTTTATTCTTTGATTGAGGAATTGGTGGGGATGTTCTAAATAAGTGTATTTTTTGATTTTTTATAAAAAAATATATAGAAAAGTAGAGATGAGATATTGATTGAATTGATCCAAAAAAGATAAAAAGATAAAAAATATAGACTTATTTATAGTCTTCCCAAACAAGGCCTAAGGCTTGTTTGGATGCTCTTTTTTCTTCCCCAGGCTTTTGAGTGACTTTTTTATTTATTACGAAAAGACGTATAAGAAATAAAGTGACAGTATGATTTAAATAAGTTAATAAGTCAACAAGAGCATCTCTAATAGTTGTGTCATTGGTTATACCAAAGTCAAAAAATAACTTAGCTTTACAAAATTAGTGCTCCAATAGTGTGTCGTTGCTCTACCCAAAATATAACAAAGTCAAATTTGGCTCAGGATTCGGCAAAATCATCTTGCTACCAAATGAAGGAAATAAAAAAAACATATGAGAGCAAAGAGCATCCAACGACCAAAAAAAATAATAATAATAATTGAATTTGACAAATGATTATATCAAAATAACAAGTCTCCCTTGGAGTGGTGCCTCACGTTTTCTCTCTCTCTAAAATGCTAGAGAGCAATTCAGCCAACAGCTCTATCCCTCACGATTTTACCATAACAGCTAAGTCCACTAAGGAAGAAGACCATTTAATCTGAAGTACCAAGAAAATAAAGAGCTCACAAAACTTGAAAACCAGTGAAATGGACAACGAAGTGGTAATGGCTCCTACACCAAGGGATGATGAATCAAACCAGGGTAGTTTACCTGCGAAATCCTTCAACGAAGCACTGACTACAACAAGA
Source organism: Camellia lanceoleosa (assembly GCA_025200525.1). NCBI lineage: Eukaryota > Viridiplantae > Streptophyta > Magnoliopsida > Ericales > Theaceae > Camellia > Camellia lanceoleosa. The sequence continues at coordinate 10,338,796 of CM045763.1, read as the reverse complement.
CATAGCGCCTATTCATTTGATGACAGTATGAAGATTCTCTCCTCAGATGAAGAAGACGATGACCAAGAAGGGCACCCAAATACTGAGCAACCGCTCTTGGAATTCATGAATCTGCCCACAATCTCCCTCTCCAAAAAGCTCCTGCAAAAGATCCGAAAACCAAGGAAGAGCGCACTAATCATCAGACTACTGGGAAAAAGTATTGGCTACAACATGCTCTACACTCGGGTTAAGAATATTTGGGGGCTTCAAGATGAGTTCAATGCAATTGATTTGGGATGCAACTATTTTTTATTCAAGTTTTCTAATCAAGAAGACTATACTAAAGTGTACACTGGAGGCCCCTGGGTGATCATGGATCACTACGTAACAGTAAGAAAATGGGAACCAAACTTCAAGCCTTCGGAAGCTTTTGAAACCACAACCGCAATTTGGGTTCGATTTCCGGAACTTCCAATAGAATACTACCACGATAAAGTCTTATTTGCAATTGCCAAAACCATTGCAAACCCTTGAAGATCGATTGGACAACTGCAATGGCAACCAGAGGCAAGTTTGCAAGAATATGTGTAGAAATGGACCTTACTAAACCACTAATTCCCAAATTTGTTCTAGAAAAGAAATGCTATAATATAGAGTATGAATCCCTTCATTCTTTCTATTTCTTTTGTGGACGTATTGATCACCAGAAAGAAGCATACAGATTCAGACCACAAAATGCACAGTTGGCAGGGAAAAAGGTAGCCGTTATCGGTGCGGAAAGCTGCAGTACACCCATTGCTAATACCAATGGTAACCTGTAACTTCGGGACACTATGGAAGAGGAATTTGAGCCTTGGATGTTGGGTAGAAACACCTGGCCCAGCAACTAAGCCTAATAAATTCAAATATTTTGAAGATATTCAAGGGGGGCAGAGAGAACAGTCGCGGGGCCGTAAGCATACCAGAATAGGAGCTGAGAAGGCCATGAGTAACCACACAACCCAAATGAATACAAACCAGACCTAAAAACCCATAGATAAAAGCAAACTGGACCAGAACTTAAGGGTGGTTTAAGATGATCTAAATAAGTGCACTTTTTGACTTTTTATGAAATATGGGTTGGGTATAGGTTGGGTTAGAGAGGTGATGTGACTTAAATAAGATGATGTGACTTAAATAGGATAGTGACTTTTTGACTTTTTAGCTTTTTTAGATCATGCCAAATTAGGCCTTAACCTCAACCAAAGGGAAAAACAAACTAACCTAACACCAACCCATGGACACACCAACTGGTGCTAGTACATCGAAACAAGTGAAGGAATTTGTTGTAGAAATCCCAGACCCTAAGTACATTGAAATAGAAAATTCCACTAGTGAGAACCAACCACATTTTGGAGTGACTGACATGCTGTGTGTCTTAGATACTAACACACGGCAAGAGGACTTGACTACACCCATAGATAAAGATATTCAAATACACTTCACCAACTTCATCCCAGATATCACTAACTCAGTTATTGTCACGACCCGAACTCGCCCCTAAGGGTTTAGCATTATAACCGGCCAGTAATCCGTGATTACCAAAGGCCTACTTAACAGTAATGACAATAATACAGTATAAAAGGGCTGGCGGAAGCCAAACCATAATAAGACGATGTCCAATGAGCTGTGATAACCTGAATGGAAAAGACTTTCATGGGCAAAACCACATTCATAGCCATATACCAAAAATACATGTACAATCAAGTCTTAAACATTCTTTACATTAACAAAGACAAAAGGGTGAATCTGAAACACCCCAAAACAGCCTTGACTCATGCAGGTTCGGAACCTCGATATGAGGAGCGATGGTTGGCTTGACAAAACATGAGTCTAAGTCAGCGCCTCTAGCTCTGGTCCGGTGCCTGACCACCTATATATATATAAACTGTAAGCTAAAATCCAGTGAATAACAAATGTGTAAAGAGTTTAAGAATGAATGTCTTTTCGGTAATTGAAACAGTCATTTGCATCAGTAAATTAGTTATTCAATTCGTGACTCATGTTTCAAGTCATAACATTCAGTTGGAAACCATAGCAGTTATTCGTGGTATATTCAATAGCAGAACAGTGCAGTAGGTCTAAATAGACCGAACTGTTAGTTGATGGCCATCAAAACAGTAAACAGTAGTAGTTCCAAACATTGGAACTAATAGAGATCTCTGTAATAAAGATGAAGATGCGAATAAAGAATAACAATATGATCCAGTCATTTGCTATGGATGCCATGAGTACAGTTCGTAAAATAGGACAAATATTCATTCAGTAAACAATGTCATCTCAGAAAGCAGTACAGTTAATCATTCAAAAAATAATTGTAATTAAACATAGCTTTATAACATTGTTACTCACAGATTACTGGGCTATAAGCAGGCTAATCAGCATCCTTGGGTGCCAAACCTACACAGTTGCAGAACGAATACACATTAAATTACATACCCGGGATTAATAACTTAGCCCCTCGTTTGTTTTGATGTGGTTCTAAATCATTATCCTCATTATGATGCCTTAAACATGGCCTAGGAGTGCCTAGAATGGAATGATGATGCAAAAATATACTTAAAAACTTTTCTCAAAACTTGCTGAAAACAGGGGTCTCGCTCGAGCATGCCTTCTTTCGCTCCAGCGAACATGTAGAATATGCTTGGTCGCTCAAGCGTAGACTTCTTCGCTCGAGCGGTCTGCAAAAATGTGAAAAGTACTGGTTGTTGAAAATCTTAGCTCGATGCTCGCTCGAGCGTGAGACATAGTTCTTCGCTCAAGCGCAAGTCTTGTCGTTCGAGCGTGCGTCTACACACGCAAAAATTCTGAGAGCTTGTAATTTACGCTCTAGCCAGCATTCTGTCGCTCGAGCAAAAGTCTGAAAACAAAGGTGGTCGCTCGAGCGTGGAATCCCTCGCTCGAGCGATGAAGCCAAATTCTGGGTTTTCCAGATTTAATATGCCAAAACTTATCCTTTTGGGCTAATTCTCTGGAAAATACTTAGAAACTCATAACACAACATGTTTCAAAGATCATTTCATAAAATCAAAGCCCAAAAGCGTGTCAATTCTACCAAATTTCAACTAAAACTTTATGAACATTACAAGAACATGACATGCATGAGTTCTCTAGAACTCCATTACCTCAAAGCATGATCAAATGCAAGATTCAACTCAAAAACATGGTGAATTTCTAGAGTACAACCATAATATGACCATGCATGTGGAAATTTTCATAAAAACAATCTTGAAATTCAAAGATATGGACATGCATGCATGGATTGACTTAGCCTCCTTAGATTCTAGCTCAATTGTCCCATGAATTCACCTATTTCATTTATATACAAGTCCTAGATGGCTCTATTTCAAGATTAAAAGGTTGAGCTCTTACCTAGGCTACTCAATCAAGCTTCACTTAAGCCGAATTCTTGAGCAATGAACAATTCTTCAAAGTTTCTTCAATTTCCTCTAAGTTTTCAAGCAATACACTTGTTGAATTCAATTCTCTCCTACTCTCCTCTCTCTCTCGTTTGTATACAAAGAGATGGTAAAATGATGGTGTCAATTAAGCATGAAGACAAATGGTCTTGTAAGACTCACTAATGGCAACCATGTAATTTAACTTAACTTAAATTAATTAGCATTATAAATTTTAATTTAATCATCCCAAATCGCATTTCAGTTAAACTTACCATAATATTCTATAATTCCTAACTAGTATATAACACAAGGCAATTTCTGAATTCGCAATTTGAAATTAAAACATGACAGATTTTTCTACTTCAAATAGATAGAAATGCAATCTAAACAACACACTCATATAATTAATTTAGAATTTCATCTTAATCATTTACTTATCATAATTTAACGCTAATCATAGGTGAGGGTTGTCACAGTTATAAGTTTCACACATGTGCCCACAAATCCGTTGCTACAAGAAAGAGAACCTCTTGGCCCAGGTGAACAAACAATAGATAATGAAGGAGAAATAAATTTAGAGGCTCAGAGGCCAAATGTAGAGGAACACCTGAGACAGACCAGCTCTGTGGGGCTGTTGTTAGAACTAGGGAACGAAGCTCTTTACTTAGTCGCTTTTGTCTGGTGGATAAAACAACTTCGGTTAATCATCGAGCTAGGTTGGGGGAATAACCGACCACACCTACTCCACTCAATGCAGATGGCCTCTTTCAGATCAACAGAGGACAATCATCGGAGAATACGTAGTATCGTAGATATTGAAGGTAACAACTCACCAACATTCCCTTCTATGGATTTAATCTATCTTTTGTTTTGGAACTGCCACGATACCGACAACAACAAATTCAAGCGTAATCTTGTCGAAATTATTAAGACACATAAACCAGAGATTTTGGTCCTAATGGAAACTAAGGTGGCCTTCAACACTATGAGTGAGTTCTTCAATCGCCTAGGATTCACAGCCTTATCAACAATTGATCCCGTGGGTAGAGTGGGGGGTATATGGATTGTTTGGGATACTAGCCAAGTGAACGTTAGAGCATATACAGTTAGTCCACAAGTCATTCATGCTACTGTCCATAAGGAGGACTATGAGGAATAGGTACTGGCTGCTGTTTATGCCAGCCCCAACCCCAACCTTAACCTTAGAGGGCAGCTATGGCAAGACCTTGAAGATGTAGCGGACACCATGCAACAGCCTTGGTTGGTTGCTGGGGACTTTAATGACTATGCAAATCAAAGAGAAATAAGGAGTTTCTTAGCTAACCACAATACTAATAGAACTCAAAAATTCCTTGATCAAGTGAATCGTTGTAATCTCATTGACTTGGGCAACTCTGGACCTCGTATGAAATGGACAAACAAAAGGCAAGGGCTAGCTAACACCATGGAGAGACTTGACCGAGCACTGTGCATTGCGGAATGGAGGACCATGTTTCCCAAAGCCACAGTTAGAGTTCTCTCTAGAACTTACTCTGATCACTCACTTCTTGTTGTCTATACACAAGGTATGCACACTTTAAACCCTCATAATAGGCCTTTCCGTTTCGAGGCCGCTTGGATGTCTTATCCTGACCTTATTAATGTTATTAAATCTTCTTGGCATAATATGAACAATCACCTCCTTGATTCTACTACTGAATTTACTAATAGAGTCATTGAATGGAATAAGGAGGTTTTTGGGAACATTTTTAAACGTAAAAGGAGACTCCTTGCTAGAATTAAGGGTACCCAAAAAGCTCTTGCTGAAAATTTTACCCACAACCTTCAAAATCTTGAACACATGCTTATTAAGGATTACAATGAGACATTGTTACAGGAATAAATGCTTTGGTTCCAAAAATCTAGATCCGAACATATCACACTCAGAGATAAAAATACCAAATATTTTCATATATCCACTCTAAATAAGAGACGTAAACTTAAAATTAACGCCCTTAAGAATGATGAAGGTAATTGGATTAGTGATAGTGAGGGGGTTAAAAATATCATCCTTGATTATTTCAGAACCTCTTTAGCAAAAGTGTCACTCAATAATTAGACCATTAGAAGAATAACACCCCAGCTAAATTCTCTAAGGAAAATAACAATGGCTTTTTGAAACCTTTGTCTAATCTTGAAATTCTTCACGTTGTGAGAAATATAGGTGCCTTTAAAGTCCCTGGAGTTGATGGCAACCAGGCAATCTTCTATCATAACTATTGGAGTATTGTTGGTAAGTTTATGTGTGAGTTTGTGAATGCTTGTTTCTACAGCAATTCTGTTCCTGTATCTGTTAATGAAACTTCTATTGTTCTTATCCCTAAGATTGACAACCCTATCAATATCAAACAATTCACGCCCATCAGCTTTTGTAATGTTACCTATAAGATCATTTCAAAAATTGTTGTAAATAGAGTTAGAACAGCTTGGTGAGCCATAACCAAAGTAGTTTTATTCCGAGAAGGAATACTATTGACAACATCATCATTACCCAGGAGGTTCTACACACTTTGTGGCACAAAAAAGGTAAGGAGGGAGGTATGATTTTTAAAATAGAAAAAGCCTATGATTGTCTATCTTGGGAGTTTATTGGAGACACACTTGTGGAGTTTAATATGAATGATGATTGGATAAACCGAATGATGAGCTGTGTCACTAACAGCAAATCTGTTGTCCTTTGGAATAGAGAGATGCTAGAAGGAATTAAGAATGAGAGAGGCTTGAGACAAGGTGACCCATTTTTCCCTTACCTCTTTGTTCTTTGCATGGAAAGGCTTTCTAATATGATTAATTCCAAGGTTGATGGTGGCTAGTGGAAAGGGATCAAAGCAGCTCGTAATAGCCCATCCATCTCTCATTTATTCTTTGCTGATGATCTTATTTTATTTGCTAAGGCAGACCTCTCCAGTTGTGAAACTATAATGACAGTGTTGACCAAATTTTGTGCAGTCTCTGGGCAAAAAATTAATCACTCTAAATCCAAACTTTTTCTTTTCCCTAATTTAGCCCGTAACAAAGCCCTATCCTTAAGTTTCCATAGTGGCATCTCTTTAACTCAAAGCCTTAGCAAATATTTGGGCTCTTCTACGATCCATGGTAGAGTTAATAGAAATATGTTTAGGGAAACTTTGGAGAAATTAAAACTAGGCTGTCAGGTTGGAAGGCTAGAACCCTCTCCCTAGCTTGTAGAAGCACACTTATTTAAGTTGTCACTTCTGCTATACCTAGTTATGATATGCAGTCCATGGAAATTCCTAGAAGAGTTTGTGATGAAATGGATAGACTCAATAGAAATTTTCTATGGGGAGAAACTGATTCCAAAAAGAAAGTTCACCTAGTTAACTGGGAGAATGTTTATAAGAGTAAGGATGAAGGAGGGCTTGGAGTTAGGAAAGCTAGGGACCAGAATGCTGCTTTATTGACTAAACTTGGGTAGAAAATGTTGAGTGACTAGAACAAATTATGGTGTAAAGTTATGCATTCCAAGTATTTGAGAAGGCATTCTGTTAGGTTTTTATTCTTGGCAATTTCGTTTGACAAAACTCCTTTTCAGTTGTACTTGTATTCGTACTTTGTATTTTAGTGAGGCTATGAGTTTTTAGATGCGAATCCAACCCGAATTGTGCCTTGTAGAGAAGTTTCAGAAAATAATTCTTTCATGTTTGCCACTTTGCTAATTATGACGGGGATCGAGTTACTCGGTCAGCTCGCGGGGGTCCAGGGCAGCACCCCCGAAGTAAAATGCAAAAATACATTCGAAGTTGCTTGTCCGTCATTGCTCACTCAAGCGAAGGAGTCTTGGCTCGAGCGAAGGAGTCCTGCTTTCAGAAGCTACGTTTGTCTACCAAAAACCTGAGAAGGAAGATTGTACGCTGGAGTGAAGGAAGCTTGGCTTGAGCAACGCCTCTTGAGGAAAATACGCATTTTTGTTTCCTCGCTCGGGCGAGCTTCGCAATCTCTGTTTTTTATAAGTACTTGTTTAAGTCCTAATTTAGGGTTACGTTTTTGAGATATTCTTCTTGGATATTAGGGTTTATATCTAGGGCTAGTTTGTTAGTTTTTTTTAATGTTTGATTGAGTATTCAACTCATGGTTTGAGAAGTATACATCAAAGGATTGTTTGTTTATTCTATACAAAAGAGAGAGTTGTTCTTCAGTGGATTCTGGGGAATTCGAGCCTGAAGCTTTGGTGGATTCTGGAGTGGCTCATCGTTGTGATTCAACATGGGCATTGTGGATTCAACGTTGGGCAAGACAATTCTGAGGTGAAGACAGGACTAGAAGAGGCACATAGGGGTTAGTTCAATTCAGGTGTGGATTCGCTAGGTAATTGAGAGTATACCTATGTAATTCCTTTATGTCTTTTTAGTGGATTGTTTTGTGGCTTTTGCCCGTGATTTTTTTGTTACAATTAGAGGCGCTCCAATTGTGGTTATTTCACGTTAAAATCGTTGTGTCGATTTGTCTTGATTGTTTGATTGATATTTATTGCTTAAAATTGATACATAATCACAAATCAATATCTAGGGAATTTCTAGATTTTTCACATTCCATCTTTAATTGGCCCATCAAGAGGAGTTCTTCACATACTTGGAAAAACATATGCAGAATAAGAGATCATTTGAAGAAGGGAGTAAAATGGAATATGGGAAATTGTGAGAACATTTCACTGTGGTGTGACTGGTGGTGTGGGAAACAACCATTTTCTATTTCTTACACCTCCCAGCAGGATAATGCTCTTCAAAAAGTTAGCTCAATACTCAATGAAGAGGGCTATTGGGACATAGATACTTTGAAATCTATTTTAAACTCCCAAGATATCCAGGAAATCCTCAAAATCCATAGGTCCAGATTTGTCACCTACACTAATACTCCTGTTTGGGTTAGATCCACCTGTGGCAACTTCACTACAGCTTCAGCTTATCAGCTTATTACAAGGCAGGAAGGAGATGGCAAGGATTGGAAATGGCTTTGGAAATTAAAGATCCCCTAGAAATTGAAATGCTTCCTATGGCTTATTCTCAAAGAGAGGCTGCTAACCAATCACATGAGACTTGTGAGGAATATGACCACACCTGACTTGTGTCATAGATGTGGTTTGTCTAGCGAGGATATGAATCATCTCCTCAGAAACTGCACCATTTCATAAAAACATTTGGACTGAAATAAAAAATAGGAACTGGTTAGAGGAAGGTTGTGATAGGCCTATACTTGAATGGATTACCTCAAATTTGAAAGATAAAAGTGAGTATTTTGGCAAAAAATGGCAACTTGTTTTCACCATAACTCTTTGGCAAATTTGGAAAGATCGTAACAAACTTGTGTTTGAAAATATTAATCCTTCCATTCAAATTAGTCTCAAGAACGTAAGGAATTATGTTCATGAGATTGATGAGGCCTATCACTCTGTCCTCCACCTTAGGCCATATCAACATAGACTAATTCATTGGCTTTGTCCATCTGCAGGGAAACTTAAATTAAATGTTGATGGCTGTTCTAAAGTTGACCTAGGCTAAGCTAGATATGGAGGGTTGCTACGTAATGAAATGGAGGTATGGATCTGGGGATTTTATGGAAAGTTGGGACATTGTTCCAGTCTCGAAGCTGAATTGTAGGCTATCTACAGAGGACTCACAATCTTATTCCAGAAAGGCACCAAGGGAGTGGATATTGAATCTGATTCAGAACTGGCTATCAACCAAATACAGATTGAACCATGCCTTAACTCACTATATAAAGCTCTCATAGAGGATGCAAAGTTCTGTTGAAAAGGTGCAACTGCTCCTTGCGCCATACCCCAAGGGAAGGAAATAAATGCGCTAATCTTCTTGCAAACATGAGAGTTGCTCAAGATGAACATGTACTGGTGCTTGAGGAACCTCCTGACGAAGTGAAGGCTCTGATCATTAATGACATGATTGGAGTTAGTGTGTTGAGGGATTAGTTATTCATTTCTTTGTTTTTCTTTAATTTGTTGTTTCTTTGAACTTCTGTTTGTTTGAATTTCCTTTGAATCAAAAAAAAAAAAATTCTCCATCGGAGTGGTATAGACAAAAATTGACTTTTGTGCATGGTAGCAAACCAAAAAATAACTTGGCAAAACCATTTTGACTTGAACCATTAGAGATGCTCTAAGTTGATTTTTTTTAGATGCAGCCAAAAGAGACTTCTTGGAGCTTCCATGAATAACACACTTATATATTGTAATTTACATTATTCAAAAATATCATGTACATAATATTGTATGATATTTTGAAAATATTTAATAATTTTTCTTGATTTTTTATTTAAAATTTCAAGATTATGATTGTCGTAATGTAAATTATAAATGATTGTTTAAATATAATCCATAAAAATTTAAAATAGTGTCAATTATATTTATTCATTTATATGAAAAATGAAAAATTTAAACAATTTAATCAATGACTCAAATTTATTTTATGAATTTAGTGGTTATGATGAGCATTATTATTATTTTTTGAAGTGTGTATAATAGTTTGCATGTTTAGTGCAATTTTTTTTAGGCAAACAATTTGTTTTTTTTGAGATAAAAGTGAGTTTCTCAAAATAAAAAATAACACATTTAAGCTTCATTTGGCATTGGTTATGGTAGCCAACCTTTTTGTGTTGGGATTTTTTTAGTTTCGTTTGATTTTTGTTTTTGAGTTTTTTTGACTTTTGTGAGATAAAAAATATAATGATTATGGTTTGAATGTGACATTTTATCTTATTGATTTATATAGCCTATTTTCTTTTTTTGTGCTTTTTTAGCCCCAAAATGTTTACCAAACGAGGACTTAGGCAATTTGTACTATAGAAATTTTGGATTTTCCTTCATTTTATAATAGATCTCACACTACGAATAAAAACCAAACACTCTAATGCAACCTTTCAATAATTTAACATTTCATTGTAACACTAAAAAGCTTATTGGTGTACTTTTTTCAAACATAACAACGTAACAACGTAACACACAAAAAAAATTCTTTGGTGTACTTTTCTCAAACGTAATAATCCAATATAACCAAAAAAAAAAAAAAAAATGTCTTAGTGTACTTTTTTTAAACGTAACACTCCAATTAATGTAATCCTAAACGTAACACTCTAATATAATATACTCCAATATAACACACAAATACTAAAAAAAACTTCTTAGTGTACTTTATCTAAATGTAACATTCACAGTTTTAAATTATACATTTGCCCAAAACTTACTAAGGAATATTTGTACTCATTTTAGAATGATTTGAAGAATCTCACAATTTTATTTTTTTAGTGTTACATTAGAGCATTGCGTTTATTAAAAGTATGTTAAGAGGGTTTTTTTTTTTTTGTGTGTGTGTGTGTTACATTGGAGCATTACGTTTGGAAAAAGTACATCAAAGAGTTTTTTTTTTTTTTTTGTGTTACATTAAGGAATTTTTTTAAAGTATTATATTGAATTGTTATATTTTGAAAAAAAACACTAATGGATTTTTTTGTGTGTTATATTAAAATGTTACACTAAAGAGTTTTTGTGTACAATGGTGATTGGCACCCCCTCAAATCACCACCCCCACCACCCCCTTTGACACGTGACTGGTGGTGATTAGAGGGAAAAGAAAAAAAAAAGAGAAAAGAAGAAAAATGTGATCAATCAAATCAAGAGGGGGTCCAAAAGGGGTCCTAAAAAGGGGGTCCTGCACATTATTCTTTTGTGTATTACGTTAGATTGTTACACTAAGGAGTTTTTTTAACAATAAGGCGTTTTTGTGTGTGTTATATTAGAGTGTTATATTAAGAAGTTTTTTTGGAATGTTATATTAGAGTGTTACGTTTGGAAAAAATACATTATGAATTTTTTTTGTGTGTTACATTAAAGTGTTACAATAGGAAATTTTTTTGTGTGCTACATTAGAGTGTTGCACTAAAGAGTTTTTTTAGAGTGTTATATTGGAATGTTACGTTTAGAAAAAGTACAGTAAGAATTTTTTTTTATGTGTTATATTAGGGTATTACACTAAGATTTTTTTTTTTTGAGTGTTACATTAGAGTATTACGTTTGAGTGTTACATTGGAATATTACAGTTTGAAATTATATAATTGGCCAAAACTTACTAAGTAACTTTTGTATTCCTTTTGAAATATTTGAAAAATCCTACATCATTTTGAAATGTTTAAAGAATCTTATATTTTAAATCATTTTTGTATTTCTTTTGAAATGTTTTCAAAATAAAAAAGATTTTTACATAAAAATTCATTCCAAATTTGATTATCATATATTGTGTACCTTACATTTCTACCACAAAAGAGAAGGAATATAATAAAAATAAAGATATAACTGTAAATCTAATTTTTAAATAATATATTAAATTTATATTTCCAAAATCAATGAGACTTATTAGTCTATAAAAAATTTTTTAAAACTAAATGAATCACCATTCTTTAAGATGAGATTTATAAATAAATTTTCTTTAAAAACATTAAAAATTAAAAAAAATAAAATATAACTTTTAAAGTTGCGAAAAATAATTCATATTTTAAACCAATTTCAACAACTCTCATTTCATTTAAATCATTTAAAATAGGCAAACAAAAGGAAAGAAGGAATTCCCCTTTATTTCGAGAAGATATCTTCCGACATCCAAACGGGCCGTTAAAACGGTTTAAAAATCACGGGTGCGAAGCCAATCAAACCCTAGAACGCGCGAACAATTTGTTGGGTCCTGCAAAATCCCCAATCCGAGATCGAAGAGACATGGCGAGATCAATGACTAGCACCGCAAGGCAATTGGGACCGACCACCACCACAACAACCCTAACCCTAGATCGCTCATCTCCTTCCACTTCCTCTTCTTCCCAGCCGCATCAACAAGAACAAGAACAACAACCGCCTCAGCCTCCGCAAACCCTAACTCTGCGACTCAATCGCAAGAAGAAGAAGGTGACATGGAAGGAAGGCACCGTCGATAACGAGTTTCTTCAGAAGAAGAGCTCCAAGAAATGCTGTATATTCCACAAGGAGAAGCCCTTCGACGAGGACGACAGCGATGACGACGAAGTCAACGATGGAAATGGTCGTTCCAACAAGAATCACGATCACGATCACGATCACGGTGATGGTTGTTGTTCTAACAGTAATGGAGGAAATTGATACCGAAACAATGGGAGAATTGTATGAATGAATGTATTTCATAGAAGGATAAAGCTAATAGTTTTCTTTTGTTTTGTGTTTTTTTTTTTTTTTTTTTTCAATCTCTTTTGCATTTGGATATTATTAAGGAGAATTGGGTTTTTATTTTTTGATGAAGTGGTGAATTTTGTCTATGAATTTCAAATCAAGAATGTTTCGGTTTCCATCGTCATATTGTAAGACTGTTCTAAACAGTAATGGTGGAAATTGATATTTGAAACATCGGAAGAATTGGATAAAGCTAATTTTGTTATTGTTGATTTTCTCTTTCAATCTCTTTTGTATTTGGATATTCTATTCAGGAGGATCGAGTATTGTTTTCTATGAAATGGTGAACTTTGTCTGTGAAAATTAAGGCTGTTTCTGTTCCTATTTAGCTTCTACTTGTTCCTTATCTTCAGAACTCGGTCTATTTCATGTGGAGCTTTTAATTGTGTTCGCTTTTGTTGGTCAAAAAAACAAAAAAAAAATGGTTAAAAATTGAATGCTCTGATTATGAATTATTAAGTTCAGGTCTAGTTGGCACGAATTTTAAATTAGTGAGAATCATAACTTTGTGGCACAAAAACGCAAAAGGGTTGAATATAATTATACTGTACATCTAGCCATAAAGTTTATTATGTGGTTCATTTACAATGAATACATGTAATGGGTCAACGAATGCAATATGGTAGATGGCTGATTATTTATGCAACTTTTGTTATCATACTTCACTACCACTTGTGAAACTTGATTGGCAAACTTGAAGCAATATTAATATATATATATATATATAGGCAAAATAATGTATGTGATCTCTTCTATTATTGATTTCATAGTGGATATCATGCCAAAGGGTTGGTTTGTTGGAGGGAAGTCAAAAGCCTTGAATTCTATTTGAAGATTGCTAACACTCTCACTGAGGGGATTTGCATGCAATAACGTAGAATTTGTTCATAAAATTTAAATTACACCCCTCATTTCAAAACTGTAGTTTTGTGGCATTTTGGAGTTTCAAGGAAATCATATACTTTGTAAATACTACCACTAGTCTTCTCATCATTAAGAAATGGCATTATAGGTTACATTGAATTGGTAAATTACTGCCCAAATTTACACTGTCAGGATGCTTTCTTATTTTATATGGAGTATAGACAAAAGGCTTTTGGGGCTGGCACTTCATATTTGTATTTCCCTATCTCTCCTATAATCCTATACACGCTTTCATCATCAAAAGGTCTCAAGTTCTGCATGCTTCATTTGCAATGAGGTGAGGCCATGAGGACTACCATTCTTCGCACTTTCCTAGTGCCCATAATTCAGCAAACAAGAGAATTGTGCTTTTCCTTTCAAGTTGTCTCAAATGTGAATGTGCTTCTTGAGCATGCAAGTTTGTTGCCTGTAGAAGTGGGTGGTTTGTGATTGATGGATTGGATCACTTATTATGAAGAAGGCTTGATGAATCTTTTGGCTTCTCCCTTCCCTCTTTCTCTCTCTTTTAATTGTATTTTTGCTATGGTGGTGATTTGTATATACTTGACTTTTTTCTGATGACACCGAAAATTGATGAATTATGAGCATAGTAGTTCATTTTGAGTAGTCCTTATTGTCATGTTACCCTTTTATTTTATTTTCACTATAGAGTTGATTTGTATCATTGTGTCCCTCAGAACGCATTGGCAATAATCACTAAAAATAACTTGAGAACATTTGAATATTCTCTTTTTTGCTCCAGCTGGAGTTGGTTTTGTCCAAACCAAAATGATGCTAGAACTTACTATGCTTTATAATCTTAAAAAAAAAAATGATTTGTATAGAAACCTGAACTGTTGATTTTCCTTATGTTTGCCTAACTTTACAATAATCTCCTTCTCACCATTCTTGGCAGCCACCTTTCTGTGTCGTTAAGATGTCTATAAATCAATTTGCATTGTTGAATTTTTAAATGGAGAGAAGTGGTCTGGAGCATTTGATGACTGACTTGTGTCAATAATGCTGGTTTTTCTGAATGGCTCTACAGGCATAGAAATGAGTTCATGATGCCTTAGGGTTGGAAATATGTGCAGAAATTGCTGGCAATTTGAAAGTTAGTTGGCAGGTGGAGTAGTAGCAATTTCAAATTCATGGAAGCTTTAACGGAAGTTCCACCTTTTAGTGAGGATTCTCATGGCATTTAAGATGGCTGATGATGGATACAATAATAGCCGAATTTTGTCATGGTGGGAGATAAGACAATGACAAAAATAGTGGATCAACTGTAACAATTATGAGCTGTTTCAGCTACTTGTAACCAACTTATCTCCACAAATTGGATTGACATCTTTCCATGGGAAACTCATGCGATTTTGCGAAAGGTTGTGGGGGTTGACATGGCCAACTGTCACTTCTTTTAAAGCCAAAGAAGTTGTTACAGTGCCTGTGCAAGTGATGGCTTGGTAAACAATGCAATTAATATTAAGGCAATAACTTATTGGTGGTATAAGATGAATATCAAGGGTTGGGCAGGAATAAAAATTTCTGTTGTGGAGGTGGTTGAAAGGATATCAGAATAGCAATCTGGTTTAGTGCAGGAATCTGGAGATGGGGTGATTCTTGTTCTTATATCTTCTTGCTCAAAAGAAAAATGAAGTCTGTCCAAGAGGTAAGTTCAACCTAATGATGACTGTTCAAAATGCCAGTTCAGATTCAGACTCACTTGTTGCCATTGTTGGGGTGTCATCTCTTCAGCAGTTTATCTTCAACTTCTGAGATTTACTTAAGTTCAATTTTGATTTTTCTAGAGAAGCCGGCTCTAGCAGCTTCAGGTTTTGCTCACAGGGATATTGTCACTAGTCAATACCTTCACACCTTCTTACCTCTCCTATAAATAATTCCTAATTATCAAGTGTTTTCTCATTCTCTCTTATTTTTCTCTGTCTCAGAGCTTATAGGCATGATGTATGTAAAGGGTTCCATCTTGTTTTGAAACAAAACCTTAAGAAGGTCACACTAAAATAGAACCTGATGTTGTCCATGGTCAAAGGCATGGATATCTTAGTTTTCTTCCGAATTTATAGCTTCCATTCCAGTTTCCCATTCCATCTTGGCAGAATCTACACCCTGTATATAACTTCTTTGATGATTTGTTTTTTGTCTAGATTAAAATAAATTTGTACATATTTGTCCTTAGTTTCTGATAAGTTCACTGGAATTTGTTTGTTTATCATTACATATTGATTGGATGTTGTTATGGACTAACACAATAATGGTGATGCTCCAAGGTCTAAAAATATGGTTTCCATTCACAATTTGTAAATGACCTGATCAATATAAGATTGACATGACTAGTTTAGAAGGACTACATTATGACCATTTTGTTGAGCCCAGCGGTTTGGCAGTTATATGTTATTCTACCATGACTGACTGAATAAATGTTTGAGGTTTGTTGGGATTTATTTATTACATTGAACATTTGGTAATTTACACTTTTTTATTAGGTGTGATATGATAATTTTGCAGTGTTTATATGGGATATTCTTGAATTATCTGGAAACTGACAATATGCTATTTATCTGCAGAGTTTGGCCACTATAAAAAGGGACAGTGTTTGACGTGGATGTAAGTTGCAGAAGTGCTTCTTTTATCTCTACCGAATGATTGTGCTACTGACTCCTTGTACTAAACTGTTATATTGCTGGCTACCTTTTAAACTCTTTATCTCAAACTATGTACTTCCTTGATATACTCCCTTTTTGAGGTATGGACATCATGACTGTTAGCTTTTGTTTTTAGGTTTCTAGTCACTATACCTTAAGCTAATGGTTTTCACCATATGATCTGTTAGAAAATTCTCATTCATGGGCAACTTTTAATTAAGTAGGATGTTCCAAGAGCTGGAGTAAAAGAAAATTTATTTAAGTGGAGCACATTGAATCTGAGGGTAATGTCGATTCCCTCATTAGCTTTGTACAGACTGGGAACTCGAAGGGGAAAATAACCAGGTACAGTTGAAAATATAAAGGCTAAATTTTTTTTTTCCTTATTGTGATAAATGCATCAACTTGTGTCTTGTATTTAGCCTATCATTTTTGTGCATTAGTGTTTCTCTTAATTCTAGAGTTCTTGTCCTTCTAGAGTTTCCATCTAAAATGAGCCTTCACTAGTAATTACTTGCTTCAGGTCTGCACTTTCCTTAAATTTTAAAATTTGACCTGTCCCTGCTCTAGTGTATATGTATGTATATCATGTATTCTCGTTCTTGCTATGCATATCTTTTCCATAACCAATTTGCTTGAACTGTGCACAGTAAATTGTTTGTGGAAGTTCATTTCAACTCCAGATGATACTTTCATGTGTTTATCATTTACTGTCACCAATATGAAACTCACACATGATGTCTATCCACTTGTACTTTCTGTAGTGATTGCAAATTTCAATCATGTTGAATTGGTGATTTATTTTATCACACATCTCATAGATACACATGTATATATATTTGACAACAGACAGTTTACCTTAGCAGATAAGGCTGCATTACACCTACAATCAAACTCTTAGTTACTAACAATGTTGTGTGGTCACACAATGAGAACAAATGTAACCCTAGTAAAGAAGAATCCCTAAAACTACCGCTACTATAAGATGCACTATTACATCTCTATCTAATGGTGTGAAAGGGGCCAGTAAATCATGCTGACCACACAAGTAACTACACCAGAATATACATAGGCTACGTGTAACATAAATCATGATCATTTTGAATCCGGTTGTTTGATGGCTTGCCAACATGTAAACAACCAATTGGAGGCACAGTGGGAGAGTTCAACTCTCCAAAAGTTTGCCAACAGAAGACATCATACATGTGGTACTGTTCTTGTTGTGGTTTTAGTTCTATGTCAGTTAGTGTGACATCCACACATGGTAGGTTGTCACTGCAAGCAAGGTGTACCGGTTTCACGGTGTAAGTTCCTTTAATCTTTTCGAACGTGATTCCTGATAGGGACACAGCAGATGTTTGGTTCTTGCATTGCCTTTTGTCACAATAGTATTGGTCAATTACGATTGGTAGTTCAACTTCAGATACTTGAATGTTTGAGAACAGTACTCCTTGTACAGACCCTGATCCACCCTGCATAAAAGTACATTAGAACTAGGAAGAATGTCAAGTTGACTTGGTAATGAGTTGGCTGTTTTGGACGAAATTGGATGATATTCAGAGTTTTCAATTTTTATTACCACAAAAAAAGATAATTCCTGAAATTTAGGTAAGAGGTCGAAATTATAAAGTCAATGAAGACTTTTTGTTAGAAATCATATCCTTAATTGTGTTATTTCAGCATAATTTGCACTTTGCAGCTATATGAATTGCGGATTGTATCTTTACCTGCCATGTCTTTATCCTGACACCATTCATTGTGTCATGCATATTGATATCTCGAACAGTAATGTTCGAGACGCAGGCCCTGGTGCCATCCTTTCCTAGCCCTCCAATGCTGATTCCATGTCCAGGTCCACAGTTCACATTGTGTATGTATACATTTGTGCATCCTGTTTGTATAGAAATGCAATCATCTCCTGCACAAAGCATTAAAACTTGAGATCTTAATGTACTTGATGCATGGACCTTGTATGTTTATTGTCTATGTTGTAATAAATTGGTTTTCATTTATGTTTAATTCAATGTTAAATCTTAAGCATTAGAATGCGAGGAGGAAAGGGGAGAAAGCAGTTGTTCTTATTTCTAGAGAAGACAAAAGAAAAAGTGAATGAATACGACAAAAGATAAACCTGTCTGTGCGGTTTGTGGGTTTAAACCTAATCCATACTGGATTGTTCTTTGAGGAAACAAGGTATAACATGTGTCTGGTAACGGCCCCATTAAGCTTGTAGGGGACAAGGATAACAAAAGTGGTGACTGGTTGCCATGTGTCAAAATATTAGTTGTTGGACTTCGGTGACTGGAAGGATAAGTTTGTGGTATCATGTATAGAGGAATATGTTCCAGGTATCTCAATTGTATGAGGTCTCTTGTCCATTAAGCTAGTAATGTCATCAATTAGCACTAGGTATATTGTGGTTTAGACCATATAGCCTCAATTTGGATTCCAGAGATCTTTTAAAGATATGTAGGGAACAGGGCTTAACCACTTATGAAATTAGGAATGCAACAATTTTACAAGTGAATTACCGCATGCAAGATTAGTACTGCGGATTAACACATCCTTGGAGCCCTGTAGGTGGATGCCATCAGTATTGGGGCTGTCACCAGGAGATATGACATTCATATTAAAAACTGAGACTCCTGTGCAGAAATCGAACTTGAGGTGGCACTGGGGACTGTTCTGAATTGTTATGCTCGTGACTGTCACATTGAAACTCCCATAGAATCTAAGTGCCTGTGGAGCCAAAGTACAATTACCATGTTAAAAGGTTTGCATGGTAAAAAAATTTCACTTTAGAAGTCTGAAGTGGTCCTTACAGTTGGCTTTATGCTTGGCATTTTCCCACCGAGTGAACTGCTTATCTGCCACACATTGTAGAAATATTAGCACTATGAGGCTTTAGATAAGGGAGAAACTAGATGCAGACAAAGAAATGAGAGGTCAGAGCAAATAGTCGGTTACAGGAATTGATGAGTTTTCTTCAACCGTGTTGTTTAATGGGATAATTAGTTTTGATTCGTCGTCTAGGGGGTCATCGTAAGGGTAATCTTGCCACCAGACTGAGCCTCTTCCATCAATGGTGCCTGTTCCTTGAACTGTGATTCCTATCATTTTAAATGAAATTCAAGCCATTTCAAGAGACCTGAACCCCAAGCTTTAGAGCTTGTTGGAGCAATAATTGTGCCTTCAAGCTGAAAAGTGAAAATACATAATTGATTTGCCTCAGAAGTTACATTTTTAATAATGCATGATGCAAAAAAGTTGCATAAGATTAGAGTTGCAAATTAACCGAGCTGCTCAAGAATCTGGCTCAGCTTTGCTTGACTCGGTAAGGGTTCTAATTGGCTCGGTTTGTTACATATATAAACGAGGCTGAGCCAAAATTTTAGGCTATTATTCATTAAAATAATAGGATAAATATAATATTTATATATTAAATAATATAAAATGTGTTATATATGCATATATTAAAACAGTATTTAACTAGCCGACCGAGTTTGATAATTGGGCCGAACTTTTTCTTCATTATCGAGGTTTGAGTTGGGCTCTAGCTGGATTAATTTTCAAGCCAAGTTCGAGCCGTGCATAGCTTGGCTCAACTCGACTAGTTTGCAGCCCTACATATGATAAAAGAAGTTACTTTTTAAAGACCCTAGGAATGGATATATCTATATTAGGTTGGATAATACATTTTTCTACTTAATGATTAAAAGCTTCTTAGAATGGCAGATATTGAGTTACCTGAAAGACAATGTTTGGATTGCAATTAGAACCAGAGAATGAAATGGGTCCCACAAGGAACGTGAATTCTGATGGGACCATCATCGTTGATGCCTCTACTTTACAAGCAGCTGCCCATGCTGCTTGAAATGCCTGCGTCGAACCATAGAAAATACAATTTTCTCAGTAATACAAAACAATTATTAGTATTTACTATGTTTCTTTACCAGCTAGAAAGAATGTCTATATGTTTATTTATAATCCTACAGGTGGGAGTTTGAACAGAACTGTATACAATTATTGTTGGAACTCTTGACCTAAATGCCGTAACTGGAATCATTCAAGTGGGCCCTATCTGTTTTTGGTCTGCTGTTTTTCCCTTAGTTGTTTATTTTTGTTACATTGTATAACAATGATTCTATATGCTTATAGATTTGTTCATTACTAAATACTAATGCATGTAACAATTACCTAATTTTTTGTTGTACTCTACTAATAAATCACAGGTAAGAAAATTTGACCATAATGCCCATTTAGTAACCCGGGCAACCTACTATTCTGCAAAAACAGAGTTCAGTACAATAATTTGTTGAATTTTTGTTTAAGGATATGCTTAATTGTGTTGATGATTCTATGAATTGTTGAAAAGGTTAGAAAAAAATTTGAAGGACTTGCATTGTAACTATGACTTCTAAGAGTGAGTTTAACTGTCTCTGATTTCTGAACGTAGAACAAGAATTTGCAGGTACCTTTGTGTCGTCGCAAATTCCATCTCCCCTGGCGCCAAAATCTAGTACATTGAAGACGGTGGAAGGACTTTGCTTTGGCGGGGATGGTGGAATGTTTGGTTCTGGCACTGGAGGTGCTTTTGGTGATGAATGTTTATGTTTTGATTTGCCGTTATTGCCATGGTGCTGGTGGTGATTCTTTCCTTTCTTCTTGTACAGAGAAGCTGAGCTAGCTCTGCTTTGCCTCCAATGCTTGCCTCTTCTGGCATTGCAAGTGTCTATCTGAGATGACCAAATTAGGAAGGTAATAAACATCATAAATGTGAGGCTTCTGAAGCTAAATGCACTCATGTTCTGTGTTTGGAATCTCAGAGAGAGAGAGAGAGAGAGAGAGAGTTCTTAGATAGCGAAAAGGAAGTACTGATAGTTGGGTTTAAATAGGAAGAGCACAACATAACTCATGGGGGCTGTGCTCTGTGCAGCTATAAGCAAAAGATTGTCTGGTAATTTCAGCATTTCAGTTTTTTTACGTGTACAAAATTTGACTGTAATTTGATTCTGTGCACTTTAGAAATTTTCTAGACATTTATGTTTCATTATCTACTTGGCTTCTTTCTTTTATTAATGATTTCCCTTCTTTCTTTGCAACATTAGATCATCGAGGGTCCCACTTTTGCCACAGAGCAATATTTGATTGCTTTCCACTCGTCGATTGCTCATGTGATTGGGTTCAATCTTCAACATCCCTAACATCGGGCTTAAACTTGAACTTGTTAGTCAATTGCATCGACCGTCAAATAAAACAAAACTTTTCTTTTGAGGAATTTTTTTTTTCGGTTGTTGTCTCGACAAATTGTCGTGTAATATGGCAGTATGGCATTCTTGATCAAACGAGTTTTATTTTATTTGTGTTTCATTTTAATTGTGCATGCAGAATGGATTGAATTTTAGAATACTTAATTTGTTAGACATCTCCAACGGTTTATTATTTTTTTCATCAAATTTGAGTAAAAAAAAGTGAGTTCCTCAATTTGATATCAGCCGTTTCAACGGTGTAGTGTAACTTTCATCAAAAGACAGTGGTCATTTGGGAGACGATTGGCTGACTGACCGGACAAGGAAAATGATTTTTTTTTTTTTTTTTTTTTTTTTCCACACTCAGAAGCATTCCCTGATTTCAAATTTTCATGATTTTTGTAAGGGTAAAATGGGGTCTTGGTTAAAAACATCTTCGACATTAGATCTCAACCAAAATCCCTTCTTGTTGTTTTCAGAATTGTTTTCGTATCTTTCAAGTTTTATTCATCTCTGCTTGTCACTATGCTGTTCGTTTTGAGAATTGGAATTGAAATCAAAACTAGATGAGAAAAGAGTTGAATTAATAATTTTCACTCACACTTTGAGAAATGTAATGAAAAGAAATGCAGACCCTCAACAGTTTCAAAGAAATCAAATGGAAAATACAACAATTTTAACTCACTTTTTTCCTCACTTTTGTTTTCTCAAAAAAAGATACAAAGGTGGTGGACCGGGGGTCAACCTTGTGGCGTAAAATTTTCACAAAATTTTGCTTGAGGTGGTCATTCGGGAGGACATTTGGCCGAATGTCTGGCTGGTCATTCGGTGGGTCCACACTCAATAGCTATACACAGTAAAAATTTTGGAGCGTTCTCAATTTGAAACTGTTTTGGTGAAACCGTTAGAGCACAAAAAATATCTCTTTTTCACCAAATTTAAATTTGATAATGGATTTACTGAACTGTTAGAGATGACCTTAGTATTTGTGTATCTTAGCTTTGATTATCCCAAGAATTATTCATATATAAATTATATATATTTTTAATTTTTGATGTATATATCTTTGAATTTTATTTATTATTATTATTATTATTACTATTATTATTATTTTTGGGGGTGTATTTGATGTAAAAGCCAAAAAAGACACGTGAGTGGGTCTATACGGTGTCAAGGCGCACTGATTGTAACAGATCTTTTTTGATCACATGCAACCTTCACGGGCTACAGTTTTTCTTTTGTCTTGTCTTCTTAACGTCCATCAAATTACCATATAGTCCCCCAAAACTTCAATTTTCTTTCTTAATTTAACAAACATTTCCTATTTTAATACCAAAATATTGTTATATATTATCGTTTTTTATTATTTCTGATTGGTTTCGTGTTTAGAAATAAGAAAAATGATTTACAAACAGAAGTTTTTATATATAAAATTCATTCAGAATGATATGACAATAATATTTTTATAATTGGTTTGAAATGAAAGGATTACCAAAGATATCATCTTTCTGAAATTTTTTGTTTGTATAATATTGCTCTAAAAATAATTATTAAAAAATAATAAAAATGAATCATGTCTTGCGTGATATACAACTATGGAAAAATTTAAAAACTAATGAAACGTAGTAGTCTTCTCTCCAATAATCTAATGTAGATGAACAAAAAAAAAAAATTGAGATGAATTTCGCTAATAAATTTTGTAAAACCTTATTTCTTTTGGAATGTTTTATGTCTAATTTTATAACTAAATTCTATATTGAACTAATTTGAAAAACTGAGAAATTTTGACCTACCAGGGCACTGAGAATGATTTCTGTCAGGATTTTGATGTTTTGTGAAGACAAACACAAAACTCAAAAAAAAAAAAAAAAAAAAACCAAAATGCATTAATTGCCAAGAACAAGCTTCTATGCGCCCACAGATTGCTACTTGTTTTTAATGTGCACATATATATATATATATATATAGTGGTGTTTTTGAGAAGTTAGTAAAAATTTGATTTTTTAACTTTTTTTTAACATTATTTTTTTTGCAAGGCTGGCCTGGCCTAAGGCCATTGAGGCCTGTGCCTAGGGTTCCAAAAATTAAGTTAAAAAAAAGGCCTCAAATTTAGTATCTTATACTATATCAAAAATTAAAAATGGTCCAAATTTGTTTAACTAATTTGATCATTTTAAAATGCCTTAAAAGTTCTATTTGGCCCAATTGATAAAATGCCTAGTTAAAAAATATTTATAAGTGCTAGTTGTTAGTCCAATTAAAAAATATATATATGAAATATATGTATGTCTGTGGGGCCTATTTTTCTTTCTTCTCTTTTATGGCCCAATTATGTGTTTTTTAGTAGTTTTTAAATATTTTACGCAATTTTATTTATTTATTTTGTAGATACATCTAATTTAAATATATTTAAAAACTATAATATTTGTGCTTTTTTAAAAAAACAAAAAACAAAAAAATGTTGCCAAATTCAAAAAATATAAAAAAAATATGAATTGCAAATTCAAATAATTATTTTTCAAAATTCTAAATCAAACAGGGTGATTTTTATTTTTATTTTTATGAATATCTAAAAGGCCCCGAAAAATTATTTCGCCTTAGGCCCCCGAAAACTCAGGGCCGGCCTTTTTTTTTTATCGGTAAAAAATGTGAGAAGTGATATGACCCAAAATGAATAAAAAGCTAAAAGCTAACTTTTTTTTTTTTTCTTCCCAAAACACTCCATCATATACAAACTGTAAGTCATAACCAATAATAATTTAATTCACAAAACAAAAAAAACACTTCACTTTTTAGGTCACGTACGAACACTGTACAATTTGATATATAGCTTTACAATAATTAAGATTAGGAAAAATTATACTTTAAACCCTTATACTTTGATCTAAATTTTCTTTTATTCGAATTTCACTTTAATTTCCATGGTTTCAATTTGGTCTTTTTATCAAAATTTTCATTAGTTTTTTTCTTCTTCTACATGTAAATCTCAAAAAATTGACGAGGATCTCCAGAGTATTAATTTTGACCTCCAATTTGAATAGAATGAATAAATTGAAACTAAACTTAAAGTGTAGAGATCAAATTATAAAAAAAATGACTAAAATAAAATTTAAGTCAAATTACAAAGGTTAAAAAGTGTAAATTACTATTAAAATTATCAAATAATTGGGTGAAATTGTGGAGCATGTTATTGGGAATTATGTAAAAACAAATTTTCTTTTTAAGCTTAGTTTATTTATACAGTTAAGTTATGTCGAGGTGAATTCGAATTTTTTAATTACTAAAATTTTTAAGCCTGAGATTGAACTAGAATTTTTAAGCTCCTACATTTGCTTGTAGGAACTAGTCATAATATAAAATCAGTAATTCATAAGTCATACTATAAGTCAGTAACTCATAAACTAATTTTTAACCAGTTGAAATCAAACAAACACTCCAAAGTTTAGTTCATTTGCAAATTTTTTTTTTTTGGGAGGGAAGACCATCCTCTAGGAATAACAATGAAAATGACATCATGTGTATCCTCATATCACAATGGAAAGAAAATTAAAATTTAAAAAAAAAAAAAAGGAAAAAAAAGTGAGTGTAATATGACAATAATTCCCTTACAATTCCAAGAAAGTGATAGTGATGTGATTGGCATTTTTTTTTTTTGGTTGCTTTTTTAGCTTTTAAATGCCAGTAATTTTAATTCAATTTCGTTGTTGTTTTGGTGTGAATACATAAAAATATATTATACAAATTAATAAATTTTATAAAGTTTTCTTATTAAATGTAATGAAATTTTAGACTCTAAACATAACACATTTTAATCATATGATCAGTATCATATCTATAAATTGAATATATATATATATAATTTATTAATTTGTTTAACAATACTCACATATTATATATATATATATATGCAGCCATGTCCATCTACTTCATCAGCCTCATCTTTTGCTGTAACTTCACAGAAATGCTTAACACACACCTCATTTTCATAACCCACAAGATTGTCTCTATGACTTTGACCTTTCTCTCTGTTTTGGTTAAGTAGTGATACTTGGATTCAGATGGTTTTTGCGTAAGAAATTCATAAGCAAGCCTATCTTTTGAATGAGTTTAATCCTAATCTTCACAACCCTAACTGTTTTTTCCTTACATGGTGTACTTCGACCAATAAGAGCATAGTGGACTTGATTGGACATAAAATCTTATGTCATTCTATATCCATTTTAAAACATCAGATAATCTTTTAAAATTCATACATCTCCACATTTTCATATAATTTAACGATTGAGAGTGCATTGAGATAAAGAGACAATGAAACTTCAAGACAGAAGATCTTTGGTTGACCTGACCAACCTTGATTGATTTGGTGAAAAACAATATTGGTTTTATGTATATTTTTTTTACTTAATTTTATTGATCGAAAGCACTACGTACACATCTATATATAAGGTTTTCTATTATTTTTAATTGGAGGACCATATTGACAAAAAGTGTGGAAAATTGAGATTGATCAAGACTTGTGATGATGAATCTCTAAAAAAACCAAGAAATAGGTTTGACCTCAATGTGGTTGGTTTTATGGGAGGACCACCATGTTATCATCAAATGTAGAAATGTTCCGGGTGCCCACTAGGCTGAATTAGCATTGCAGCCTTTATGTGATTTATTCCACAGGTGTGAAGCTCAAACTTGGCTTAAAAAACATATGAATTGCCAAATGGGTCGGGTCAAAACTCGGCCCGCCCGGTCCCCTTGTGAATCTTGTCCCGTATACGTGTTGTCTAACCTTGCAAACTCGATTTGGTTTATCTTATCTACTCCTAAACCTATTATTCCAAAATTAAACCGGTCCAATCTACTATATAAATAAATTATAAATAATTTTAGATTTATGGTTATTTTATTGACTAATGACACTACGTACGATATAATGACTGTATTCTATATTTACATTATTCACATTCATTATACAATTTGTCATATTACAAGGATGTCACTACTTGCTTATATATATATATATATGTATATGTGTTGCTTTTTGTGTTGTGAGGTATACTTTGTAAACCACCCATCAAAATGATAACTAGACATTTTGAAAGAAGAGATTGAGCCAAATGAGGTTAGTTTGATTGACTAGAACTCCTAATTCAAATCTTCCTACATGCGTGTGGGTTCTCCTGTGTAAAAAATTTATATTATATTTGATTTTCACTATCATGATTGTAATTCATTGAATTTTTATATGAATTAAATCTTGAAAAAAAAAAAAAAGGACAAAAAGGACAGAAAGAAGAGATTGAATACGACCTTCTATGCCGTCGTTTTGTGCAACATGCTCGTGAACTTTGAGTCCTCTCGTGAACCTTAAAGCACATAGATGATTAAGGCTCTTTTTTGATGCTAGCGTTATGTTAAAAGAAAAGTGTTCAATATTTTGTTTTAATACTTACAATGATACGATTTAATTTTTTTAATAAAAATTGAATTTAGAAGTTAGATGGTGTATCAATCTTGTTCAATTGTTGGAGAAAAATATAGATTCACTGTAACTTTTTTTTTGAAAGAAATATTTTTCCTCTTACTAATGTTTGTCAAAATTTCAAAATTATTATTGCGGGAAAGTTTAAAATTGAACAATTAATGAGAATGCAAATCATTTCTATTTTCTTTGATCTATTTTTCTCATGAAACATTTTCTTAAACAATATTCTTGACAATGAATAGGACTGATCAGTTGTTGTTGTTGTTTTTTTTTATATTTTTTTTCTCCCACCTTTTTAAGAATGTAGTTCTCCCTTGGAAGCATAGTTCCAATAGAGGGGTTGTTTGATGAATAGGAAGCAAAGTCTCCATACCAACATTGAAGATATTGTAGCTATTCAGATGATCCCTTTACACTATGGAAGTGCTAGAGTTTACTTATATAATAGAAAGTGACTTATCTTCTTCCTTTCTACAATTCTAACCTATTAATTTCAACATTTTATTTCAATTTTTTTTCGCTTCTTGTCATATTTATAATTTATAGCTTCATCATGGGTTAATTTTACTTTTTAACTTCATAATGAAACAATAAAATACTTTATTGATTGATCTGTTTTTTAGCGTGATAGTGAACAAGACAGATAAAATTGCAAGGAAAACGAAATTTGACATCAGTGTGGTATTGGTTAAAATCTCTCTAATGCCCACATCAATAAATGGTGAGAAATTATGAAGTCGAAGGAAAATGTGTTGATGAGTTGTGTACTTTCTCCTTTTGACACTTTTGTCTTCATTTCTTTCTTTTTTCTTTTTTTTGGGGGGGGGGGGGGGGGGGTGTTTGGTATAACCACCATCTATCAACCCATTACCAACCAAATTTTCATTAGAAACCTGAAACATTTGAACAGAGCAAGAAATAGTAATCACCTAATTTAGGGCACCTTTAAAAAAGGGTTCACCTAATCATATTCTAAAACTTGAAGCTGAAAACAATTTTACTATTGTTCACATAAAAGACAATAGTGTACTATCTTAAGCTACCAAAGCAGAATTTCACTGATTGTGGTGTTAATGTTTTTGTGGTGGTGGTTGTTGGGCATGTGAAACTTCAGTTGAGAAGGGCTTGTTTTGTTATTGTGTATGATCTCTATGATCTTTTTAAATATTTGACAACAAATGGTTTGTCACCACCTACTTGTTTATATAGCTATATATATTATTAGATCAAACAAATTATTTAATAGGTTTGACTTGTATGATATGCCATGTGTCTTTTTGATAACAACAACGATAGAAAATTCTAATTTTAGAATTCTAAAGAGAGTTTTAATGATGTAGTAAGAGAAAAAAAAAAAAAATATAGGTACATACATCACATTACATCACATGTGGGCTCCACTCTTTGTCACATCATTAAAGCTCTCTTTAAAATTTCAAAATTAAAACTCTCAATCTTTATTCATTTAATAATAAGGAGACACATGATCACTTTATCTTTTATTTTAAGATGAGATAATAACGTATCTCCTATTATTAGGTGGACATAATGATATAATAAATCAAATGTACTAGATAACTTCTCGAATACATGAAGAAATTATTTAGTAATTCTAACTTAGAGTACACATGGTGTACCTTTTTAATAGCAAAGAGATTCTTCACCTTATTTCTTATTTTTTAAATAACATGGTAATATGTTTTATATTTATTAAGTGGATACATGACTAATGGACCGAACTTATCAAATAACTTCTCAAATTCATAGACAACAAAAAGGCAACCCATCATTCACCTTCACGGATTTTTTTGGGCCCCCCCCAAAGTAATTATTTTTTGGCCAAACATTATTGTTTTGGAGAGGACATGATATGAGGTTCTTTTTGTTTATATGTAGCTTTTTACTCTCTTTCATGTAACTTTGCCTATATATACAATGCATGTTATTATGGCCCTCCCTCGAGCAGAAATTATCACGAGTAACTACATCATGTGTTTAATTATTAGTATTTTGTGATTTATTCATCATTATTTCTACTTTTTTGACCAATTAGTGGATCAATTTAAAATTTTATGTATAATTTACACAAAAAGTTTAAAATAGACGATTTTAATCATCAGAGTAAAACCCGTAATAAGATCCACAGATTGGACAAGACCTCACCAGTCCATACTTGGGCCATTCATAATTGTGCTTTTTCTTTCTTTTGTATTTTTGTGGTTCAGGGGAGGACAAGGCCTAATTCATTGGCCCATGTTAGATTTGCTAGCATAGGCTTTGTGGTTTCGATTTGATTCAATCAGAGATGCTCCAAACTTCCTTGACATCTTGTATGACCCAAAGTTTATGATTAAACCGAATATTGAACAAAATAACAATCTCATACAGCTATCTCAGGTTGAACTCTTTACCATAGCAAAAGAGAGAACATTTATGAACTAAACAAGTCAGCTACATTCAATCCATAAATTTATAGAGAGATACCAATTTCAATAAAATGAAGATTTCTGAGTATATTTTCAATTTTTAAGTTATTTAATCACACTAATTTAGGACAAGTACACAGGGACACTAGCAGTTTTCACCAACTGGCATATAGGGCAAACACTGATTAACCCATCACAATCCCTACACAAACACAAGTGCTTACAAGGCATCAACAAGATTGTTACCCCTTTCGACTTGCATGCTCTGCAAATCATGTTGTACTTCAAGGAAGAAGCAGCCTTCCCAGGCCCACTCGGAATGATGACGAGGTAGTTGCTTTGGTCAATATAGGAGGCAGCGTCTTCAACTTCACTGTCGCCATATCCTTCCTTTCCTTGGTCGGCACCCTGTGAAATTGCCAGCTGGAGGTTGTTTTTTAGAATGTTAACCACCGACTCATTGTACTTGGCTCTGTAATGCCAGGTCTGGGCTTCTGTTGCCACCTGCCTTATTCTCTCAACTAGTTCTATGTTCTTCTGGTTTATATTATCTATCTCAACATCTTTCTCTCGTAACTTCAGATTCACACCTTTCTCTATGGTGGTCAAGACAGATGCCACGTGTCTCTGCTTCATGTCCCTTACCCCCTTCGCCAGATTTTCTTCCTGTTAGTAAGAAATACAGGTTAAAATAGAGAGCCACACAAAAACCACAATCTGTGATTCAGCATGTGTTAAAAATGTGAAGGAACTTTAACACAATGTGCTAATCTTAATATAAGAGGGCAGTAGCCAATATACCTGAATCTTAATATACTGATTGAGTTCTTCTTTCTGCTGATCAAGTTCAATCCTAATGTTGTCACCAAGAGACAAAATGATTGGTTGTGCTGCCGTCATACTTCCACTCGCAGAAGTAACAGAGGAGTTGCGTTCATCATCATCATATGACAGCCTTAGCCCTGTTGATACAGGGTTTTGGTTTGGTATGCTTGCTGATAGATCAGCTTCATCATGACACACACTGTAATTCAGGGAAATCTGAAGCTTCTGGTGCCTTGACATATTTTCTGCTTCCCTGCTTCGTTTGTTAGGCCAAAGCATAGGGGGGTTGTGCTCATTTCCAAAATAATTTACTGCATCAACATTACATCCAACTGGTATTGTAACAAAAAATTGCAGAGTGGTACATAAAAGATTCAGTCCACCTATGAGTAAGCCAACAAGATTGAACAAAGTAATATCATGATTTTAGAACGAAGGGAATTGGAAACTATAGTTACAAAACATAGTCCAAAACCCTAAAGATGTAGGAATAAACCCAACTTCTGACCAGGTCACGCTTTGTGCATATTTTCCAATGTAATGGCCTGCCTAAAGACTTTCTAAGCCAAAAGGCAAGCATTGTATAATGCATCATTTCTTTTCTACTAACAGAGGCCAATAGAGTAGTAAATTTCACTATTTCAGCATTCAACCACTGGTTGCAAAGTGTGACAATCATCATTCGTATAGTTTGCGTAGGAAGGATAGCAACCTTCAAATGGTCCAAGCATAGCAAATTTCTATAAATAAGAACCAACAGGAACAAAATACCATCTTGCAGAACAGAAAAGCAAATTCCAAAATAGATTGAAGGCCAACCAAATACACATCCTTAGCATACATACAAATACAGAATATACACCCAACAAGTTAAAAGGCCAATCAAATACACATCCATATCCAATACCACAAGAGGAAAAATACACATACACAGAAGAAAACTGCAAAATTTGTGATTCTAATATACCAACAGAAAAAAAGGGAACTCACAATTTCCAAATAACTGTAGTTGATTTGAAGCATTAGCTTGATACTGCAAACGATTCTCCTCAAGGAAAATGGGAAGCACAGTATTGTTGTTATTGTTGCCTCCCAACATTTTCCAATAATTAAATTAAATTGACAGCAAATCCTATTGTTCCTGAAAAATCCAAATAGAATGAACTGCAAAAATCCACCTGTAAAAGTTGAGAAGTCAAATTCTGATATATCACGAGCTGGTGATGTATCTCAGATAAATAACACCAGATCCAATAGAATCACCTACAATCCCCTGCAGTTTCACAATTGAGACCCAAAGGGATACAAAGCTCATCATGGCTGCTCACCTTCACACAACTTCTAAGAAATATCCCTTGAGTTCAAATTTGAGAACTCAAATTCTTTTTAAGGATTTATTCCTCAAAGTTGATACATTCAAATCCATCAATATCTTTCTGGTCTTATGGGAATGTGTCTAAATGTGTTATTCAGGCTAGACGGTGGCACTCATGTAGTGGCATATGAGAGTAAAAAGTCCTTAAAATAAGCAATGTTCCAACATAAAAGTAACCACATATTCGATTATCGCCCTTCACATGATGGACAGCAAGCGGTAGAACAAGTTACGAATTTTTTGTTTTCTTAAGGACTTTTTGAGAAAAAAATCACGTGACATCTTAACAAACAGGGTATCACCAAACTAGTGTTCATTTATATATTCAGGTATAGATTAGGAGGTGCACCCCAAAAAAGAACATAGATTAGGATTAGGAGGGTTCTCTTATTTTTCCTAGCCTTAACATTTTCAACACTTCATCTAATCTAACATTTTTGATATGTCATTCACTTTAAGGCTATGCCGTCCTAAGGTGCTGCTAAATGGAAAGATCTTGTCACCGTCCATGAATGTGAAATCATACATCAAACCGCCAAATCTGAAAAAATTGGGTGCTATCATTTAGCTTTGTATCTGCTAAATTCATTTAGTGTTTAGGTTTCTTTGGACGCTATTGCCAAATTCATACAAGTCAAAAGGCAATAAATAAGATGAAATACTTTTCCACCAATTCAGAAACCCCATACAAAATTTCAAATAAAAAGTTGCATCCTTCAAAGAAAACATGCATTGTTTCAAAAAAATTTGAATGGTAAACAAAAAGAGTAGAGAAGAAAAGAAAAGAAAAACAGATAGATGCATCAGATTCTTAAATGCACAAAAAATGAAATTTTGACTTTTGTTTTACAACCAAAACTACATCCCAAGAATCAACCTTTGGCACACCGATTGTAAGAGCTAGAAGTAGGAAGACTCCCATTCCCAATCCAGCAATCCTTAACATATCACCAAAAAAAAAAAAAAAAGGTCCATAAACGAACAGAAAATCAATATCTTCAACAACATATATATACCTGAAAAGACGATGGATTGAGTCAGGATCAAGGCAAAGTATAGTAGCAGATCCTGCAAATCGCACAGCACAGCACACTGTTATATATACGTCATACAAGCAATAGCGAGAGAGAGAGAGAGAGAGAGAAAAAACAATTTAAGAACAATTTGGTAGTGGTGGTGGTGGTGGTGGTGGTGGTGGAGGAAACGGATTCGGCGTTTTTGTAATAATGAAGTGGGGGTGGGGGTTGTGAGTTTGAGAAAGAACAATTTAAGAATGAGAGCCAAAACGTCAGTAATTTTTTTGGATGAGGGTCCCACCACTACTAATACCGCTCACCACCATTCCTGCATCTTACCAAATTTCTGGATTCTCTCTCTCTCTCTCACTCACACACACACACACACACACACACACACACACACCACCATCACCCACTATTTTAAAAACTTAATTCAATTTAAAAAAAAAAAAAAATTCTAATCAGATTTTTTTCAAAATTTTATTTTAAAATTATAACTAAACAAGTTTTTCCTTTTCAAAATTTATTATACAAAATTATCTTTTAGAACATAATTTCACACTCAAAACTTAATTTAAAAACTAAATCAAATGGGAACTTTATTTTTACTCTATCGCCCTTGTTTTCATTCTTCACTTTTCATTTGTTTGTTCCTTTTTTCTATTTATCATGAAAATTTGTTACGAAAATTATCATAAATGATGAAATGTGGTTGAGATTACTTTGAACTATGGCCTCGTTTGAGAATAAGTTTTTTTTAGTAATTTTTTTATTTTTTAGTTAAAATATGATGTAAAAAAAATTAGTATATTTGGGATGATTTTTTAATTTTTTAGGAAAAGATATACAAAAAGTAGAGAGAAAAAAAAATCTTTAACTTTTTGGTATAGATTGTTTGCTTTTTGATTTTTTTAATAATTTTTTAACTTTTTAACTAAAAAATCACTTGCTAAACGAGGCCTATATATTGATACCTTGAATAAAATGTATGTAGGTCATTATTATTATTATTTTTGAATTATCGGTAAGTAAGGCCTAGAAATAATAAGTTGTTTAAGTTTGAATTAAAATTTTAATAAATTTTAAAATATGTTCAAATTTAACTTGTTTATGTAATGAGTTAAATTTGAATGAAATTTTAACAAGAAAGAAAAAGAGATATTAGAGCATCTTCAATATGAGAGGCATTCAGAGTATTTTTAAACATTTTGTTTAGTTTTGTCGCAAAATGGAACTCTAACAGTAATCAGCGTTTTGTCTCATCCTCTCTTAGCTTTTTCAGATTTAGAGGTTAGACAAATTAATTTCAAAAATAAAAAGTATTGTTAAAATACACACTATGCAAAATGATCAGGCAAAACACAAAAAAGATTTTTGTTAAGTAAAATGTCAGTTAATGTTGAAATTGTTATTACGCAACACTAAGACCCGATTTCTGATATCTTACTTTGTTAAAAAAAAATAAAAAAAATATCATTACCACTTTCAATTTGAGGCCATCACCATTTCTTTCCTACAATTCTTCTGTATAAATTCTTTTAAATCTCTATGACAAATTTTTTTTTTTAAACTAAAATTTTCCAAAACAAAATGTTGGTTATTTCTCTAATTTATGTGATAGTTTTAATTGAAAAGAAGGAAAAATATGCAAATTGATGTAACCGTTTAATTCAAGAAAAGAAAAATATGTAAGTTAAATGTGCACATCATTTTCAAAGAGCCACCTTCTAAATCAAATTGCTTTCCTCCATCCACAATCCTCCCTAAATTTCTCTCTCCCACAAGAATAAAAAATGTGGAAAATGAGCTCAATTAAAATTGATAGAATATGAGAAAATGGAGATATACAAAACATAGTTGGAGGGGTTGAGGAGTTGCGATTTGGAAAGGTAAGAATAGGAATATGATTAAAATTTTATGACAAAATAAAATTGTAATAAAAATATATTTATTCTATATATTCTATTATAAATGTCACAATTATTTTATATAAATTCCTATACAACTTTTTTTGCTTTTTTTCTTTTTGTAATTACCAAATCTAAATACATCCAATTCAAATATATTCATGTGTCCTTTATACCTATTGAACTATAAGTGCAAATTTCATTTACAACTATATAGATGTGCAGACTTTCTAATATATTTATATCATTATATAAAGAGCACTCTTAAGCTAGTGTTGGAGACCACAAGGGTTGGTGGCCTGGTGGAGAATGCAATGTATTCCTCAGTACTGAGCTGGGGTCGATTCCTGGGGGGGCGGGGAGGGGGGGGCAATGTGATCTCTGTTGAGAGCTTGTCATGTACTCCGCTCGACACCTGTTCTTAAACTGTGGCGTGTAGTTGAGCTCCATTGGTGCCTTAGTGGTGGGTCCCTTCCTATGGGTTGGGTTAAATCTGGCTGGCAACTGGCTACCTCGGGGCCAGGGCTCGCGGAGGCTGTGATGACACCACAGAGCTTCCTTTTTTCTTGTTAAAAAAAAAGAAAAAAGAAAAAAAGCTAGTGTTGGTGGCTGATGACTTTTTTTTTTTTTTTTGAAAAATACCCTTGTAATTATTGTGAATTGCTTCAAATAATTGTTATTATCAAATTCAATTGTTTTATAAAAAACTTAAGTGATTCGTGTTAGATCAAGATTTAATTGTACCAATTTCCAAACAATTAAAACTAACAATCTAAATCATCAAGCACGTATGAAAGTGATTTAGATTGTTGTTTCAAAAATAATAAATTGACACAAACGATTTTTACGTGAAAAAAATTACTATTAGAGCACCTCCAATTGTGATTAAAAAATCACGGGCAAAACGCCACAAATCAATCCACTATGAAGGAAAGAAAGAATACAAAATACCCAAACAAATTACCTAAATTCTGTCAATTTGTCTTCAACGATTTATATATCTTCCACCGCAACTTTCGTCTCAGAATTGATTAGATTGATATTGATTTCACAACATCCACATCGATTCAACGACCGCGCAAAGCTTTGAACACCTTCAAACACTCCACGCTTGAATCTTCGGATTCCACCGAAGAAGAACATTCTTGAAGATGATCACTCAAACAACTCTTTGATGAGAATTATCAAACTATGTGAGTTTAATACTTAAGCAAACTTCAAAGGAAAACTAGCAAAATAGCCCAAAAGAAAAACCCTAGAGCTCCCAAAACAGATCTAGAAGCCTTAAACCTAAAAGCGGATTTAAACACACATATATAGAAAACATGGGCAGCGCACTCCGCTTGAGCGCATGACTTGCTGTTCGAGCAGAGTCACTAAAACGAATGCAATTAAACAGGTTTACACTCAAGCGTTGGAACTCACGCTCGAGTGCAACAATATGCCTCCAAATATGTTTGCAAACAAGCCAAACTACTGAGAAGATGCAAACACCGCTTGAGCGGGAAGACAAAAAACCAAGGAAAAATTACAACACAATTAAACTAAGTTTGTTTGCGAAATTGGCAACAAGTAGGGACCTAACAATCTCCCTCTTTGTCAATTCCCGGGCAAAACTTTTCTAACAATTTTTCCTAACAACACACGCACTAGATACACTCACTAACATAACCAAAAGATCTGGCCTAACAGACACAAAAAAAAACTACAAAAACACCAATGCCGATTTGATAAAGAAGCACTGAGAAACATGTTGAACAATCCACTTGTGGAAACGACCAAATACCAAAAACCAAAACTGTGGAACGAAATAAGAACCAAATAGAAATAATGCATGAAAGTCATAAAAAAACCACCCACAACCATCGCATTTCCAAGATATCATATAAACCAATTGTTTTTGATGTGTCTGTGTTCGGTGTCCAGCATGTACAAATCAATAGGCAAAAATATCCAAAAACAACAACCACCAAAAACTACTCCCTTTTTTTGGCTGGGAGACAATAAGACAAAATAAGAGAAACCAACCAAAACAGGAGAAACTATATTTTAAAAAATAGTAAAAGCAAAACAAAAAAACATTAGTAGCACAAATGAGTAGGAACAAAACCAATACTAACAAAAACCAAACAATGCATAATCCATTAGTAAACCAGCCATAGGACAAGTGTCAAAACAAAATTACACAGTAGCAGCAATGGAGCATACAGATAAACAAATTGGACATGCATGTGAACAGTTTAACATGGATCAAAAAACATGCCCAATCTACCAATATAGCATAGAATGGCATCCACAAGCTCAAAAACTTACTGTGTAAAAGTGTGAACGAGTGAACAAACCACAGACTAAGCACAAACAAACCAAAGCACAAAAACCAAACAAACCCCAAATCAAATCGAAAGAGAGAGAGAGAGAGAGCAAAGGAAATAACTAAGAAATTTGGGGTGAGAAACTTACCAAAGGTGAATCAGAGGAGGAAAAAGAAGAGGGATGACCAAAAACACAGCCCAATGAGTCGTAATTGAAACCCTAGGGGAGAGAGAGAGAGAGAGAGACAATCGTGAAAAGAGGGAAAAAATGAGACTGAAAGGACGGGTTGCAGAATATATACAAGGGCTTACAGCTCGAGCGTGAGACTGAATGCACGAGTGGACTCACTTATGCACGTCTCTCCGCTCGAGCGAAGAAAAGGTCGCTCGAGCGTAAAAAACCTATTCTCAGAATCTTGCGCACTCTGCAAAAGAACTGGTTGAAGGAAAAAAGCGCTCGAGCTCTAAATTGTCCACTCGAGCGGATAAAAAAAATCACCAAAGTCAAAAAACACCCTTCTGAGTAGTTAAAACCAACTCACACTGCCAAGCAGGACCTGAAACAATTAGAGGTGAGCACAATAGCCAGAATGTGATACTAAGATGTGATAATCCAGAAACCATGAAACCCATAAACTCGCAATGTTGACAATATGCACCACAATATCATGAGCAAATCAGATATAATTGATAAATGAGAATAAGTTACATGGGAATGCACAATCTAAAGACAAACATGAGAGCTCACATAAAGAATGTGTATGCGTGTGTGCAATTCTTGAGAGGCCACAGAGCTAGAGTTAATTCTCGTAGTGATCAGATGGCTGAACCTCCAACAAGAGTAACTAAACATCACTGAGAAAAGTCAAACCACCAGAAATCAAGGGGTATTTTTTGAGTAAAAGTGGAGGCTCCCTCTCAATCAATGAGTCCATTTTTTTTATATATATTTTTTATTTTTATTTTTAGTTTTTTAACTTTTCTTACTTGTGGGCACTCATTGGTGGCATATATGCTCAAGAGTATGGAGACCAAACCAGAGAAGCATGAAATCAAAAAAGATGGCCTAGTTGGTGCCTCTGAGGTAGCCTTTTCCTAATGCCCGAACTTCAATGAATCGATGAAGGAACCGTGGAAGTGAAAAATGATGGTAGATGGTTAAGAGACTCAACGTCACCCTTGATATGCCAGTATAGGCCAATTCCTCTGAAAATGTATAAGCAACACTATTAGAGGTCCATAGAGAACTTTGATCACTTGTGCGGAAACCTCTGCAACAGCTTATCTCAAGAATGTGTACAGAATGAGATCATGAAGTCAATGAGCATAGGCATTCAGAATGAGCTATGAACAAAGAAGAATGAAATCTTGCAAGCAGCATGAGAGGTGTTCATATGAGTCTAAATGTAGAGATGATAGAATCAATGACAATGAGATTATAGCATCCAAGAACACATAAAGCCAATCACTCTCACCCACTCTAGTAACAGGTCACACCCTAGTGACTAAGCACAACACTAAGGTCTTTCTAAGGAACTCAAACCTAAGAAGATCAAGGGGTTTTGTAAAAATATCAGCCTTTTGATGCTCAGTGGATACATGTTCAAGAACAATAAGGCCCTCTTCCACTAACTCTAGAATAACATGATGACGAATGTCAATGTGTTTGGTGCAAGAGTGTTGGACTAGATTTTTAGAAATATTAATGGCACTAGTATTATCACAGAAGAGAGTGAGAGTGTTCTGGTCTATATCATAATCATGAAACATTTGCTTCATCCACAACATTTGGGCACAACAACTCCCTACAACAATGTACTCAGCCTCAGCGGTCGAAAGAGAGATGGCATTTTTCTTTTTGCTAAACCAGGAAACCAAATTATTTCCAAGGTAAAAATACCCTCCAGATGTGCTCTTACGATCATCAGCACACCCTACCCAGTTGGCATCAGAAAAACCTGTGATTTCAGCTGTAGTGTCGGTCGAGAACCAAATCCCATAACCCAATGTCCCATTAACATACTTAATGATGCATTTGACTGTAAGAAGATGAGACTCTTTAGGACATGCTTGATAACGAGCACAAGCACCTACACTAAATGCAATGTCAGGACGACTGGCTATGAGGTACAAGAGACTCCCTATCATACTCCTATAAAGGATACGATCAACATTAGTACCAGAGGAATCTTTGAAAAGGTGAAGATTGGTCCTCATGGGAGTGCGTGCATGTTTGGCCGACTCGAGACTGAACTTGGAGACAAGATTTTTGGCATACTTAGTTTGAGAGACAAACATACCCGAAGGAGACTGTTTAATTTGAAGACCTAAGAAATAAGACAACTCTCCCATCATGCTCATCTCAAACTCATGTGTCATGCAATCCAAAAAATATTTCACAAGATGATCAGTAGTGGATCCAAACACAATGTCATCAACATAAATCTGAGCAACAAGTATATGAGACTTAGTATGTTTCACAAATAAAATCTTGTCAAACTACCCCTTTGAAAATCATTATCAAGAAGAAAGGTAGTAAGTCTATCATACCAAGTCCGAGGGACTTGTTTTAACCCATACAAAGCCTTGTCTAACTTGTAAACATGGTTTGGACATTTTGGGTCCTCAAACCCTTTTTGGTTGCTCAACATAAGCCTTTTTCAGGCACTTTTCATCAATTTGAAACAGTTTGAACCCAAGAAAGCATGTAACACCAAGTAAAATGCGAATAGATTCAAGACATGCAATTGGGGCGAACGTTTCATCATAGTCAACACCCTCTACTTGAGTATAGCCTTGAGCAACCAACCTAGCTTTATTTCTAACTACAGTACCATTCTCATCAGATTTATTCTTAAAGATCCACTTGGTACCTATCACATTCATGTCTCTAGGTTTGGGGACAAGAGTCCAAACATTGTTACGTTCAAATTGACCTAATTCTTTATGCATAGCATTGATCCAACTATCATCTAGTAAGGCCTTTTTATATTCTTAGGTTCAATTAATGAAACATAACACATATGAGATACCTCATCCTGAATTTGTCTTCGGGTTTTCATTCGATCTGAGACACTTCCAATCACCTGTTTCGTCGGATGATTCAGTTTCACCCTTGCTGATGGTTTGAATTCTGGACTTGTAGTGACAGGAGCATCAGTAGTGGTGTCTCTTTGTGCACTTTTTGGACTCGAACTTACCTTAGAAGTTAGTGCTGGCTCACTTTCTTAAGCCTGGTCCTCTGTTTCTCCTTGACTTTGTGGTTCAGTATCCAGGATTGGAGACTCACCATTTTCTTCCATATTTAACGCTGAAGTAGGGGAACCTGTGTTATCTATAACCACATTGATCGATTCCATTAAAGACAAAGTACGCAGGTTATAGACGAAAAGCTCTACTAGAGGCTGAATACCCTATAAAGATACCTTTATCACTTCGGGAGTCAAATTTTCCCAAGGGCTCTCTATATTTGAAAATGTAACATTTACTCCCAAAAGTTTTGAAGTATTTTACATTAGGTTTCAATCCTTTCCACAATTCATATGGAGTTTGTAAAGTGCCGGGCCTTAAATACCCACGATTTACAACATGACCAGCGATATTTAAAGCTTCAGCCCAAAACTTTGGAGGAACTTTCTTACTAAGGAGCATGACCCTAGTTATCTCTTGAACAACCCTGTTCTTCCTCTCAACAACTTCATTTTGTTGTGGATAATCGGTGCAGAAAATTCATGCTTAATTCTATGCATATCACAAAAATCTGAAAACGAACTATTTTCAAACTCACGACCATGATCAGTTCGGATTCTTATGATACGCCCAATAGAAACACCCTGTTCATTTTGGATTTTAAGGACTAAGGCCTAGAAAGTATTAAACGTATCAGATTTTTCTCTTAAAAAATTTACCCATGAAAAACGAGTATAATCATCAATGGTTAAAATATGTATCTTTTACCTCCAATGCTTTCAGTGCGAGTGGGTCCTATAAGATCCATATGAACCAATTCAAGAAGACGTTTGGTTGTGAAACTATTCATCTTTTTATAAGGACCACGAGTTTGTTTCCCAAGTTGACATGGACCATGCACATGGTTCAAATTCTTACCCATTTTGGGTACTCCTTTCACAAGCTCTTTGTTGGCAATCTTAATTAGGTTTTTGAAATTCATGTGACCTAATCTTTGATGCCATAGGTCAATGTTACTTATGACAGCCGAGTGACAGGTAAGATCATTAGTGCTAACAATCCTATAACAATTGTTAGATGTGCGAACCCCATGCATGATAGTATTTCCTTTCTTATCCAAAATTTCACATTTATTTTTTGAAAATAATATTTCATGATGGGAATCACACACTTGACTAATGCTCAACAAATTAGCTTTAAGGCTGTCAACAAGCAAAACAATTTCAAGTTTAGGAAGACCAGCGACACTTATAGAGCCCTTACCAATGACTCTAGAAGTGCCACCTTCTCCAAAGGTAACAATTCCTCCTTCATATTTATTAAGAGATGTGAAGTAGGATTTGTCACCAGACATGTGACGAGAGCACCTACTATCAAGATCCTACATGTGTGAGTCATGTGCTTTTAGTGTAGTGTGAACAACGAAATACGTTAAGTCACTCTTTCTAACCCATATCTTTTTGGTCTTAGTGGAAGCAGGACTGGCAGTCTTGGTACACGTCTTAGCGTTGTGAACACCCTTATAAATCTTGGTCATCACCATTAATCTCATCATTCTCTTCCAAGGTTTCATTATTTTCTTTTTGTTCCTCTTATCCAGTCGAGCAATTAAGGCATGAAAGTTGATAGGTGGTTGTAGACACCCCATTTTTGACCGCCCTTAAGACTTGGGCGCCACTGATTGTTTACTTGGTGTTGAAAGTTGTGCAGTGCAAAGGTTCTATTTCTTTGGCAAGGAGAGCGGAAAATCCAAACTTCACACCCCACTCTTTGACCAAAATATTTTAGACCTTAAAACCTTCTCTTTCAAAATATTTTTGAAAAAAG
This sequence comes from Camellia lanceoleosa, assembly GCA_025200525.1. NCBI lineage: Eukaryota > Viridiplantae > Streptophyta > Magnoliopsida > Ericales > Theaceae > Camellia > Camellia lanceoleosa. The sequence goes on along the minus strand of CM045763.1, from coordinate 10,296,941 downwards.
TTCCTATGATGTTCCGAGGCTCGCATTTCGTTAAATGTTGTGCTTTTCGGTAAATCGAGCAAGGACAAAGTGGAAATGAATGAAAGAGAGGTGAGCTCATTGAAAAAATCTTTAAAACATCTTGTTTAGAGGTTTGGAGTTGAAGAAAGGAGGAGAGGAGGGAAGAAACCAAGTTGGGGAAGAAGTTGGGCATGAACCGTTAAGAGAGAGAGGAGCAGCCCTCGCTAAATCAGGCCTATCCATTTGTACACTTGGATTTCAGCTATGAGGCTACCACCATTGGAAAGAAGACTTATGGGGCTTCATTTTACATTCAATAATCTCCTAAAGCTGAGGCCAGATGAGGGAGATATGGCTAGTTGAAGTTAGGCATCAATCCGATTAGACTGAAATTGAGCAGTCTTCACTAAAAAAGGGATGTCTCTTAGCACAGTTGGAATTTTAATGTGAGGCTTCCACCATTGGAAATCTTACTTCCGGGGCTTTAATTTAGACATAAGAATGACTTGAAAAGGAGTCCAGATGAAGGAGATACGCCCATTTGAAGTTGGACCTACAGAGCAGAATTTGCTGTCGGCCACTGGTAGTGTCCTGTCGGCCACGGAAGTGGCCAGTAGGCCACCACTGATGGCTGGTCGGCCACTAAGATGGCCAGTCGGCCAAAAATGTCCAGAAAGCTCTGATTTTGCAGATATTTACCTCCAGCTATCTTCCAAATGCTCCAGCTATCTCTAAATTAGATATTTCTGACCCAAGGCTTTCTTTTTGCTATATATGGAGGCCATATCTATCATATTGAGAGGTTATAAAATTTTGGGAGCCTCTCTCTCTAAAAATCCTCTCTCTCTACATTCCTCTCTCTCTAGAATTCTCTCTCTCTTGCCCTTTTGTGCATAGAAGTAGAGAAACACTTCTAGTTTGCCTAGACATCCTTCATTAAAGTTGCATATCTTTGGGCTGAGGTCCCTTGGAACCTATTTTTGGGCTGTTGGAAGGTTGTTTGAGCCTAAGAAAGTAGCTGATTTGTGCTGAGCTTCAAGAGGTATAACTCTATCCCTTTTAGCTTGTTTTGCATACTAGCTTTGCCATAGTTTTCAACTACTTTGGGGCTGTTTTTGGGGTGGTATTGAACTAAAAAAACCTTTGTTTTTCAGTCCTAAAAGCGTTGGTTTAAGCCTTGTTTGGTTAAGGGGTGGTTCCCCTCATTTGCTCTTTGGCTTGTAAAGCCTTTTGAGCCATCTTTCAAAGCTTTTGAAACAACCTTTTCTTGGCCTTTTAACCACTGAATTCCAAGAAAATTTCAATGGCAAAAATTTTGTTTTGAGGTCCAAAATAGGAGGGGGTGGCTTCCCATCCTTGTGTTTTGTTTGCATGTGTTGATGGCCTAATAAGTGAGCTTCTATTTCTACCTTTTTGAAGCTTAGTTCAAGTATGTTTTTGGCCTTATTTTAACATGTTATAACTCTGTTTTTGGCTGGTTGGAGCACCTCTTGTTTGCTTCTTACACTTGTAGTGTAATCATACTTATTAGCTTAACATGCTTAATGAGTTAGCCTATCATTTTAGCTTATGTTAGCTCCATCTCAGCATGCTTTTGCTCATGTTTTGTCATGGTTTAACTCTATTTTGAGTGGTCTTGAGCATATGAGGCTTGCTTTGTATAGCTATAGTGTAAATGGCCTTGACTAGCTTTGAGTTTCAAGGTCTTTAACATGCTTTGCTTGAGTTGTTTGCATGCCATAGCATCATTTCACACATGATTTCAGTGCATGTAGCCTTGTCACACCCTCACATACTTCACTTCTTCATTGCTTTTGAGGGTTGTGTATTGTGCCTTGCTTATGGGCTAACACGTGTGCATGTTCTCCTAGTATTTTGAGCTTCTATCTCAGCTCATTTTAGACTCTGTTTTGGCATGATTGAGGTCTGTCCATAGCTGGTTTGGCCATTTGAGCTTGGCATTGCATGGTTCTAGTGTAAAGCTCTTCACTAGTTTTATTGCTTAAGTCTCCTAACATGTTGTACATGAGTTGTTTGCATGTTAGAGTCTTGTGTTTCATGCCATATCAGCACTGAAATTCTGCCACCTCCATTATTTCTTTATTTTTCTATTTGTTTTGAGGGATGGTTAGGCTTAAAGTTGTGTTTAAGCTTGGGATTAAGGCTTATGCTTAAATGGCTTTAACTCTCTTATGAGGGTTTCTACTAGTCAAAAGCATGGTCTCTCTCATGTCTTAAGTCATCTTTTAGTTGACCTCTTTCTCATTAGAGGACTTTCACATTTGGACAAATCAATTAATGAATGGTTTGGTAATCCTAAATTGTGTAAACAAGAATTGAATCAAGTAAAACATGCCAAGATAAGCATTTGTGTTGCATTGCATTTGTTTGGATCGAACGTTAATCCAAACACAAGAAATGCGAGACGTTTCATACTCAAAGTGATGAAACATGTCACATTTCTTGGTCGTCGTCACCCTTGATCATGTATGATAGGGTGGTGACACTTTGAGTCTTATGTGCGCATTCACTAAGCTCGTACAAGCTTGGTCCTTTGGCCATCATGCATGAAAATGCTTGGTTGGTGGCTTGAGAGCCAAGTGCCACACTCCTTTGAGCTTGAGACATGATAAGGAGGGTGACAGTACACACATTTCCTTGCAAATACATTGCCATGCCTCTGTTTGCTCTCTGTTGCAGCAAAAAAGAGGAAGTTCAGGGAAGCAGTGGCCGACCGGCCACATGTACTAGCTGACTGGCCACCGGAGTTGGCCGATAGCCACCATTTCTAGCCGATCAGCTCACAATAATGTTCTTGAGATGAAATAAAAGTAGTCTGGAGGTTGGCATAATTTTCAGAGGTCCAAAAATATGTAAACAGAGGCATCTAGAGGCAAGGTGATGGATTTTCGGGGCGAAGCCAACGGAGCATGCATATATCCTTCGCCCTTGAGGCCATTTAAATTGTTTCAATTAGTTAGCGTAGCTAATTGTTTGATTCAAGTGTTGTAATATTTTAATTAGCTTAGCATAGCTAGTTTCAATTCAATTGTGTTGTAATAATTAATTAGCTTAGAATAGTTAATTAGTTAATTTGTAATAATTAGCTTAGCTTAGCTAAGCTAAGCTAGTTAGCTTATTTATTCGGACCCTCCTTTGTGAGGGCACCAATGTTGTAATAAGTGTGTGTGTGTCTGTGTGCATGTCTTCCAACCCCACGTCTTTCTCCCTTTTATTTAATTGCTTTCGATGGTTAGTTTTAGGGCACGTTTTGATTAGCATATCTTATGCTTGCATGCGTGCACCATTCATTTGTCTTGCATGTACCGGGCTTGGCGCATCATTCAAACTGCATTGTATTTCAATACCTATTTGAATACGTCTTTCAAAGCATGTTATCGAATTGTTGCATTCATATGCCATCTTAGATAGCCGAGCCTGTTTAATTGCATTATTGCATGTGTTGCATTAGGCATCTTAAACATAGTTAGAATCATGCATTGTTTCTAACTAGTTTTTTATTTTGACTTGGAGTACACTGTAAGTTTTTACGCTTTAGCATCAGTGTTGCCATGTTTAGCATGCTTGCCATGAGGCTATTTGCTTAAGTGATTAACTGCATGAATGCCTATGGGTGAAGGCTCGATTGCCTGAATTAGAACAATTCGATGATTGTGAGTTTTAAGCCCACTTTGCAAAGTGGCAAAATCGTGTTTTAAAGCCCACTTTAGGGTGGCAAATCCGCGCTTTGGCCTACTTACGAGTAGCACTTTCAAACTATTTTCGAAAACAAACATGAGTTGTTTTGTTCCAATTCTCGCGGTTGAGTCTATACTTGTATGCTGTGCGCATCACATAATAAGTTAGCTAATAATCCGAATAAGAACACATGTGTTTATAAAATAATATATCATGCTTAGTAGAGGCCGATCCTTTGATCGGGCGAGTGGGGGTGCTTATTTTAGGACCTTCCCCTCTCATACCCAAGTTCCCGAGCCAAGGCAACTTTGGTGATGACGGATACGTGGCCTTTGGCACGAGTCAGGGTTTCCTAAATTTCTCAAAAATAAAATATTTAGGTGGAGACTCTGTAATCTGGCAAAGCAGTCCAGTTTTGGCATTATTTGATTCAAAATCAATTTTCCAAAACGATTTGCCGGATTGGACTCTTTGGTGTTTATCAGTCTCACATTGTACTTTGTGAGATTAGATTCAAAACCGTGACAAGAGTCCGAACTGTAGTAAGACCAATTTGCGCCTCTCCGAGAGGGAGGGCGCGCGAAGAAAGTTGGGTCTACAGTTTTTGGCGACTCTGCTGGGGACTTAGAGAACTTGACTCAAACTCATGATATATTGTTTTATCTACATTTATGTGTTTCTTTGCATTGCATTTGCATAGGTGCGCCTAAGTCACAATGTTTTTCTTATGCTATTCCTGAATGGTTTGCCGAAGGCTTGCTTGAAAAAACGTGCCATAAGGCTGACCGGTTACGGGCTTTGCCACGATAGGAACACAAACCTTGGATCGGGATCACTGCCAAGGCACCCTTTTTGAGCAATCGACCTAGTTGTATATCGGAAACCATAGAGACTGTTCCAAACTAGGATAGGTTGCTCACCCGAATACAGGATTGTTTGAAACCGCATGCGTGCATAGTGAAACCCTAGTTCCTGACGAAACTCGGACAGGGAAACCCTACCCCACCATAGGGGTGTTTTGGCTCTCACTTGCTTGATATGTGTTGTTAGGGTGTGTCTCTACAAGAATGCATGTATCAGTTGCAAGTTTGGGTATCAGTTTAAGGGCATTAGTTTTGAGGCAGAAATTTGAGGCAGAATTCAGTAACGAGTACAGTCACTCAGCTATGCTCATATCTGTTCTAGTGAAACCAGGCTGAGATGCTGTCTGTTTTCTCTTTTGCAAGGTAGTTCTAGAACCATAGCTTCAGAAGGCTCCAATATCCCCCAGGTACTCTGGACTTGTATCGATAGACTTTGTCAGGTCGGAATTGGTTCAAAAGCAACCTGTGTTTACCTCTCACCCCCACTGGTTACAAGACGAGGGAGGTTCAGGTAGAATTCACCAGTGCAGCTTCTACAGCAGTCACTCCTCAGTTCACCCGGGTCTAGTCAGGTCTGGGAACAATTGTCTGCATTCAGCTCAGCACGAGATCAATCACCGATTCCCATGGCTCAGTATCCCTCAGCTAGTGTGGAAGAACAGATACATCACTTGTAACAGACAATCGAGGCACTGCAGCAGGACGTAGTCCATCAGGCTGAAGTCACAGTTCGCTAGGCTGAAGTGATAACCCGACTACAACAACAACAGCCACAGCCGGATACGGTTACTACATCTCATGCACCTCCCACGGGTAACCCGACACCCGAGGCCACTGCCCATACTACTAATGTCCAACAGACTCAGGGTAATCCGGCGGAGCCAATCCCAGAGCAGGCCTCTAAAGCTCCTGTCTATCAAGCCAAAGCTCCGTTTGAATTTGAGGTTGACCCAACGGCACTTAAGGTCAATGAACTGGAGAGGTTATTCAAACTAGCATAGGGAGTGAACTCTATCCTGGATTTAGAGGACGGGTATACTGAATCTGCAATTACCTTACCGGAGTGGTTCAAAATGCCGCATATCGACCGTTTTGATGGCTCTGGAGACCCAATGGTGCATCTCCGCCTGTTTTCTGATATCTTGAGGCCAATGGGTCTGATCCCAGTCCAGAAGTTGTCTCTCTTCGGCCGAACCATGTCTGGGATAGCCGTAATCTGGTATGTAAAATTGGAGGACTCTGTGAAACAGAACTGGGAAGAACTGGTTGAGGCCTTTATTGCTCAATACTCTTACAACACATAGATCAAGGTCACAACTCGTGATCTCGAAGTCACCCGCCAAGAGCCAAATAAGGGTTTCTCAGAGTTCGTGACAAGATGGAGAGCAAAGGCCTCGATGGTGACTACAAGGCCTTCCGACAAAGATTAGATTAGAATGATTGTTCGGAATCTGCATAGCAAGTTGCTGCAAAAGATGATCATCCTACCTCTGTTTACCTTTCCAGACCTTCATGAAATGGGGGTTCAAATCGAGGATGCCCTCAGACAAGGGATCTTTGTGGAAGATAATGAGCCTGTGAAGAAAAATGTTATTCACAGTTCCAATGCTACTACTGATGGTAGAACAACTGCGAAATGCTCAGAAGTAGACACTATCACCACTTCCCTCAATGACCAAAAACCAACTACTTCAACTCGGTCCCAAGCCCGAAATTTCCATCCTCTTTACATGAGTCTCTCTCAAGCTTTGAAAATGCTGTGAGAAGAAGGATACCTAGAGCTCCTAGAACCTCAATCCCTTTCAAATCCTCTTCCATCAAGATATGACCCAGCTAAATACTGTGCCTATCATCAACAACACGGTCATGATACGAACCGTTGCATCTGCCTCCGTCATAAGATTCAGGATCTTATTGACGAAGAGACCATAGCTCCATTAAAAGGACCTTGGGCTAGTACTGACTCGTCATCTCTACATCTCAATCTCATCCATACAGTACTTCCTACCTATAACCCTAGCATATACATCACTCCGGCCCATCTACCCAAGCCTAAGGTGTTTATTCCAAAAAGCATGACTTATACATGATGGATGCACTTGAACCCCAATCATCTCAAACTCGTGAACCCACTACTTCTGAGTTGATGAGAATGATTGAAGATCTTCAGAGAACTGTGGTAGATTTGGCCTTTGGGATATTGGCTCCGTCATCAACCACATCACATGCCAGAAATTTCATGCCAAAAGGCTCCTCAATCTTGGGGCGAGCTGCGGTTGAAAGTGGCCAGCCTAACGCTATCTCAGGTCTGGATAATGATATGTTGACAACAACTGGGCTCCGCTTTGATATAGTGACTCGATTCCTTGGCAAAGTGGAAGCAAATGACAAGAACAAGGTAAGGGCAAGTATTGGTCCCCATGAACACTTTCTGTGGGCTGTTGAGGCTTTAAAAGCCGAAGGACTGAACAAACAACAAGTGCTTGCTGTGGTTGCAAAAACTGTGGATGATGCTTTTGCCACTCAAGTTGGGGGCAGTTTGAATCAAGGGGCAAGCCGTAAAAAGGGATGTCGTACTAGAAACACCCCTTTCAGCTCTAATCCTACACTCGGAAGAGATCATCAAAAGTCAGCACCTGCCAACCCCTTTGCCGGTACATCAAAAGTTTTGGGTTTTTCATTACTCTTATCTTTTGAAATAGGGTCCTTGAAATTAGGTTTCTTTTTGTTTAAATTTATTTTGAACTATTTAGTAAACATAGCCGTCATTTCGGACTCTAGATCAAACTTAATCTTAGGAGTCTTTGCAGTCTCATGAGCACTAGTAAAAGCCACACTATTGTAGCTCGGCTTTTCGTGCCCCCTTTCGGAAGATAAATAAGCCCTACAGTATAGGATTCCCGCGGTTCTGAATTTGATCTCACAAGTACAATGTGAAATAGATAAACACCAAAGAGTTCAAATTCGGTAAATCTTTTGGAAAATCGATTTTTAATCAAATTGCCAAAAATGGACTACTTTTCTAGATACAGAGTCACCACCTAAATATTTTTGAAAAATTTAGGAAACCCATGACTCGTGCCAAAGGCCACGTTTCCGTTATTACCTAGATTGTCTTAGCACGGGAACTTAGGTATGAGAGGGGAAGGCCATGAATTGAGCACCCTTGCTCGCCCGATCAAAGATCGGCCTCTACTAATCATGATGTAAATCTTATTTACATTATATGCTCTTATTCCGGTTTATTAGGCTAGCATTACTATGTGATGCGCACACAAGTATAGACTAAGTTGCAAGAATTGGAACACTTGATCTCATGTTTGTTTTTGAAAATTGTTTCGAATATGTACCACTTGAAAAAGTGATCGCATATGTACATCACTCAAATTATTTCAATTCAAGCAACTAGTCTTCATCCACGGGCATTCAAGTAATTTATCATTTAAGCAATTAGCCTCATGGAAAACATGCTAGACATGGCAACACTAACATACAAATGCAATATGCTAAAACGAAAATGCTTACCTAGTACTCCGAGGCAATCCAAAACAAGCAAAAGAGTTAGAAAAAAAATGCATGATCCTACGGATGCAAAATGACTAATGCAACACATGTGATATGCAATTACTAGGCTCGGCTACCAATATAGCATATGAATCAATTTGATAGCATGAGGTCTAAGCACGTATTCAAAGAAGTATTAACTAGCAATGCAAGTTAGAATGATGAACCCAGCCTCGATGCATGTAATACAAGTGGATACAAACATGAGTTACGCTAAACAAAACATGATGCTCTAATCTAACTATCGTAAGTAGTTAAATAAAAGGGAGAAAGATGTGGGGTTGGAAGACATACACATTATTACAACGTTATGCTCTCACACAGGAGGGTCCGAATGAACTAACTAGCTAACTAACTAGAGCTAAGCTAATTAATTAACTATTACAAACCCAAATGAATAATTTAGCTAAGCTACTTAACTAATTACTACAAACCGAATTAATTAATTATTCTAGCTAACTAATTATTACAAGACAAAATTAAATAACTAGTTTAACTAACTAATTAATTACAACACTTTATAAAATTAATTAGCTATAACTAATTAAGTACAACATGAAGTAACTAAACTAATTACTCTTCCTCGGGAAACGAGGAATGTTCATGCATGCGTGGGCTTTTCACCTGAAAAAGCCACTGTTTCCGCTGCTGAATGCCTCTGTTGCACAGTTGAACACTTGCACTATTTTCCACCTCAAGACCAATTATGTTATGCTTCAAAAGTACACTGCTAGATTTTGCACAGGTGGCCGGCAGATGGCACCGCCACAAATATTAACTCATTGCCATCGATGATTGAATTATCTTACTGCAATAGAAAGCAAACAGAGCAAGGATAAGGCATTCTCAAGGGTTTGTTTGCACAACTCACCTCTCCTTATCATTTGAACAGCTCAAAAGAGTAGCAAGTTTGATTCACAAACCACCAATGGATGCAATTTCATTGCATGATCGCTTATGAACCAAGTGTGCAATTTCAATGGATGCAACAAAATAAGACTCTCAAAACTACCTCCCTATCATGAATGATCACGGGGTAGTTCATCACTAATGAGTATGAAACGACTCAAGACTCAAGGGTTCAATTAACGTTCGATTGAACCCAAACAAGTTATTATCTTGCACATTTTTATTCACCAATTTTATTATTCCATTTTAATTACCTCTCAATTCTTTAATCAATTAAGTCCACAAGTGAATTTTAAGTCCTCTAATGGAAAGAGGGCTCAAACCAAGTGTTGCTTTGGGCATGAAAGAGATATCATACCATTGGTAATGAACCCCCAAAGGGATTAAACCATTAAGCATGACACCTCAATCTCATGCTTAGACAAACAAATAACTTGAAAACATTTTCAAAGCAAAGTAAAAGCCAAGAAAGGAGGGAGGTTGCAGAGGTTGCAGAGGTGATTAAAGGTGAGAACAAGTAAGAAAAGCACTAAATAATGCAATCAACTCAGATAAGGTGGTGTCTAAGGCCTAAAAGACTAAACTTATGAGGACAATTACACTACAAGCATGCAATATAAGGTTCAAATGCAATGGACACTTACAAATAGTGCTAAAATAGTGGTAAATAAGTACTAAAACATGCTGGAATTAAGACAAAAATAGCTAGAATAATAGGCTAAAACATAGAATATGCTAGGCTAGTAAGCAAAACGCAAAGAGGGAAGGCTAACCCCTCCAATTTTGGACCTCAAAACATGATTTTAGCGACTGAAATAATTCTAAAAATCAGTATTTAAAAGCTCAAAAAAAAAAAAAAAGATAGTGTAATGATGGGAAACACAAGGGTAAAGTCCTTGAAAGTAAGATGTAAAGAAGGGTGAACCATCCCTTAACCTTTATTGGCCTTAAAACCCAAGTTTCAGCCCAAAAATACAGAGTTGTTACAACCCAAAAATAGTGGAAAAACAGTAAAAAAAAGAATGATTAAAGCAAGTAGAGAAGCAAAGCTTTATACCTCTTGAAGAGGAGAACCCATTCTAGGCAACAAATCAAGGCAAACACACCTTCAAGAGCTCAAAGAAGGCTTAAAGATACCCTAACTTGAAGATGGAGAGGCTTGGTTAAGAGTGTATAGGCAAAGGTGAAGAGTGTATAGGTAAAGGTGAAGAAATTTGCAAGAGAGAGAGAGAGAATTGTAGAGAGAAAGGAAAAATTTTGCTCCAAATTTTTTCTAACCTCAAAGCAAGAGGGGAGGTCCTTTATATATAGAGAAACATGAACCTCCCTTAGAAACATCCATCCATACACGTGGGAGCAGATGCATGTATCTGTGCAAACAGCTGGCGCAGCTAGCAGAAAATATCTACAAAACACATTGGTGGCTGGAAGGCCATATCATTGGCCGGCAACTAGAGGCAATGGCTGACAGCCAATAAAAGGGGCTGGCAGACCACAAAAAGGTTGCAGGCTTGAAAATCTTTGGTTTCGGTCCAAAAACAAGGCAATAGGGGTGCAAGGTTTGAAGGCTCAAAGCTGTGGTATTCCGTTGAGGACTTCGAGCACTTATCAAGCATATACACTCATCATTGGGTGTACAAGCAGTGATGTCCAAGTCGTAAGGACGTTCAAAAATGGGGTGTCTTGATCTTCTTTGACAGAACTCGGAGTCATGAAATGATGTGAGTAAATGTCAAAGCTCGAAAATGACCCATTTTGACAAGGCCGTAAGATTTGGACAAACAAATAAGATAGAAATAAATGGTTGCACCCGTAGGCTGCCTACGTATCCCTTTGCAAGGAATCAAACCAGCGTAGTTCTGGGGCAAGATGCAAATGACATGCGTAAAGAAAACTTTGAAAGCAAGACTTACACGTTTTGCGAAGCCGGCTATTTTGAAAACTAAAGATCATGTACGATGATGCAATAAGCAATAACAGAGGTAATAAGCAATAACAAGATAACAACACATGAATGAGCAGTTTTAAGCTTAAAACTAACAAAGGTTCCATGCAAAAAGATCTAAAACACACTAACCATGCCAAAACATGAGACGAGGAAAGAAAACACCGCTCAGGGTTACGTTTCACGCGTTCTGAGAAATAAAAGAAACCGCTCGGGCTCGTGTTTCACGTGTCCCGAGATAGGAGAAAAACAACTCAGGGCCATGCTTTACGCGCCCCAAGATAAAAGTAAAACCACTCAGGGTCGCACTTCACGCGTCCTAAGATAAAAGAGAAATTGCTTGGGCTCGCACTTCATGCGTCCCGAGATAAAACACTCCCAGAGCCGCGCTTTACGCCTTCTGAGATAAAAGAGAAACCACTCGAGTTTGCACTTCACGCGTCTTGAGATAAAACAGAAATTGCTCAGGCTTGCACTTCACGCGTCCCGAGATAAAAACAAGCCCAGAGTCATGCTTCATGCGTCCTGAGATAAAATATGCTCAAAGCCGCGCTTCATGCATCTTGAGATAAAAGAGAATTCACTCGGGCTCGCGCTTCACGTGTCCCGAGATAAAACACGCCTAGCGCCATGCTTCACGCGTCCTAAGATAAAGGAGAAACCGCTCGGGCTAGCGTTTCACACGTCTCGAGATAAAACATGCCCAGAGCTGCGCTTCACACGTCTTGAGATAAAAGAGAAATAGCTCAGGCTCGCGTTTCACGCGTCCCGAGATAAAACACACCCAGAGTTGTGCTTCACATATCCTGAGATAAAAGAGAAACCGCTCGGGATCCCGCTTCACGCGTGTCGAGATAAAACACGCCTAGAGCGGTGCTTCATGCATCCTGAGATAAAAGAGAAACTGCTTGAGGCTCGCGCTTCATGCATCCGGAGATAAAACACGCCCAAAGCTGTGTTTCACGCGTCTTGAGATAAACAACAAAGGATGCAAAGACGAATGAACAAGTGCGATAGATGCACAAAATGAACAAGTCAATATAGAGACAATGCATATTCTATAACTGACGTGTGATGTTAATTGAAAGCATGTTCTATGCAAGAAACAAGAGCATATTCTATGCAAAACTAAGAGCATATTCTATGCGAAATTGACAGCACATTCTACGCACGAATCATAAATGATATATGACACGCGTGCATCATACATATATGTGAAAATGCACATTCTATGTAATAGAAGAGAACAAAGACATAATTTGACAAAATGAATAAAATAATATTCGGTGACGACTTCCGATTTACCTCTTGGAGGATTGTAACATGTTCAAAAGGATACACCTCGTTCACAGTAGCAAGTGGGACACGTTCACACACTGAAACGTAGCTGCAAGCTTTCAAAATAGAATCTTCTATACACTACTTAGGAAACAGAAGCACAGAACAACACTAGGACCCACCTGAGAGCCACCGGCCACCAAGAGAAGCCGTCGGCCACCTGCCGACCACCAGAAAACCTTGCCGGCCACAGATGTGGCCTGCCGGCCACCGATGGCAGATTCGGGACAAATTGGTCTTTTTGGCTCGGGTCTTTAAGTATACATCTCAAGGCTTCATTTCCTCACTTCTCCAAGGTCGAAAATCCTCTCCCTCTCTCTAGGTACTTTCTCTCTCTAGATCCGTGCTTTATACGCGTTTTCCAACACCCCACGCACACTTTTTTCTTAAAACCCTCTTGGTTCTCTACATTTTAAACCGATCAGATTTTGATTTCATCACTTTTTCTTCATTTTCATCACTTTAGGCTTGTTTTCCTCAAGTTTCTCTCGGGTTTCATGAACTTTTCTAGGTTTTGACTTTTTCTTATATTTTCTCTCTCCTAGGGTTGACTTTTTCCAAGTTTACCCTATTCTCTCAATTTTTCTTCACTTTCTACACACTTTTCACCTGCTTTCCAGCTGGCAGATAAGATTCTTCATGACGGAGCTCTTCTCAAGGTTTCGCTTGTGTTTTCACCCGTTGCCAAGGTAGAGGAGCCAACAGTTGCCAAGGTTGACGGGGCAGCTGAGGACATCGAAGCTAACCTTGAGGCGGAGTTTGTGCCAGAGTTTGAGCCAGAGCCGTTACCACTAAGAGTGCGGCCCTTCGATCTGGCGACATATCATTCCCGCACGGACATATTACCGTCTGGAGGCATTAGGCGTTTCAGCGATTTTGCTCGTGGTGTACCAGAGGACCTCCTGCTGAGCGAGCCGGACTCCCACATTTCTTCTAACGCTACTGAGGTATGAACTCTATTTTCATGCATTCATGCCTTTCTTTTCTCTACATTTCTTGCACTATCTTTCATCTGATTGCACTTTCATCAGATTCACCTGTTTTTTGCCATAGGGAGACTTTCATGCCTACAAGGGGTATGGAGCGACGACGGCGAGGGACTGGTACAATAAGCTCCCTGTCGGGGTCTACGACATTGTCGATGAGGTTGGCTTCGGCCTTTTCTACTTCGGACTGACATGCGTCATAGCAAGCCTCCTCCTTCTAGGAGTGCTAGTGGAGAGGTGGTAGGACACCACCAACTCCTTCCACCTCTCTACTGCCGGGGAGATAACTTCCTATTACTTCGCCATAATCACAGGCCTAAGAATAGGGGGTGATCCGATCCCTTTTGACACAGACATGGGCGAGTGAGAGGCTGCTTGGATCCATCTATTGGGAGCTTGTTCACCTTTGTATCGGCCAACCATGGTGAGATACAGTTGGTTCGCTGAGTAGTTCCGCGGGAGTGAGCCTGAGACGCTGGAGGAGATGGAACAGTATGCCTGGGGCTTCCTGATGTTTGTTCTCAGTACCACCTTGTTTTCGGACAGGTGGAACACCTTGGGTTTATATCTGTTGAGTGCCCTAGTGACCCTTCCCCTGGTTCGATTCTATGATTGGGGCGGAGCTGGCCTCGCCACCCTTTACGGCTATATGAGTTTCACCTTCCGCTTGAGGGGAGAGCGGATTGGAGGCTACTGGCGAGCCTAGGAGGTATGCATTTCAGTTTCCTCTTTGTACTTTACACTTTATACTTCATATTTTCTGCTTTATATCTGTTCAACACCTGTGCTTTCTGCTTTGCACTTTCTATATCTGTTCATACTCTATGCTTTCTACCTTGCACTTTCTGTATCTACTCATGCCTTGTGCTTCCTGCTTTGCACTTTTTGTATCTGCTTATGCCATGTGCTTTCTTCTTTGCACTTTCTGTATCTATTCATATTGTTAATAACCTCACTTCCCTTTCCTTATAGTTGTGGGTTTATGCTTATTTCCCAGCTCTCGTTCCAGAGCCTATGGAGGAGCTCCCCTTTTTTGTTCCTTACTCGTGACGGTACGTTGGTCGGTGTCAGCGCCGGAGTTGTGAGACCTTCGCCTTTTTCTGCCATTACTTTGATACAGTGGCCGTCCATGAGGTAACCCAAAACTCATAATCATTTTTGCTTTATTACTATTTTAGCAACTGACAGTGACTAACAATCTGTACATTCTTTGCTGCAAATCATGCGGTAGCCTTGGGTGATGATGTCGGCCGGGGTAAGAGACCAGTATGCGAGAGCTTAGGGTACATCGTGTTTCTGGATTCTTTTGGAGGGCCCAGTCTACTGGGCTTGGTTTTTGAGCGAGAGATGTGTTCCCCAGACTGTGGGCTTACCTGATCCAGTCGTTTCGATGCCATCCTTGAAGTCTATGAGGACAGCAGATAGCTTATTAGTTGACACAGTCATACAGTTCATGGTAGGCTTGGATGCTGACTTCTTCCAAGGAGAGGGCGATTACACGACATTTATTTAGACCCATCTTATGCCTCCTCTGACGGGCGTTCACGTAGGCGAGGGAGCATGGGCTCCTGTGGCGGGTGAGGCGACTCGAGCGACTAGAGCCCATACTAGAGGGGCTCCCCCTGTTGAGTAGACTATTCGTTGGCTGAAGCTTTCCACTGCGCTCACATGCTGGCGGTCGACTGGGATTGCTCATCAGATTCCAATCGAGTTGGCAGAGGCTGGGCACGAGTATGTCGGAGTTCAAGGTATGTCTTAGGTATGGACTACACTTTTACAATTTGCACCCCACACTTCCATTTTAGATATGTTTATTGATCACCCAAATGTGCTTGTAGGCATCTATAGAGTATACATGAAGCCTTCTTGAGCTGGTCATTTCTCTGATGGGTATGGTGTAGAGGAGGGAGATGCTGCTTGGTCTCCACGGTATCTGGGCAATTTCCTTCAATTCAGCATTCATTTCATTACTAACTCTGCTGTGTATCACAGTATCATATTTCCACTGATACACCAGCATTTCAACTGTAGTCTTTCCCAAACTGCACTGCCACACTACACTGATACACTATACTCACACATTGTTCTGCATGATACTTATTCTGCATATTATGCCTGTATTTGATACACACACTGTAGCTAATATGTTGACAACCGCAGCACCACCAGCATTGGCAGTACCTTCTCTAGCAACAGGGAGGAGAGAGAAACAAGCCCTAGCACGCGACCGAGATGTGAGTTGCGGTCGAGGTAGGGATAGGGGCAGCTAAGGCTAAAGTAGTCCTTTAGAGCCCATTTTGAGTGATGACGATGCTGAGACTAGAGACTCTGAGAAGGCAGTGAGTTGGCATTTTGAGTCATCCGAGAGTGGAGACGATGATGCTGGCTTAGGATCCGAGAGCGGAGGTGACACTGAGGCGGGTTTTGAGGCAGAGAGTGGAGATGATACTAGCTCTGGTTCAGAGTCTGATTTGGACAGTGGTGCCGACGGAGACAGTGCTCTCGAGTCCCTTCCGAGGAAGAGGACGAAGAGGGCCTCTCGGGCCTGAGATGACTGGTGTTGATGTTTTTGTACTTTTCTCTTATTTCTTTTTTTTGGTAGCATTAGCACATGTATAGCTTCAGATAGGTTTATTTTTGCTTTTGAAACTTGCACTCCTCTTTTGTAAAAACCATGATTGGAATAAAACCTCACAGTTTTTATGAAAAATGTTGTCATTTTTGTATCATGAGCACTATATTTGCACGAAATGGAAATGGAATTGAATTTGCCAAGAGAGCGCTTGATTAAAACAATGTTCTTAATCAGGTAATGAGTCGAGCAACAACTAAAATATAAAATACAACATATAACTTGATAAACAAAGCAAAAACAACTCAGATACAAATAAACACCATTGCTAAAACCAAAAGACTCAAAATAAGACCTTAAAACACACAAAGATCAAGACAAAACACATGCTGCCAACATTGCCCAGTACACAGGTGGATGGCAGGACAAAAAGAGGGACTGCTAGCCAGAGATGGGAGTTGTTGGCTAGAGGAGGTGTGTGAGGAACCTCTAGATTGTTGACAGCTAGCTTCCACTCACAGCCTAATCTTCTACAAAAGGTTCAGCTTCGTGATTTCTCCTCCAAAACCTCATTTCAGCAGCAATTTCTTCCACAAATGGAGATATTTCTTGCCGAGAAGCTCATGGATTGAGTAGTTGCTTTAGATGGCATGGAAAAGGTAAATTTCTAGGGTTTCGACATAAATGCACTTTTTCCGTTGAGCCGTACCCCACTTTGTTTTCCGTTCCTCCATGCCGCGACCCGATACTAGGACCCAATTACACATGTTTTTCGCTTTGGAGGGCCGACACTTGAAGAATTTCAGCCACTAATGGAATCTCGGTGTGATGAGAAAATCATGCCTCAGCCTCGTTTTGGCCACACCCAAGCTTTGGGATGGATGTGTGGGCTCACTTTGCATGAGGCTCGATCTTTGGCCCACAACGGAGAGCTAGACATATCCAGCTTAATTCATTGATTTTCTGCCATCGGTGATAGAGGAGACCTTCTTTGGCGAGGTTTTCAGCAACATGCCCTTTGCTTATGTATGCTTGCACATTTCCTTCTTGCCCCTAGCTTCGGCAGATCCAGCATTCGATTGATTGAAGTGGCCCAAGGTTTGAAAGAAGGCAAGAGTTGCATTGGTTTGGCGTTGGCCGAGACCTTGATGGGCTTAGATGCCTTTCATCAGCGAGGGAGGACCAAGTTCGTGGGGAGTCCACTACTTCTCCAGGTATTGTTTCCTACCCTTTCTCATATGTGTTTCTCACATCACTTGGCACTTATGCTCTATTTTTCTCTTAAAGCCCATTTTTTCCTTTTCTCTCAACATATACCTCTCTATTCTTTAATCTCTCTTATTTTTCATCCTTTCCCAGGTATGGCTTATGGGTAAGCTGAAGGTAGTAGACTCTTGCCCTGAGTACTCAGCTCGAGGTTATTTCTTCCGCCACCAACTAGTAAATTTCCCCAACGAGGGATGGTGGTGTAACTGGATGTGTAGTAGGTCTGTAACTGACATAGCTTGGTGTTGCCCCTGGCTTAATCTAACCGAGATAAGTTATAACATGGCTCGACAACCTGGCATACAGTTGATCGGTCTTACGCACTGCGTGTTCTACTTTCTCTTCCGGTTCAAATGTCAGTTTGGGTATGATCAGACCTGCCCAGAGGAGGGAGTAGAATATCCAGTTTCATTCCCAGTTCGTGGTACAAACTTGGCTAGGTATCTCACCACGGAGGACAAGGAGCTTGACCCCGCCCTAGTTTGATTATGCCCTTCAAGAGTGCTTGGCTTGGCTTGAGAATGAGGCACAAACTGGGCCCACTTTGGCTTCAAAATCTTCCACAAGCACAAGCAGAGGATGCGGGAGCACCTGACTCACCTATGCCCCTAGTTTATTGCTTTGACCTTTTTTTTTCGAGTCTTTTCGATGTAATAAAAGTAACTTTGATTTGTATCGGGGAGTTGGAGAAATTTATGTTGAAATCAATGGAATTAAAGTTGTGAGCACTAAATTTTTTTTCTTTTAGTCCAAAAATGGTCTAAGTTGTAAAAGGTAAAATTTTGAACAAAATCAACTTTTATTAAAACTTTTCAAAACCATTTTCGAAAAGGATCACCACTTGACACGCACGGAATCGATCCTCAAGATGTACAACCCCGAATCAAAAGATCATAAATACCCCTGATTGAATACCACTGCTCTGCATTAAAACCATCTCTTCTTCCTAGAATGAAGATCACAACCAAACTCTCAGGTAAAGAATAGACAAAGATAACCTGATCAGACACATGGACAGGATAGTTGAGTTGGAGGTGATTACGGCTGAACTTCAGGATGAAGTTGCCTACGTATTCCGAAGATAGAAATCAGGCCTTACGTAGTTCAGTTCAGGTTCATTCAAGTATTCATTCTCTCCTTTTGCGCTCTAACTCTTGCTAAAGTCGCCCTTTAAGGTTTCAACCTTGCGAGCTCAGTTTTCTTTATTTTTAATTTTCTATGCTCTAATTTTTGCCTAGGTTACCCTTTTGGGTTTTCGGCCTAGCGAGTCTCTCAGGGATAGTATTTCTTTAACTTGTCCATGTTGATCGGTTGAGAAAATTCCAGGCCATCTAAGTCCATGAGAATAACAGCTCCACCTGACCAAATAGCTTTGATGATGTAAGGACCAGTCCAATTGGGTCTGAACTTGCCCCTAGGGTCATGAATGGGAGTTCGGTTATTTTTCAACACCATGTCCTCTTCTTTGAGATTCCGGAACTTAACTTTCTTTTTAAAAGTCCTAGCAATTCTGCGTTGGCAGCCCTGAACATGATATAATGCTTTTAGCCTTCTCTCATCAAATAACATCAACTCCTCAAATCTGCTCTATTGCCAGTCTGCCTCTGCTATCTGACACTCAGCCATAACTCGTAATGACGAGACTTCTATTTCAATTGGCAAAATGGTTTCCATCATATAAACGAGAGAATAAGGAGTTGCCTCTGTAGATGTCCAGATTGAAGTTCTATAGCCCCAGAGCGTGAATGACAATTTATCTGGCTAGTCCCTGTAGGTCTCAACCATCTTCTGCAAGATGTTCTTGATGTTCTTGTTAGCAGCTTCAACAGTTCCATTAGTTTGTGGCCTGTATGTAAATGACTTATGGAACCACATTATATTTTTCCAACAAGTCTATCACCACTTTTTTGAAGTGGGAGCCATTATTTGATATGATCTCGTTTGGGACTTCGTACCGGCAAATGATATTGTTTTTGATAAACTTAGCCACATGCAATGCTTTCAACACTGCATAGGACTGAGCTTCCACCTATTTTGTAAAGTAATCAATTGCCACCAAGATATATTCATGCCCATTCGATCCATAACATCAATTCCCCAGACTGAGAAAGGCCATGGCGAAGCCATGTTGTACAATTTTGATGGTGGGGTTTTCATGCGATTGGCATGAATTTGGCATTTGTGGCATCGCCGAATAAAACCAATACAATCCTCCTCCATGGTGGACTAGTAGTAACCTTGTCTGAGAATCTTCTAAGCTAACATCACTTCATTCATGTACGTCTCGCATTCTCCTCCATAGATGGCCTCCATCAGGTGCTTTGATTCCTCTTCTTCCGCACACAACTTGTGCATTCCCAGATGACCCCTCTTATACAGTTTACCTCCACAAATGATAAGTTGGATGTCCATTCACCGTATTCCCCTTTTGTCCTTGGCATTTGCCCCTAGCGGATAAATCTTCTTTTCCGAGAAGTTCTAAATATCATAGTACCAGGGGTTTTGATCTTACGCTTCATCTATCACGGCAATAGTTTCATAAGTTGACCTATATTTTTGCTCAATGATACTTGGATGCATCCGGAATCCAAGTCGGATGTCTACCATAGAAGATAGAGTTGCTAAAGCATCAGTGAACCTGTTGTTCTCTCTTAGTAGATCCGTGAAAGTCAGCTTTTCAAACCTAGGAATCAGAACATCCTAGGTCTGATGGTAAACTTTCATATTTTATTCTTTGATTTTCCAGTCTCCATTTGCTTGAGAAACAACTAAGTTCGAGTCCCCCGATAACATCCTATCTTTTTGCCCCTAGTTCTAGGGCGGTTTCTAAACCAGCAATACACACTTCATATTTTGCTTCATTATTGAACACCTTGAACCAGATTTTGAAGGCCAAAGGTATATGGGAATCGTCGAGTGCTATCAGTAACACACCTATCCCATAACCGTACTGATTGGACGCTTCGTCAAAATACATCGTCCAAGTTTACTCCTCAACTTGCAGAATGGCTTCATTTGGGAAGAAGTATTCCACTGCCTCATCTCCTTCTACCAGGTGATTTGCTAGGAACTCTGCTACAGCTCTTCCCTTGACCGACTTGCGGGTGACATATTTGAGATCAAATTCAGAGAGGAGAAGCAACCAACGGGCTAACCTACCCGTAAGCGCTGGTTTCTCAAAGAGATATTTGATGGGGTCTAATCTCGAAACTAGGATTACAGAGTGAGCTAACAAGTAGTGCCTCAACTACCTGGTAGCCCATACCAAGGCTAGGCAAGCTTTCTCCAATGAAGTATAGCAGGTCTCATATCCAACATTTTCTTACTCAAGTAGTAGATGGCTTTCTCCACCCCTTCTTCAGATTCCTGAGCGAGCATGCATCCCATGGTCGTGTCTGTTATTGATAGGTATAGAATTAAAGGCTTTCCTGGCTCTAGCGGCGACAACACATGCGAATTCTGGAGGTACTGCTTAACTTGCTCAAAGGCGAATTGACATCGATCATCCTATTGAAATTTCTTTCCTTTCTTCAAGAAACCAAATAATGGTTCACAAGTCAAGGTTAATTTGGAAATAAACCGTCTTATGAATTGTACTTTATCCAGAAAGCCTCGCAACTCATTTTCAATCCTTGGTTGTGGCATTTTTAAGATGGCCTTGATTTTGGAAGGATCTACTTCGATGCCCCTCTGTGTGATAAAAAAGCCCAGCATTTTCCCTACCGTTATGCCAAAGGTGCATTTCTGCGGGTTTAACCTCAATCTGTATTCTCTAATCTATTGAAATAATTTCCTTAAGGCGGTGTAGTAGCCCTCTCTTTCTTTGGACTTGACAATCATGTCGTCTACGTACACCTCGATCTCTTTGTGGATCATGTCATGCAGAATGGTGGTTGCAGCCCTTTAATAGGTAGCTCCAGCATTTTTTAGACAAAATGGCATAACCCGGTAGTTGTAGGTACCCCACGGCGTAGTGAATGCGGTCTTCTCTCTATCCTCGAGTGCCATCAGAATCTGGTTGTACCCGAAAAATCCATCCATACAGGATAACAATGCATGGCCTTCAGTGAAGTCCACTAACTCATCAATGTGCGGTAGAGGGAAGTCATCCTTCGGATTGGCTCTGTTCAAGTCCCAGAAGTCCACACACACCCAAATTCTACCATCCTTTTGTAGCACTGGGAGGATGTTGGCCAACCAAGTTGGATACTCAGATACTAACAAGAAACCTGCCTCGATCTGCTTGGTGACCTATGCCTTGATTTTTAGCGCCCAATCCGGACGGATTCTACCCAACTTTTGCTTGATCAGTTGGGCCTTAGGGTCAAGAGGGATCCGATGTTATACAATCTCAAGATCAATTCCAGGCATGTCTTCGTAGGACCATACGAAAACGTCTTTGAAATCTTTTAACAAAGCGAATAAGCGTTCGTGCTCCTTCGAAGACAACGTGGACCCAATCTAGACCATACGCGGATCTTTCTCAGTACCCACATTAAAAACAATGATTTCATCAACACAGGGTTTAGCAAACCTCTCATCCTCTCGATGAATCAAGCTTTTCAAAATCAGAGGAATTATTTCTTCTTTGTTTCATTAAAATTATGAAAATCTTGGTCAATACAATAAACCAACAGCACAGAGAAGTACACAGAATTTGCAGAGTTCTTATTCAAAGGGTCCTGATCTTTGGTTACAGACTCAAAAGAAAAGTTGAATGAAGAACTAGACAGGACTTTGGTATCCGGGTTACCACCTCCAAAAATACCAAATTCAGAATCAGATGAACTGGAATCTGATCCCAACTCCACAGACTTAGTGGAATCAGATTCTAGCTCATCACCAGACTCAGAACTAGACAGATAGCCTTTCTCCAGCAGCCAGATAAGAGAGGGTGTCTCTGATACATCCAAAATGCTGCTGGTTGAATTCACACCCGATTTTTCCCCGATCACGGAGACAGTAAGGTTATCTCCAAAGTCTTCTGGATCAGCCGTAGGATCTGTCAGGAGACAAGCTAGCGCTGCCCCTACTCCAAGTTCGCTATTGTCTGAGTCATTTTCCATGCTCTGTTCAGTTTCAATGCTTGGTTTAGCCTTTTCCTCAGTATCATTATCTTGCAGTTGTAGGTTAAAGAATATTTCGAACTCGGGGACATGCTGCTTCGTGGAATTCACCCAAGGCTCATGAAAGTTGCAAAAGGGGAAATCTTCTCCCTCCCGAACAAGCGGCCATTCAGTGTTCCCTGGATTGACCTGTGGGTGAGCTCATAGTGTTTCTCGGCTTGCTTGGCTTTGGCTCTGCCTTTCATCTCTTCTCTTTTCTTGATCCAGTCCTCTTTGGTGGACACATTGCCCAGTCCAAAGGCTTGTGGGTTGTGTGGCACATCTGTCAATGCTGCCATGCCTTTCCGTCCACTTCTTCCAAGTCCCATTCCTGGCATATGCTACAGTTTGTTCATGAAATAGATAGACTGGGTGCTGACATGCATGCCTTCATCTGCTGCCAAAATGGTCTGCATTACCCGGGCTTCAGCTATAGTGAAACCTGAGAGGAATACATCCTCCTCACCATAGGTGATCTCTAACACTGGCGTAGTTACCTCTGGTGGTGGGTGAATGGATGAATTCCCAAAAACAATAGCCATTCCTGCCCCATGAGGGTATTTCAACATTTGGTGGAGGGTGGAGGAGACAGCTTTCATATGATGTAACCAGGACTGCCCTAACAACAAATTGAAGGTGGCCGACACATCTAGGACATGGAACTCGATATCTTGCTGAGTTGGGCCCATCTGAACTCTAATTTGCACTGTGCCCATGACCTCCCTACTCTTATTATCATATGCTCAAATTACTTGGGTTGTGGGCACAAAGTTTGCTGGTCTAAGGCCAATTGCATAAGCTGTGTAGGAAGGACAGACATTGATGGTCGAATCAGTGTTTATCAACACCACCGGCACCCATTTCTCCCTACACTCAACAGATATGTGCAAGGGTTTGTTGTGAGCTGAGCCTTCCGACGACAGTTCTTTGTGAGAAAAGGTTAGAGTTGGCTTAGTGCCACCTGGGAAGACCAACCTCACAATCTGTTCAGGGGTAGTGTCAATAGACAATTTAGCCTTGCCCATTGTTGACATTACTGCTTGTCGATGCACCTTGGAGACCATGAGAAGACCCCAGATTGAGATGGCGACTTGGATTTTCTTAAGTTGTTTCAACACTGCCTCTTCTTCCAGCTGCTTCTCTTTTTATCTCTCGACCCTCTATCTTTTCTAGATGCCTCAACTTGATCTAAGTGCGGTGGCTTAAAATACCGCCCACTTCTTGTCATGTGGTCTATTTCTTTAGTGTGCCACTTGTTGTCTGGAAGACACTTACCCTAGTCTTCATTGGTGCGGGTCAGATGTAGATCGTCATTATCCCACCATACACCTTCAGCAGCCGACAAAAAGTTGTCCAGCTCCATCTGTATTACCTTCACATCATAGGTATCCCCCATAGGGTGTTGGGCCAGTATTGTTTTCTGGTTGTCTTTAACCCTCTCTCGTTCAAACTGCTTCAGTGCAGCTTCCTGTTCTGTGTCCACAGTGCTCACTACGCCCAGTTCCTGAGTTGAATTTTCCATGCCTGCGTTCTCTGGCAGCTTTCCCTTTTCATTGGCCTTTCCGGCTACTATAGCAATTCCTGCTTCCTTTTCCTCGAATTTCATTTCAGTTTCTTCCTCCTTATCCGACACATCACTCAGCCACCCTGAGTTATCAGTTGATCCATTCAAGTCGAACCAGCCAATCGGCACATCCCCTTGATCTTGCTCATCAAAGAACTGCAGGTTGTCTAAATCCTCCTCAAGTTTCGCTAAATCATCCAACCCTTGGCTTGGGCCATCTTCCCTAACCACATTAACCCTTACCACAATTGGCAACACCAATTCGAGCTTGACTTGACCAGTTGGTACAATGTAGCAGCTTGGATCGTAGACCCCATTAGGTAAGTCCTTAGAGCTCTCCGACAATTGACTCATACCTTCCTCCAAGATCGACCTCTCTTTTACTGCAACTATCGCCACCACAAGCTTAGGTTGAAGTGCAGACGTGTCCATCATGCACAAATTTGTGCTTTTAGGAATGAACAACGTCGGTCTTGGTAGGTGGGAAGGGGTAATATATATGTTGGGGTCGTAGGGGATGGCCAGTGTATGGATTAGGTTTAGATTTTGAGGTAGGGGAACTTGATTATGGGCCGGGAGAGGGTTTGTAGTTATATTTGGTTTCTAAGGTGGTGCGATCACCTTGTTGTCGATGAGGTCTTGAATCTCATGACGCAGTCGGAAGCATTGGTCGGTATCATGACCATGCTGTTGGTGAAACGCGTAGTATTTTGCTGGGTTATGTTTGGGTGCAAGAGGATCAAGTAACAGGTGGGGTTCTAATGGTTTGAGGTGCCCTTTTTTGACTAGTACCTTCATGGCTTGAGACAGGGTCATGTAGAGTTGGGTAAATGTCCTCTGGGATCGGACATGGTTGGCTGAAGTTTGTGGGGTTGTGTTGGCAAAGGGATTGGCAGTCTTGGTTATGATGGTGACAACGTTCACATCCGACGGCCTCGCAGCTGTGTATAGATGCGCCCTCCAAGGGCCTTGCTATTACAGTTCGAACTCAAATGTCACGGTTCTTAATCTGATCTCACAATGTGCGATGTGAGATTGATAAATCACCAAAGGGTCCAAATCCGGCAAATCGTTTTGAAAAACAGATTTTTAGAAAGAAGTGCCAAACATGGACTGCTTTGCCAGATACAGAGTCACCACCTAAATATTTTATTTTGGGAAAATTTAGGAAACCCCGACTCGTGCCTAAAGCCACGTGTTCGTCATCACCAAAGTTGCCTCGGCTAGGGAACTTGGGTACGATTGGGGAAGGTCATCTACGAGCACCCCCGCTCGCCCGATCCAAAGATCGGCCTGTACTAAGCATGATATTGAGTTTTTGAAAACACATGCGTTCTTATTCCGGTTAATTAGCTAGAATAACTATGTGATGCGCACAACACACAAATATAGACTAGATCGCCTAATTTGGAACAAAGCATTGCATATCCGTTTGTTTGGAAAGTAATTTGAAAGTTTGCTACTCGCAAGTAGGCTAAATCACGGATTTCAATGAATTATTCCAATTCAAGCAACCCAACCTTCACCCACAGGCATTCAGGCAGTTTAGATCACATAAGCAATTAGCCTTATGGTAAGCATGTTGTCATGTTAACACTCACACACATGCGAGATGCTAAAGCATAAACACTTACCTAGTACTTCGAGCCAAAACCAGGAACATGTTAGTAATCAAATGTATGATCCAAGTCCATGTTAAGATGGCTAATACATCGCAAGCAAAATGCAACTAGAATAGGCTCGGCTAATCTAAGAATGACATGTGAAATGCAACAACTCGATACACGTATTCAAGTTGGAATTGAAATACTATGCAATTAGCATGATGCGCTGAGCCCGGTGCATGCAATACGAATGAATGTATGCAGACATGCTATCACAAGTATGCTAGTTGAAATATGCCCTATAACTAACCATTGTAAGCGGTTAAGTAAAAGGGAGAAAGAAGTGGAGGTTGGAAGACATGCATCACACACACGCACACTTATTACACAATTGCGCCCTCTTGAGGGAGGAACTGAAAGAATAATACAAATTAATTAACTAACAAGCTAACTAATTATTACAAATCCACTTAACTAATTAAACAAATTAATTAAGCTAAGAAAAATAGTAAAGCAGCCTCGGGAAGAGGGATGAATGTGTACGTGTTCAACTCTGCTCGGAAATCCATCACCATACTTATGCTGCCTCTGTTTACACTGCTTTGCACCTCTGAAAACTTTGCAAGTCTCAAGGATGCTTCTGAACTACTCCCCTGAGGGTTGTGGGAAGTCACCGACCAAGAGGTGAGGCCACCGGCCATGGGAAACTTGTCATCGACCACTTGTGACAATATCGGCCAAAAATTCATGGCCGGCCGGCACTGAAGATGGTCGACCGACCATCTTTTCCTGCAGAACCCTATTTTGCTGTAGCAGAGGACAGACAGGGCATGGCAATACATTTTCAAAGCAATGTTTGCACCACCACCCTCATTATCATGTCTGAGACTCAAAGGAGCATGGTGTTCGACCCTCGGGCCATCAATCACGCATTTCAATGCATGATGGCCAAAGAGGCCAAATGTGCAACTTCAATATTAAATGAAATGCATATAAACACATATGGGGGCCTCAAGCCTCTATCATGATTGATCAAGAGGCCAGAGATGCATGCTTGATGCTATGCAACCTAAACATGTGAGCATACTAGTGCAAAATGAGCATACAAGCAACAATGTTACACAAGGCAATTAGCATATGACAATATGCAAAGTCAAGCATGCAAACAAGCATGTGACTTTATTTAATCATGTAACAACATGTGAGGCAAACATGTAACAACATGTTAAGCAACGTAAAACCAAAAGAATGCATGCCAAATGCACTACCACTTAAGTATGCAACAACATATTAATAGGCTAAGTATGTAACAACATGCAAGGCAAGCATGTAACAACATGCAAACGATGGACTTAAACCCATATGGCCAGCTCTCAAATAGGCCCAAATCAGTGGCCAAAATGCTAAAGGAAAAGGGGCAAATGCACATACAAACATGCATGCTAATGGACCCAACACTCAAGCATCAAAAGGTAACTTTTAAGTACACTTAAAAGGGAAGGAAAAGCATGCCAATGTGACAACATTACATGCTCTAAAATGGTGCTAAGAGTGATGCCAAATCACATAAACAAGTCAAGCATGCATGATTAAGGCTTAAGGCTTAAAACTAGGCAAGGGAATTGAACAAATGCTACACAAAACAAATAGCACATGGCAAGCATAACCCAAGATAGTCCTAAATCATGACAAAGTGAGCCTAAAATATGCAATGACCAAAGCCAAAACAAGCTAACACGAAGGGGGAAAATCATGAGGCATGCAAGGCCATTAAAGAAGTGTTACACTACACCTAATACAACCAAACATGGCATGATTTAAGCAACCCAAAATAAAGGTATGACATGCTAAAACGAGCCCCAAAACCCACCTAGATGGCATCCCAAAGGCCTAAGTATGATGACATACACAATGACACATTCATGAGGCATAAAACACATACTCTTTAAGACATTAAAGGAGTGATAAGTGCAAGTATTCAAGCATGAAATATGAACTGAAATAACATTCTAAGTGATGCCAAACCACTGAAATGATTCAAATAGAACATGCTAGCAACTTGGACACTCAAAACCTACAAGCTAAATTACATGGTAGCTATACAAAGCAAGCCATGGATGAACAAGACAACCAAAATTAGACCTCAAGCATGTTAAAACAAGGCTAGGAGCTTCACGAAGTTGAGCCAAAATCATGCTAGAAACACGTGTTACAACATGACGCATGTTAAGACCAAAACATGAGATTACAAGACAAGTGTATGGAGCATACAAGGCATGTCTAAACCAACTCAAAACAGAGGTGTATCATGGCAAAAAAAAGCCTAATACATACTGAAATGGAGCTAAAACAAGTTAAACACACATGCTACCACATAAGCCATTCATGTAAGCATTAAAGACAACAAGGAGAGGGGATGACCCTCTCCTTTTTAGGACCTCAAAACCACCTCTCCACCACTGAAAATCCTCTGGATTTTAGTGGTAGAGAGGTCATGCAAAGACCAAAACAATGGCCAAAAGGTATGGCCTAAAACAAGGCCTAACAAGGCCTTGGAGGGGGGAGACAACCCCAAACCTCAAAGTAACCTTAAATAAAGTTCTAAAGCACACAAAATTAGAACTTTTATCAGTTATAGTCGAAGCTTAAAACAATATGTAAGATAGGTTAAAAGCTTGTGCAAAAATGAGGAATAAAAAAAGTAGGTTCTTACCCTTGAAGAACCTCTTCAAGAACACCACTCCAGCACCTTCCTTGGATCAAAACCAGTCCAAGAACCCTAACAAGAACTCCTTAGAGCCTCATCAATCAAGGATAGTGTAACACTAGGTGCCTTAGTGCAAAAATATGAACAAAACACCTTTTAGAACATTATTACACACACAAAACAAAAGAGAGGGAGATATAGAGACAGATAGATATATAACTCCTAACCTTAATTTTTCAGAACCTTTGAGAAGGGAGGAGGACCTCCCCTCTTATAGGAATTCAATTCCTAAGCTTCTTGGAGAAGCTAACACAAGGTAGCAAATCCCTCCATACACGTGTATGGAGGGGGTGTAATGTGGATGTCAGCTGTGAACGCTGGCATAAAATATCTGCCAAAAGCAAATGGAAAGGGGTCGACCAGTAGAAATGGCTAATCGACCAACAAAGGTGCCGACCGGCCATAGCCTTTGGCCGATGGCAAGAAAAAAGGGCTGGTGGCATCATGCCTTGGCCGGTGGGTTGAGGGGATGGCCAACAAGCCACCCTTTTCCCTTAAAAACAGAAATACAAGTGTTTGGTCGACAACCAAGCACAAAATAGCCAAGTTGAGAGATCTTGAGGTGAGGTGCGCAGCCGAGACCTTTGAGAACTCAAAACGAACACGAACACGGATGATCACCGAGTGTTCAAACGGTGACGTCCAAGTCTTGAGGACGGTCAAAAATGGGGTGTCTACACTGTGCTACCACTGGTGGTAGCATTGGAACTGTGCACAAAAGGCCTTTTTGCCTGCTCTTTCTCATCTGTAATCAACCTTTGTTTCATGGCGTCTTCAATTTGAACCCCCATCTCATGGAGCTCGGTGAATGTGAATAGAGGTAAGACAATAATCTTTTATAACAATTTCTCGTGCAGATTGCGGACTGCCATCCTTATCTGATCTTTCTCGAAAGGCCTTGTGGTCATCATTGAAGCTTTAGCCCTTTACCTTGTCACAAATTCTGAGAAACCCTCCTTCGGCTCTTGGTGTGTTGCTTCGAGATCACAAGTTGTGACCTCGATTTGTGTTATACAAGTATTGAGCAATAAAGGCCTCAATCATCTCCTCTCAATTTTTCTTAACAGAATCCTCTAACTTTGCATACCAAATGGTCATTATACCAGACATGGTACGGCCAAAGAGGGACAACTTTTGCAATCTAGTTAGGCCTATCGGTTGCAAGATGTCCGAAAACAGCTGTAGATGAACCATGGGATCTCTAGAGTTGTCGAATCGGTTGATGTGCGACATTTTGAACCAATCTAGCAATGTCACTGTAGAGTTGGTGTACCCGTCCTCTATGTCCGGAATGGAGTTAACACCTTGTGCTCTCTTGAATAGCTTCTCTAGTTTGTTGACCTTGAGTATAGTTGGGTCAACCTCAAACTCAAATGGAGCCTTAGTTTGATAAACATGTGCTTTAGCGGCTTGTGTTGGGATCTGGTTTGCCGAATTGCCCTGATTTTCTTGGACGTTAGCAGTATGGGCAGTGGCTCCGGGTGCTGGGATACCCGTGGGAGGTGAATGGGATGCAGAAGCCGTTGCCGGCTATGGTTGTTATTGTTGTAACCTGTTTATTACCTCAGCCTGACGAGCAACATCTTGCTATAGGGTTTCAATCGTTTGCTGAAGATGATGGATTAATTCCTCCATACTGACCGGGGGATACTGTGTCATCGGAATAGGCGAGCAATCTCGTACTAGACTGGAAGTGGAAGACTATCCCTGAACCTAATTGGATACAAGTGAATTGAAGGGTGACTGTTGTAAAAACTGAATCGGTGAATTCTGTCTGACTCTCCTCCATCTTGTAACTGGTGGGAGTGAAGCAAACACAGGTTATTCCTGAACAAGATCCTCGGCTTTGCAAAGCCTTCTGACTCGGGTCTAGAGTACTTGGGGGATATCCGAACTTTCTGAAGCTATGGTGTTAAACACCTAGCAAAAAGAAATAAAGTAAAAAGAAAGTAGTAATCAGAAACCGCACAGCACCTCAGCTAATGATGTTACCAACACAGATGTAATCAAAGTTGTAGGACTGCACTCAACACTGAATTCTGCCCCCAAAACGGATACCAAACTTGCAATTAATATGCACATTCCTATACAATTTCACTGAAAAGCACATACCAGTTAAGTGAGAGCCAAAAGATCCCTATGAGGGGGTAGGGTTACCTTACCCTAGTTTCGTCAAGAGCTAGGGTTCGCTATTCAAACAAAGCGGTTTCACACAAGTGTAACGACCCCGATCCATAATTAAGTATTAATCCGTAATTAAGAATGCTAACGAAGGGATTAAAATAAATTATGCGTTATTATGTGTTTTGTATGTTATTTGGCTTTTTATCTGTTACTCGTAGTAATATCTATCAGAAATTCTGTTTTGATCTGAAAATTGGAAGCCTTATTGATATCCAAAACTGAAATTGGTTACATCAATATGTTATTCAGAATTTTTAGAATGTTACGGTAAGTTTAATTAAAAATTGATTCAATCTGATTAATTAAGTTGCGTTTGGCAAGCCTTATATTCTAATTAATGTATTATGGCATTATAACTATATATACAACACATTAAGCTCACTTGACCATTTCTTTAACACTTTGAGCTCCTAAATCTAAATCAACATTTTAGAGAGAGAGAGACTCCATTTTAGAGAAAGAAAGTGTAGATTCAAGGTAGAAGTTGAGGATTTTGCTAGAGTAGCTCAAGTTTGGCAAGAATCTTGTGTATTTGAAAGCTTTTGATGAGCATCTAATCCATAACTCATGAAGATTGTGTGTTGTAGAGATGTATTCATGGAGTTGTCATAATCATTTGCATGTATTTCACATGAGTTTGTCAAGAGGATGAAGAATTTGCCTATAATTCTTACATGCATGGAAGTATGAGTGTTACATCATCATTTTGATCATACGCTTTATTATTATGTTGAATTGAGACCATGAAATTAACATGCATGCATATTAGATGAAGTTTTGTAAGTAAATTCCATTTTTGAGGAGTCTTAGGAAAGAATTAAGAAGAGAATTCTGCTTGCATGCCTAAAGATGTTGGGTTTTGCTATGTCAAGTTTGATTTTGATCATTCATGTGGAAGTTATGAATAACTGGCACATGCATGTTTGAATCATCACATATTATCTCTTAAATTATGTTTTGAAAAAGAGTTTTGTATATGTTAGAAGCCTTAAAACTCAATTTTGCTAAAAATATGGACTTTGAGAAAAAGAGTTTATGAAACTTACATGCATTGAGGTTTTGAACCCAATTTTGGTTAAATCCATGAGTTTTGAGCTAAAGGTTTGTAAAGGATCATGTATTCAGATGTGTGGATCAGTTTTCTAAGTTTTTGAACACGCCATGCACGAGTTTGCCTTTGAAATTGCATGTTTGGAGCTCAAGACTCTATTTTGGAAACCCAGAATTGTGCAGTCCGCTTGAGCGAGGAAACCTGCGCTCGAGCGGAGAATGCGAGCTCTCAGCATTTTTGTAGACATGAGCACTCCGCTTGAGCGACACAACCTGCGCTCGAGCGACCAAAGTCGCGCTCAAGCATAAAATGAATGCAACCAGTACTTTTTCAGTCAGGCCGGTCCGCTCGAGCAACCAAAGTTGTGCTCGAGCGACCAGGCTGTTTTTAGTGCATTTTGACAAGTTATTCTACATTTCATTTCCATCCATTTCTGAGCATATGTAGACATGAATTATGAAATATTGAAGAGTATTAAGCTAAGAAATAACATGAGTAATTGAATTAGAAAATATGAGACCAATCCGAAATCCGAGAATGTGATTCACGTGTACAAATTATGAGAAATGGACTGAATAAGAAACCAATGTGAAGAAAGCTAAGCCATGATGGCCAAGTACATGTGTAATGATAAGATATGTTTGTGTTATGTACCTTGTGGTTGTAGGTCAAGACTCGAAGATTGATTGACTATTTACGGGGGCCCACTGTGAGTAACGTTATTGTAAAGATATGTTCATATGAATTATGTTCCAAATGTGATTTGATAAGTTATGATTTCTAAAATGATATTTGTTTACGTGAACTAATGTCCCATGTTTGAAATCTATTATGGCATCCATAGATAGTCCCAAGTCATGCGGGTCCATGACATATATATGTGATTACGAGATCTCGTTAGCCACTTCATTGTGGTGATATGTGTTTAATCGGTATCCAGAACTAATTACTCTAGTCGGAAGACGATATGTGATGTGTTCTATGGGATGTACCATTATTATGTTCAGATATGAGAATGATTATGTTATGATCTATTTTTATGATTATGAAATGTTCAGAATTCGTTCACTAACCCCCTTTACCTTAATGTTATTCACTGGGTTTTAGCTCACTGTGTGTATATATATGTATAGGTGAGCGTTTTGGAGATCAGTCCTAAAGACTTTGTTTGGATTTGTATTCTGTTGTCAGCCAACCATTGTGCCTCACGTGGAGATTCCGAAAGTGTTACGTGTTTTAAGTTCTGGTTGTTTTTGTACATGAGACTTGTTTGTTTTGTTGGCTGTACTTAAGATGCTATAATGTGTGTGGGTATAATTTAAGAATGAATTTTGGATGTGTATATAAAGTTTTAAATATTCTGTTTCATATAGGTCAACACAGCTCATTGGACAATTATATTTATGTATTTGCTTCTGCTAGCCCCTTATTTTGTTAATCTGTTTTAGAGGCCTTCGGTAATCTTAGGATTATTAGCCAGTTACGATGCTAAACCTATAGGGGTGGATTTGGGTCATGACATCAAGCTTGTATTTGGGTGAGCATCATGTCCTAGTTTGGAACAGTCTCTATGGCTTTTCGATATGCAACTAGGCTGAATGGTCAGAAGGGTACCTCAGCAAGAATACCTAATATACCTCTCACACCTAACACTGAAAAGTGAAAGGACGATGAAACGGTACAGCGGTAGTTCAGATCCAAGGATTGTGTTCTCATCATGGCAGAGCCCATGACCGGTCAGCCTTTTGGCAAGCTTTTAGGCTAGCTTCCGGCAAACCATCCAAGAATAGCAGATGACAAACACAGTGACTTAAACGAACCAATGCAAATGCAATGCAAAGAAACATATAAGTGTAGATAAAATTTCACATAATGAATTTCAAGTCAAGTTCTCTAAATCATCAGCAGAGTCGCTAGAAATTGTAGCTCGACTTTTCGTGCCCCCTTTCGGAAGACAAATAAGCCCTACAGTATCAGACTTCCGCGGTTTTGAATCTGATTTCACAAGTGCAATGTGAAATAAATAAACACTAAAGAGTCCAAATCCGGCAAATCTTTTGAAAAATCGATTTTGAATCAAATTGCCAAAAATGGACTACTTTGCCAGATACAGAGTTGCCACCTAAATATTTTTAAAAAATTTAGGAAACCCATGATTCGTGCCAAAGGCTACGCATCTGTCATCACCAAGATTGTTTTAGCTCGGGAACTTAGGTACGAGAGGGGAAGGTCATGAATTGAGCACCCCTGCTTGCCCGACCAAAGATCGGCCTCTACTAATTATGATATAAATCTTATTTACATTATATGCTCTTGTTCCAGTTTATTAGGTTAGCATTACTATGTGATGCGCACACAAGTATAGATTAAGTTGCAAGAATTGAAACACTTGATCTCATGTTTGTTTTTGAAAATTGTTTCGAATATGTACCATTTGAAAAAGTGATCGCATATGTATATCACTCAAATTATTCTAATTCAAGCAACTAGCCTTCATCCACAGGCATTCAACCAATTTATCATTTAAGCAATTAGCCTCATGGCAAGTATGCTAGACATGGCAACACTAACATAGAAATGCAATATGCTAAAATGAAAATGCTCACCTAGTACTTCGAGGCAAGCCAAAACATGCAAAAGAGTTAGAAAAAAAATGCATGATTCTACGAATGCAAAATGATTAATGCAACACATGCGATATGCAATTACTAGGCTCGGCTACCAATATGGCATATGAATCAATTTGAAAGCACGCGGTCTAAGCACGTATTTAAAGAAGTATTAACTAGCAATGCAAGTTAGAATGATGAACCAAGCCTCAATGCATGCAATACAAGTGGATGCAAACATGAGTTATGCTAAACAAAATATGATGCTCGAATGTAACCATCGTAAGTAGTTAAATAAAAAGGAGAAAGATATGGAATTAGAAGACATATATATTATTACAATGTTGCACCCTCACACAAGAGGGTCCGAATAAACTAACTAGATAACTAACTAAACCTAAGCTAACTAATTAACTATTACAAACCCAAATGAATAATTTAGCTAAACTACTTTATTAATTATTACAAACCGAATTAATTAACCATTCTAGCTAACTAATTATTGCAAGACAAAATTAAATAACTAGTTTAACTGACTAATTAATTACAACATTTTACAAAATTAACTAGTTACATCTAATTAAGTACAACATGAAGTAACTAAATTAATTACTCTAATTACTCTTCCTGAGGAAACGAGGAATGTTCATGCATGCGCGGGCTTTCCACTTGAATAAGCCACTGTTTCTGCTGCCGAATGCTTCTATTGCACAGTTGAACACTTGCACTGTTTTCCACATCAAGATCAATTCTGTTTTGCTTCAAAAGTACATTGCTAGATTTTGCATAGGTGGCCGGCAGATGGCTTGCCGGCCACTAATGACTAAATTATCTTGCTATAACAGAGAGCAAACAGAGCAGGGACAGGGTATTCTCAAGGGTTTGTTTGCACAACTAACCCCTCCTTATCATTTGAATAGCTCAAAGGAGTAGTAAGTTTGATTCACAAACCACCAATGGATGCAATTTCATTGCATGATGGCTTATGAACCAAGTGTGCAATTTCAATGGATGCAACAAAATAAGACTCTAAAAACCACCTCGCTATCATGAATGATCAAGGGGGGTAGTTGACAATGAATCTTGAACCGTTTTCATCACTAATGAGTATGAAATGACTCAAGACTCAATGGTTCAATTAACGTCTGATTGAACCCAAACAAGTTATTATCTTGCAACTTTTATTCACCAATTTTATTATTCCATTTTAATTACCTCTCAATTCTTTAATCAATTAAGTCCACAAGTGAATTTTAAGTCCTCTAATGGAAAGAGGGCTCAAACCAAGTGTTGCTTTGGGCATGAAAGAAATATCATACCGTTGGTAATGAACCCCCAAAGGAATTAAACCATTAAGTATGACATCTCAATCTCATGCTTAAACAAACAAATAGCTTGAAACCACTTTCAAAGCAAAGTAAGAGCCAAGAAAGGAGGGAGGTTGCAGAGGTGATTAAAGGTGAGAACAAGTAAGAAAAGCTCTAAATAATGCAGTCAACTCAAATATGGTGGTGTCTAAGGCCTAAAACACCAAACTTATGAGGACCATTACACTATAAGCACGCAATATAAGGCTCAAATGCAATGGACACTTAAAAACAGTGCTAAATAAGTCCTAAAACATGCTAGAATTAAGACAAAAATAGCTAGAATAATAGGCTAAAACGTAGAATATGCTAGGCTAGTAAGCAAAACACAAGGAGGGGAGGTCAACCCCTCCAATTTTGGACTTCAAAATATGATTTTAGCCACTAAAATAACTCTGAAAATCAGTTTTTAAAAGCTCAAAAAAAAAAATAGTGTAATGGTGGGAAACACAAGGGTAAAGGCCTTGAAAGTAAGGTATAAAGAATGATGAACCATCCTTTAACTTTTATTGGCCTTAAAACCTAAGTTTCAGCCAAAAAATACAGAGTTGTTAAAGCCCAAAAACAGTGCGAAAATAGTAAAAAAAAGAATGATTAAAGCAAGTAGAGAAACAAATCTTTATACCTCTTGAAGAGGAGAACCAATTCTAGGCAACAAATCAAGGCAAACACACCTTCAAGAGCTCAAAAAAGGCTCAAAGATACCTTAACTTGAAGATGGAGAGGTTTGGTTAAGAGTGTATAGGCAAAAGTGAAGAAATTTACAAGAGAGAGATGCATACACGTGGGAACAGATGCATGCATCTGTGTAACCAGCTGACACAACTAGCAGAAAATATATGCAAAACACATTGGTGGCCGGCAGGCCACATCAGTGGCTGGCAACCAGAAGCAATGGCAGCAGCCAATAAAAGGGATTGGCAGGCCACAAAAGGTTGTAGGCTTGAAAATCTCTGGTTTTGGTCCAAAAATAAGGCAATAGGGGTGCAAGGTTTGAAGGCTCAAAGTTGTGGCATTCCGCTGAGGACTTCGAGCACTTATCAAGCATGTACACTCATCATTGGGTGTGCAAGCAATGACGTCCAAGTTGTAAGGGCGGTCAAAAATAGGATGTCTACAACTATCTTTTTGTTTTTTCTTAGAAATTTAGTGGGCTTCATAAGTCTGCAAGTTTCTAACCAACTGATCAGGCTTGAGAGTATCAACATCCTGAGCCTCATTAATAGCTGTAACTTTTGATTGGAACCTCTTGGGTAAAGACCTCAAAATTTTTCCAACTACCTTAGCTTTAGGGATTTTTTCCACATAGTGTGAAACAGGAATTCACGATGTCACTAAGTTTAGTATAAAAATCATCAAACGTCTCATCATTATGCATAAAAAGAGTTTCAAAAGAAGAGGTGAGACGTTGAAGTTTTGACTTTTTAACAGAAGTAGTACCCTCGTGAATAGTTTCAAGAATATCCTAAGCCTCTTTTGCTACCTCACAAGTACAAATATGACGAAACTCTTTAGGTGTGACGGAGCAAAAGAAGGAGTTGAGAGCCTTTCTGTTCCAACTTGAATTTTGATAATCACATGCGTCCCATTTATCAAGAAGTTTGGGAATATCAACACCATCAATGGTGAAAACAGGTT
Source organism: Camellia lanceoleosa (assembly GCA_025200525.1). NCBI lineage: Eukaryota > Viridiplantae > Streptophyta > Magnoliopsida > Ericales > Theaceae > Camellia > Camellia lanceoleosa. Next base: position 10,259,910 of record CM045763.1, on the reverse strand, counting down.
CACTCCATCCATAGATCATACAGTCCCAAACTTTCTCATCGATAGATTTTAAAAACGCTCTCATACGAGCTTTCCAATAAGAATAGTTTGTACCATCAAGTAACGGAGGTCTATGGGTCGAGTTACCTTCATGAATTGAATCCATATCACGAATCACACAAAATCACTCTCCTATAGTTTTGATAAAAACAAAGAGTGATTCGCTCTGATACCAATTGAAAAACCTAAGTGATTCGTGATTAGATCAAGATTTAATTGTACCAATTCCCAAACAATTAAAACTAACAATCTAAATTATCAAGCACGTACGAAAGTGATTTATATTGTTGTTTCAAAAACAATAAATTGACACAAACGATTTTTACGTGGAAAAAATCACTATTGGAGCACCTCTAATTGTGATTAAAAAACCACAAGCGAAACGCCACAAATCAATTCACTATGAAAGAAAGAAAGAATACAAAATACCTAAACAAATTATCCAAATTCTGTCAATTTGTCTTCAATGCTTTTTATATCTTCCATCACAACCTTCGTCTTAGAATTGATTAGTTTGATGTTGATTCCACAACATCCACGTCGACTCAACGACTGCACACAACTTCGAACACCTTCGAATACTCCACGCTTGAATCTTCGGATTTCACCGAAGAAGAACACTCTTGAAGATGATCACTCAAACAACCCTTTGATGTGAATTATCAAGCCATGTGAGTTTAATACTGTAGACATCCCATTTTTGACCGACGTCAAGACTTGGACGTCATCGTTTGTGCACTCGATGATTGTGCTTGCCTGTGCTTGTTTTGAGTGCCCGAAGTTCTCGGCAGAAAGCCTTGTCTTTGAGCCTCTAAACCCTTTTTGTTTTGTGCTTATTTTTGGGCCACACCTTGGTACCTCTTGCCTGGAAGGGGGAGGGGCCTTGTCAGCCACTTTTTGGCCTTGTCGGCCACTTTTCCCTCTTGTCGACCACTTGAAGTGGTCGGTTGGCTAGTTGAGGTGGCCGGTCGGCCACCTAAAGTGGCTGACGACCACTTTTCTCCTTTTTTAGATATTTCTTTGCCAGCTGTTGTTCACTGAAGTCCATCTCCATACATGTTGTAGAATGCTCGAACTTCTTCTGCGTGGCCCCCCTTTCGGAGAGGGTGCAAATTTGGGTTCATAGCTACTACAGTTCAGACTCTTGTCACGGTTCTGTATCTAGTCTCACAAAGTGCAATGTAAGACTAATAAATCACCAAAGAGTCCAAATCTGACAAATCGTTTTGGAAAATCGATTTTAATCAAAAAGCGCCAAACATGGACTGCTTTGCTAGATTACAGAGTCGCCACCTAAATATTTTATTTTTGGAAAATTTAGGAAACCCTGACTCGTGCCTAAGGCCACGTGTCTGTCATCACCAAAGTTGCCTCGGCTCGGGAACTTCGGTACAAGAGGGGAAGGTCCTGAAATGAGCACCCCCACTCGCTAGATCAAAAGATCGGCCTCTACTAAGCATGATATGTTGTTTTAAAAACACATGTGTTCTTGTTAATTATTAGCTAACATTACTATGTGATGCGCACAGCATATAAGTATAGACTCAGTCACGCGACTTGGAACAAAACAACTCATGTTTGTTTTCGAAAATGATTTGAAAGTGCTACTCGCAAGTAGGCTAAAGCCCGAATTTGCCACCCTTAAGTGGGCTTTAAAACATGATGATGCCACTCCGCAAAGTGGGCTTAAAACTCACATTCATCGAATTGTCCCAATTCAGGCAATCAAGCCTCCATTCACAGGCATTCAAGCAGTTAAGCACTTAAGCAAATAGCCTCATGGCAAATATGCTGTCATGGCAAATATGCTGTCATGGCAATCACTTACATGCATGCAAGGATGCTAAAGCATAAACACTCATAGTGTACTCCAAGCCAAAATAGAAGCTAGTTAGTAATCAATGCATGATCCTAGCTATGTTAACAATGCCTAATGCAACACATGCAAAATGCAACTAGGTAGGCTCAACTATCTAAGATGGCATATGAATGCAACACTTGATAACATGCTTTGAAACACGTATTCAAGTAAGTATTAAAATACGATGCAGTTTGAATGATGCGTCGAACCCCGTGCATGCAATACAAATGAATGATGCATGCATGTAAGCATAAGGTATGCTAATTGAAATATGCCCTAAACTAACCACCGAAAGCGGATAAGTAAAAGGGAGAAAGACGTGGGATTGGAAAACATTCACACACACACGCACACTTATTACAACATTTTCCCTCTCGACGGAGGGTCTGAATGAATAAGCTAAGCTAATCTAAGCTAAGTTAATCTAAGCTAAGCTAATCAATTACTCTGATTAAGCTAATTAGACTAATTATTACAAATCAATAAAGAAATAGCTAAACTAAGCTACTTAATTATTACAACATTGAACTAATTAACAAATTAATCAAATTACAAATTCAAGCTAATTAACAAATAAAGCTTTAAACTAAGCTGCTCCAGCTCTATTTGAAGATGCATGCACGCATTCGGTTTCTCACCCCGAAAAGCCTTCCGGTTTGCTCTCTTGAGGCTCTGTTTGCAGGGTGTCCTTAAGAACTTGCTGTAAGATCTTACCAAATCCATGTTAGGGAATGCACCAGTGGCCTGCCGGCCATGAGGAGTTGCTGCCGGCCAAGAGTGTGCACTGTCGGCCAATGATGAAGTAGTGCCGGCCATCAATGTGGCACTGCCGGCCACTGGTGTGTTGTGACACCGTTCTGTAACAGAACACAAACTAGAGAAAAAGGGATGGTCTTCCAAGGATATGTACATACTATGCCACTCCATATCACCTCAAAACATCAAGAGAGAGGCACCATTAGATCCAAGACCATCAATCAAGCATCTCAATGTATGATGGCCAAAGATCAAACTTGCATAATTTCAATAAATGCAATGCAAACAATACTCTAAATCCGCTACCTTATCACGGATGATCAAAGGCAACGGAGACAAAGGGGATTGGCTCACTTTTATCACTTCGAGTATGAAGTGGACCAATCCACCTTGTGTTCAACACAACGTCCGGTTGAACACAATGCAATGCACACATGCAACATGCTTATCTTGACATGTTTTACTTGATTGATTTTTGTTGACACATTTTACATTACCGAGCCATTCATTAACCGATTAAGTCCAATGTGAAAAGTCCTCTAACGGGAAAGATGGCCTCAGGCACAAGCACCTTGAGCATAAAAGAAGCCTCATGCTTTTGGTTAGTAGAAACCCTCAAGAGAAGACTAAAACCATTAGGCATGAGAGCCTCAATTCCATGCCCAAGCCAACAAGGGGCTTAAGACCACTTTCAAAGCAAATGAAAGAGTGAAGCATGGAGTGATATGGAAAGCATTTCAGTGCTGAAATAGGATGCTAAAGACACTAAACTATGTAAGCAACGCATGCACAACATGTTAAGGGCCAAAGGCATTGAAACTAGTGAAGGACATAACACTAGAGGCATGCAATACAATGCTCAAATAACCAAACTAGCTTAAAACAGAGCTACATCATGCCAAAATAGTGGCTTAAACATGGTGGAATTGAAGCAAAAAAGGCAAGAAAAGAATGCTCACTTATTGGCTCGCAAACAAGGCATAAAGGCACAACCCTTAAACACAATGAAAGAGTGATAAACATGAGAGTATGACAGTGAAACATGCTCTGAAATCACATATTAGATGATGCCATATCATGCAAACAACCCAAGCAAAGCATGCTAGTGGACTCAAAACACAAGACTAGTGAACCCTATCATGCTATAGCTATACAAAGCAAGCCTTAAAGGACCTAAACCACACAAGACAGAGTTAAATCATGCTAAAACAATGGCCAAAAACATGCTAGAGTGGAGCCAAAGCATGCTAGAATTATAGGTTAAGACATGAAGCATGTTAGGCTAGCAAGTAGGATTTACATTACAAGTGTATGAAGCATGCACGAGATGACCAAACTAGCCAAAAACAGAGTTATAGCAGGTCCAAAAAGTCACAAAAACATGCTCAAACTAAGCCTCAAGAAGGGAGAAACACATGCTCATTTGGTAGGCCAACAACACATGCTAACAAGACAAAAGGAGGGGGGACCACCCCCTTCTATTTGGGACCTCAAAACCACCTTTCCACCACTGAAATTCCTTTAGAATTCAGTGGTTAAAGGGCCAAAAAGAGATGGTGTGAAAAGCTTGAAAGATAGCTCAAAAGGCTTTACAAGCCAAAGAGCAAAAGGGAGGAAACACCTCCCTAACCAAACAAGACTTAAACCACCATTTTTAAGTCTTAAAATCAGAGTTTTTTATAGTTGAAAACCAGCCTTGAAATGGTGGAAAAAGATGGCAAAGCAAGTATTTAAAACAAGCTTAAAAGGAGAGAGTTATACCTCTTGAAGCCAAGCACACTTTAGGCCATAAAACCAAGTCAAAACCACCTTAAGGAGTTCCAAGAAAGCCTTCTAGCAACCTCAGCCCAAGGATCAACAGCTTTGATTAAGGGTTCATAGGTTGAAGATGGTTGTATGCAAGCTTCTAGCACAAAGCTCTTAGAGAGAGAGAAATCTAGAGAGTGGATTGAAGAGAGAGAGGCTCCCAAAGCTCTTCCTAAAATGTTCTCAAATGTTATAACCCTTGAATATGAGATATAAGGCTTCAATATATAGCAAAAAGAGAGCCTTAGGTCGCAAATATCTTAAGAGGGAAAGCTGGAGCAAAATATCTGCCAAAAACTACTTTCTGCCATCTGTGGCTGGCACATGACCATTGATGGCTGGCACTTGACCATTGTTGGCCGGCATGGGACACCATTGGATGGCAGGGGGCCGGCCTTGGCCATTCATGGCCGGCACATGGCCCAAAAATCCCATTCATGGTCCTACACTTCCACATCTGGGTTGATAGGAAATTCTGCTTTTTGGGCCCGATTTCAACCGGACATATCTCCTTCATCTAGACTCATTTGCAGGTCATTCTTGAGCCTAAATTGTAGCCCTGGAAGTCTTGTTTCCAATGGTGAAAATCTTACCTCAAAATTACAAATTTGAAAAAAGTTATGCTCCTTTGAGTGAAGACTGTTCAGTTTTGATCCTACCCGGATTTATGCCGGACTTCTCCCAAACTTGGTTTCTTCTCTCCTCTCCTCTTTTCTTCAAATCCAAACCCCTAAACAAAGTGTTTTGAAAGATTTTTCAAAGATTTCATCTCTCTTTCATTTATTTCCATTTTGTCCTTGCTCGGTTTACCGAAAAGCACAACATTTAACAAAATGCAAGCGTCGGAACATCGTAGAAACTTTTTCAAAAACTATTTTGAAAGAGAAAGTTTTAAGGTCTCAAAATCTTTTGATCAAGATCGTTTTGGTCCAAAAGGGGTATGAAGTTTGGATTTGAATCTCTCCTTGCCGAAGGAATCAACTCTTGCACTGCACAATTTTCATCACCAAGTAGATGATCAGTAGCGCCCAAGTCTTAAGGACAGTCAAAAATAGGGTGTCTACACACGTGTATGGAGGGATGAATACAAGCCTTTAGCTTGATTTTCTATATATAGGGGGGTCTCTCCCCCATTTGGAGAGGTTGGATATTTTTTAGCAAATTTCTCCATCTCTCTCTCTAGAATTCTCTCCCTCTCTAGAATTCTCTCTCTCTCTCTCTCTCTCTCTCTCTCATCTTGTTTTATGCTTGATAGTCAGAATTCTCTACACATTTGCATACTAGCCCTTAACCAAATTGGACCACCTTGGAGCTGAGGCCTCTTGGGACCTATTTTGGGCTGTTAGAAGGTTGTTTGAGCCTAAGAGAGTGGTTGTTTTGTGCTATGCTTCAAAGGTATAAGACTTACCTCATTTAAGCTCTTTGTACATACTTGTTTTGCCATCACTTTATACTGTTTTGGGCCTAGTTTTCAACTACAAAAAGTTTTGATTTTTGGGCCTTAACATGTTGGTTTGAAGTCATTTTGTGCTATGGGGTTGTTTACCCTTCTTGTTGCTTATTTGTGTGAATCTTTGCACCATCTTTTAGCATATTAAAGTCAAACTTTTTGGGCCTTTAAACCACTAAAATTCAGAGTTATTTCAGTGGTAAAAAGAATGTTTTGAAGTCCAAAAATGGAGGGGTTAGCCTCCCCTTCTTGTGTCTCACTTGCATGCCTAGTTAGCATCACATGGTAGCATGTTTTTGTAGCTTCACTTAGCTTATTTCTAGCATGTGCTTGCCTCTGCTTTGGCATGATTTAGCTCTATTTTGGGCTGCTTTGGTCATGTGGGCTTTGTTTTGTATAGTTGTAGTGCAAATGGCTTCACTAGCTTGGCATTTTAGGCCTCTAAACATGTTTTGCTTGGAATGATTGCATGTTGTAGTGTCTTTTAACATGTAATTTTAGTGTATACAGCTTTGTCACATGCTCATTTATTTCACTCTTTCATTGTTTTTGAGAGTTGTGTCTTGAGTCTTGTTTGCAAGCTAATAGATGAGCATGTTTTTCTAGCCTTTCATGCCTTAATCTCAGCATGTTTTAGCCACTATTTTGGCATATATTAACTCTATCCAGAGCTGGTTTGGTTAGTTGAGCTTTGTATTGCATGCCTATAGTGTTGTGATCTTCACTAGCTTAATGAGTTAGACTTTTTAGCATGTATTGCATGTGTTGCTTGCATGATTTAGTTTCATTTTGCATGTCAATTCAGTACTGAAATATCTGCAACCTCCTTCATTTCTTCACTTTTCCATTTTCTTTGAGGTTGGTTAGCCTTAAGGTTGTGTTTAAGCTTGAGATTGAGACTTGTGCTTAATGGCTTTAATCATCTTTTGAGGGTTCTACTAACCAACGACATGATCTCTCTCATGTCTTAAGTCATCCTTTGGTTGACCCCTCTCTTATTAGAGGACACTCACCTTGGACTTAATCGATTAAAGGACTAATCGGTAATGTAAAATGTGTAAACAAAATGAACAAAGTAAAAGAGGCAAGATAAACATGTTGTGTTGCATTGCATGTGTTTGGATCGGACGTTAATCCAAATACAAGAAAAATGGGACGTTTCATACTCAAAGTGATGAAACGCGTCATTTTTCTTAGTCATCGTCACCCTTGATCGTGCATGATAGGGTGGTGGTTGTTTTGGTCTTGTTTGTACATTCATTGACCTTGTACAAGCTTGGTTCTTTGGCCATCATGCATGAAAATGCTTGATTGATGGCTTGAGAGCCAAGAGCTACACTCCTTTGAGCTTGAAAGATGAAAATGAGGGTAGCAGTACAGATATTTCTTGAAAATTCATTGCTTTGCCTTTGTTGCTCTCTATTGCAAATAACCGACCGGCCACTTAAACTAGCTGACCGGCCACCAGTGAATTTTTGTACAAATGTGTTCCTGTGTTGGAGCAGAGGCAATTTGGAAGTTGGTGCAATTTTCAGAGATGAAATAAGTGCAAACAGAGGCATCCGATGGCAAGGCAAGGGCATTTTCGGGTGGAGCAACCGAGCATGCATGCATCCCTCGTCCCTCGAGGCCGTTTAAATCGCTTTACTAGTTAGTTAGCATAGCTAATAATTCAATTCAAGTGTTGTATTTTAATTAGTTTAGTATAGCTAGTTATTCAATTGTGTTGTAATAATTAATTAGTTTAGAATAGTTAATTAGTTTCGTTTTGTAATAATTAGCTTAGCTTAGTGTAGCTTAGCCTATTCATTCGGACCCTCCTTCATGAGGGCACAATGTTGTAATAAGTGTGCGTGCGTGTGTGTGTGCATGTCTTCTAACCCCACGTCTTTCTCCCTTTTATTTATCCACTTTCGATGGTTAGATTAGGGACATATTTCAATTAGCATACCTTATGCTTGCATGTTTGCATCATTCATTTGTCTTGCATGCACCGAGGCTCGGCGCATCATTAAAACTGTATTGTATTTCAATACACTTCTTTGAATATGTTTTTATCACATGTTGTTCAAATCGAATCATATGCCATATTAGTAGCCGAGCCTATTAATTGAATTATTGCATGTGTTACATTAGGCATCTAACATAGTTTGGATCATGCATTGTTTCTAACTAGCTTTTGTTTTGGCTTGGAGTACTCGGTAAGTTTTATGCTTTAGCATATTTGCATCAGTGTGAGTGATGCCATGTTTCGCATGCTTGTCATGAGGCTATTTGCTTAAATGATTAATTACATGAATGCTTGTGGATTAAGGCTTTGTTGCTTGAATTGGAACAATTCAACGAATGAGAGTTTTAAGCCCACTTTGCAAAGTGGCAAATTGTGTTTTAAGCCCATTTGAAGTGGCAAATCCGCATTTTTAAGCCCACCTGAGGGTGACAAATTCAAACCATTTTCGAAAACAAACATGAGTTGAATTTATTCCAAGTCTTGCGATTTAGTCTACTTGCTTGTGTGCGTCACATAGTGAAGTTAGCTAATAACTAGAATAAGAACACATGTGTTTATATAACAACATATCATGATAGTAGAGGCCGATTTTTGATCGGGCGAGCGGGGGTGCTCATTTCAAGAACTTCGCCTCTCGTACCCAAGTTCTCAAGCCAAGGCAACTTTGTTGATGACAGACACGTGGCCTTTGGCACGAGTCAGGGTTTCCTAAATTTTCCAAAAACAAAATATTTAGGTGGTGACTCTGTAATATAGCAAAGTAGTCCAATTTTGGCATTATTTGATTTAAAATCGATTTTTCAAAATGATTTGCTGGATTGGACTCTTTGGTGTTTATCAGTCTCACACTGCACTTTGTGAGATTAGATTCAGAACCGTGATAGGAGTCCGAACTGTAGGACTAATTCGAGCTCTCCAAAAGGGGGTGCGAAGAAAGTCGAGTCTACAATTTCTGGCAACTCCGCTGGGATTTAGAGAACTTGACTCGAACTCATGATATGTTATTTTATCTACACTTATGTGTTTCTTTGCATTTGCATTTGCATCGGTGCGCTTAAGTCACAGTGTTTGCCATTTGCTATTCCTGAACGATTTGCCGGAGGCTTGCTTGGAAAAAGCGTGCCATAAGGCTGACTGGTTGCGGGCTCTGCCACGATGGGAACACAAACCTCGGATCTGGACTACCGCCGTACTGTTTGATCCTTTTTTCACTTCTCAGTGTTAGGAGCGAGAGGTATATTAGGTGGTCTCGCTGAGGCACCCTTTTTTGACCAATCGACCTAGTTGCATATCGGAAGCCATAGAGACTGTTCCAAACTAGGATAGGTTACTCACCCAATGTACGTTTATTTGAAACCACTTGCTTGCATAGTAAATCCCTAGTTCTTGACAAAATTAGGACAGGGAAATCCTACCCCATCATAGGGGTGTTTTGGCTCTCACTTGCTTGATATGTGCTTTTAGAGTGTGACTCTGCAGGAATGTATGTATTAGTTGCAAGTCAGGGTATCAGTTTGAGGATATCAATTTTGAGGTAGAAATTTGGGGCAGAAATCAGTGTTAAAGTATAGATTGTCCAACTTATGATTACAACTGTGTGTTTTCCTTGTCTAAGCAGAGGTGCTGTGCGTTTGCTGATTGTTGTTTCTTTTTTTGCTTTATTTTCTTTTTGCAGGGTAGTATTTCACAATTGTTTCCGACGAGGCAGTTACCCCCCAACCACTCTGGACCAGAGTAAGGAGGATTTAACGATCTGAGGATCTTATTAGAGGACAACCAGTGTTTGCTTCGCTACCCCCGGTTACGAGACGGAGGAGAGTTAGGCATAGATCACCGGTTCAGTAGTCGCCAATTCAGCGGTCACTATCTACGTCACCTATGCGTAGTTAGGCCCAGTTTTCTGCTTCCACCTCAGAAAGAGAGTACACACCAGCTTTGATAGATTAGCACCCCTCAGACAATATGGAGGATATGATGCGCCAATTTCAACAAACCATTGAGGCCATGCAGCTGGACGCCACTCGCCAAGTGGAAGTTACCGCTCGCCAAATAGAGATTGTTGCCCAACAAGCTGAGTTAATCGCTAGACTTTAACAACAACAGCGACCACAACAAGTAGTAGCTTCTGCTTCGCATGCATCCCCAGTCAAGGTTCCAATACCCGGGGATACAACTAATGTCCAAGAGAATGCGGACATTCCAGCAAGGCTAGTCCGACTGCAGACTTCCAAAGCACTGGTCTACCCAACGGAGGCGCCGTTTGAGTTTGAGGTCGATCCTACCGCTTTGAAAGTGAGCAAGCTTGAGAAGCTTTTCAAACGAGCTCAGGGTGTCAATTCGATCCCAAATATAGAGGACGACTATACAGATTCGGCGATACAGATTCGGCGGTGATATTGCTGGATAGATTTAAAATGCCACACATAGACCGCTTCAACGGTTTGGGTGATCCCATGGTCCACTTGTGGCTATTTTCAGATATTCTGTGGCCGATAGGCCTGACTAGACTGTAGAAGCCATCCCTCTTTGGTCGGACCCTGTCGGGTATTGCGGCTATTTGGTATGCTAAACTGGAAGATTCTGTGAAGAGGAGCTGGGAAGAGATGGCTGAGGCCTTTATCGCCCAATATTCCTATAACACTCAAATCAAGGTCACAACTCATGATCTCGAGGCTACTTGTCAAGAGTCGAAAGAAGGCTTCTTCGATTTCGTCACTCGGTGGAGGGCCAAGGCCTCCATGATGACCACCCGGCCAGTTGAAAAGGACCAGATTAGAATGGTCGTCAGCAATCTGCAACTGAGGCTGCTACAGAAGATGATAATCTTACCTCTGCCTACATTTGCTAGCCTCTATGAGATAGGGGTGTAGATAGAGGATGCGATGAAACAAGGTCTGATTGACCATGAAAAAAAGCAGCCCAAGAGGGCTTTTACATGCAGTTCAAATGCGGCTAGGAGTAGTAACGCAGCTGCAAGCACTTCTGATGCTGGTATGGTCACCACCACATTGAAAACAGCCACCCCTTTTACCGGTACATCCGGAACTACCCCACAACCTGCAAAGTACCCACCCTGAGGCTAGAGGGTTTTCACCCCATTTTACATGTCTTTATCTGCGGCCTTGAGGGTCCTGATCAAAAAAGGGCATCTGAAGCGCCTGGAGCCGCGCCCATTGCCTAATCCCCGCCCTCTTACACACAACCTGGCCAAGTATTGCGCCTTCCACCAACAACATGGTCATGACACCGACCTATGCTTTGGACTTTATCATGAGATTCAGGATCTCATTGACAACAAAGTGATAGCGCCTCTTGAGAAGCCTAATGTCACTAAAAATCCTCTCCCACTGCATAACCAACCCCCTCCTCCACCCAGGCAAGTAAACCTTATCCAAACAATGGTCGTCCCATATGACCCCAGCATATACATCACCCCTTCCCACCTGCCTAAGCCGGCACTGTTCATCCCGGAAAGCACAGACTTGTGCATGATAAGCGTGTCCATATCCCAACCTGAACTTGTGGCGGTGGTTGTGGTATAAGAAGGCATGCCTAAGGGCTCCGTGAGCTTAATTGAGAAAGCATACAACCCTTGCCGCTACATTGTGCCAACAAGCTAAGCCAGGCCAGACTAGGGGTGGAACTGCCAACGGGGATGGAGGTTAATGTAGTCCGGGAGGACGGGCCAAGCCATGGACTGGATAACTTAGTTGAGCTTGAGGAGGACATCAGTAATCTGTAGTTCTTTGATGAACAGGATCTGGGAAATGTATAGATTGGTTGGTTTGATATGAACGGATCAAAGGATAATACAGGGTGGCTCAGTGATGAACCAGATGTAGATGAGGGGTCTTAATCGAAGCAAGAACAGTTGGAAACGGGGATTGTTGCAACGGCCGGAACGGTCGACAACAAAGGGAAGTTGCCGGAGAGCACCAGTACTAAGAATTTTACTCACGAATTGGGTAGTGTTTGTATAGTCGATACAGAACAGGAGGCCACGCTGAAGTGGTTTGAGCAGGAAAGAACTGAGACTAATCAGAAGGCTAGAAAAGCTAAAGGTCTTGCGGGGACTACTGTGTTGCAGATACAGGAATGCTTACAATGGACCGGACAGTTGCTTGTCGGTTGCTGAAGGAATGTGGTGGGAAGATGAGGATTTACATCTCGCCTACATGGATGAGGATTGGGGACAGAATCTGCCTGATGATACATGGTATGCTGAGGAAGTCGATCACACGACTCAGAGTGGGCAGTACTTTAAGCCCCCACACCTGGACCAACCAGAAGCATCAGGGAAAGATAAGGAAACTGAGAAACAGAAAGATAAACTGTTGGAAGAGGAAGCTGTACTGAAGCAGCTGAAAAAGATTCAGGTGGACATATCCATTTGGGGATTGCTCATGGCTTCACGGGTGCATAGACAAGCCGTCCTATCAGCAATGGATAAGGCTAAGCTTTCTATTGACACAACCCCCGAGCAATTAGTGGGATTGGTTTTCCTAGGTGGCGCTTCATCGACTTTGACTTTTACTGATAAAGAATTGCTACTTGAGGGCTCTGAGCACAACAAGCCACTGTACATCTCTGTTGAATGTAAAGAGAAGTGGATACCAGTTGTCTTGGTTGATACTGGGTCTGCAATTAATGTGTGTCCGTCGCGCACGACCTATGCTATCGGTTTGAAGCAGGTAGACTTTGCACCGACAACCCAGGTAATTCAGGCTTATGACAATACAAGTCGGGAAGTGATGGGGACAGTTCAGATCAGAACTTAGGTTAGCCTGGCGCAACAAGACATTGAGTTTCACGTCCTAGATGTTCCAACCACCTTTAATTTAATATTTGGATGGCCGTCGCTGCACCAAGTGAGAGTTATCTCTTCCACTCTACATCAGATGCTGAAGTAATCCCATGGGAAGGGGGTAGCTATTGTTTTTGGGAACTCTTCCATACATCCTCCACCGGAAGTCACTACACCGGTACTAGAAATTGTACACGGCGATGAAGATGTCTTTTTATCTGGGTTCACATTGGTCAAGGCCCGGGTAGTGCAAGATATTTTGGCTATTGATGAGGGGTAATATGTCAATGCTCAATCCGTCTACCTCATGAATAAGCTGCAACATATACCCAGAATGGGATTAGGAAGGAGCGGCCAGAAGGGCATCGCTGCGTTGATCGAAGTGCCACACAATCTTTATACCTTTGGTCTAGGTTACACGCCTACCAAAGAGGATTGGGTAAGAAAAGGAAAGAAAATGGCAGGAAGGGCCAAAGCTAAGCAAGCTAGGAAGCACTATGAGTTAGTGCATAGAGCCATTCAAGGAACCTTGAACGGCCGCTTTGTCTAGGAGGGGGAGGATTTCCCATTTTGCGGCTTCCCTGAGCCATGACTGAATTTAGAAAAGCGGCGTTTGCCTGGTTTCAAGATCTTGTTTGACCTACAGTTGCAAGGGGATGAGGTTGCAGAAGAACAGACTGACCTACCAGTTAAGACCGAACAGTGTATAGAGGATGCGTCCGATGGCATAGAACTCGAGATAGGAGCAGCACTGGCTTGTCTTCTCTTAGATCCTTAGATCACACCAGAGAGCTTGGGGGATGACTTCTCTGTTTCCAAGATTGGAGATCAATCAGCTGTGGGCCCTTCTTCCGACATTCTGGATGCATCTATCACACCCTCCCTCGTTTGGCAGTTCGAAGAGGGCTTTTTGTCTAGCAATTCTGAATCAGGTAGTGAACCGGAATCTGATTCCACAGAGTCTGTGGAGTCGGAATTAGATTCTAGTTCTTCTAAGTCAGAGTCCGGTATTCCTAGGGTTGATAACCCGGATGCCGTTGTTTTATCCAGGTCGTCTTTTTCCTTTTCTTTTGAGTCGGTTGTAACTGAGGAATTGGATGAACTGGAAGTTGTGAATAAGAATGGTATCACTGCTATTTCTGAGTACTTTGTTGTGCCACTTGTTTACTGCATTAATCAGGACTTTCAAAACTTTGATAAAAACGACGAGGAAGAAATTCCTCCGGTTTTGAAACGTTTGATTGATCGAGAGGAGGAGAGGTTTGTAAAACCCCTTGTTGATGAAATCACTTCAATTAATGTTGGTATTGAGAAGGATCTGCGTCTGGTCCAGATCGGGTCCATGTTGTCTTCGGAGGAACGCGAGCGCTTAGTCGCTTTATTAAAAGATTTCAAAGCTGTTTTCGCATGGTCCTACGAAGACATGCCTGGAATCGATCCTGAGATTATACAGCACCGGATCCCTCTTGACCCTAAGGCCCGACCCGTCAAGCATAAGCTTCGGAGAATACGCCCGGATTGGGCTCTGAAAATCAAGGAAGAGGTCACCAAGCAGATTAATGCAGGGTTCTTGCTAGTATCTGAGTATCCTACTTGGTTAGCCAACATTGTTCCAGTACCGAAGAAAGATGACAGAATTCTGGTGTGTGTGGATTTAAGAGATTTGAACAAAGCTAGTCCGAAGGACGACTTTCCTCTACCGCAAATCAACGAATTGGTGAACTTCACCGCAGGCCATGCGTTGTTCTCCTTTATGGATGGGTTTTCCGGGTACAACAAGATCTTGATGGCACCTGAGGATAGGGAAAATATTGCCTTCATCACACCGTGGGGAACCTATTGCTACAGGGTGATGCCGTTCGGTCTGAAAAATGCTAGGGCTACTTATCAACGGGCTGCAACCACGATTTTGCATGATATGATCCACAAAGAGGTTGAGGTGTCTGTGGATGACATGATTGTCAAGTCCAAGGAAAGAGAGGGCCATTACATCGCCTTGAAGAAATTTTTCCAATGGATCAGAGAATATCGGTTGCGATTGAATCCTCAGAAATGTATTTTTGGTGTCACAGGGGGGAAAATGCTAGGGTTCTTGATTACACAAAGGGGCAACGAAGTCGATCCTTCCAAAATCAAGGCCATACTAGGAATGCCACCACCAAGGACTGAAAATGAGGTGCGAGGCTTTCTGGATAAAGTGCAATTCATAAGACGGTTTATTGTAAAATTAACTTTAACTTGTGAACCACTATTTGGTCTCCTGAAGAAAGGAAAGAAATTCCAATGGGATGACCGATGCCAGGTTGCTTTTGAGTAGATCAAGCAGTATCTACAGAACCCACCCGTGTTGTCGCCGCCAGAGCCGGGAAAGCCGTTGATTTTGTATCTGTCAGTAACCGACATGATAATGGGCTGCATGCTTGCGCAAGAATCTGAGGATAGAGTGAAGAAGGCCATCTATTACCTGAGTAAGAAGATGTTGGAATATGAGACCCGTTACACGTCGCTAGAGAAGGCTTGTTTGGCCTTGGTATAGCTACCAGGAAGTTGAGGCACTACCTGTTAGCTCACTCCATAATTCTAGTTTCAAGATTAGATCCTATCAAATATCTCTTTGAGAAACCAGCGCTTACGGGTAGGCTAGTCCGTTGGTTGCTTCTTCTCTCCGAATTTGATTTGAAGTATATGACTCGCAAGTCTATGAAAGGAAGAGCGGTAGCGGAGTTCCTAGCCGATCACCCAGTGGAGGGAGACGAAGTAGTAGAGTATCTGTTCCCAGATGAGGCCATTCTGCAGGTCGAAGAAGAAATTTGGACTATGTACTTTGACGGAGCATCTAACCAGTACAGTTATGGGATATGGGTGTTGTTGTTAGCACCTGACAATTCCCATATACCTTTAGCTTTCAAACTCTGGTTCAAGGTATCAAACAATGAAGCAGAATACGAGGCATGTATCGCTGGCTTGGAAACCGCCCTAGAACTAGGGGCAAAACGGTTGGATGTCATTGGGGACTCAAACCTGGTTATATCTCAAGCGAAAGGAGACTGGAAGGTTAAAGAAGAAATGATGAAAATCTATCACCAAACCCTGGACGTTCTGATTCCCAGGTTTGAAAAGCTAACCTTCATGTATCTGTTAAGAGAGAGCAACAGGTTCGCTGACACTGTATTAACTCTATCTTCCATGATAGACATCCCTTTGGGAGTCCGGATGCGTCCAATCATTATTGAACAGAGGTATGTGTTGGCTTATGAGTTAATCGCCACAATAGATGAAGTACAAGATCAGAACCCCTAGTATCATGACATCTGGAACTTTTTGGAAAATGAGGCCTATCCGCTAGGGGCAAATGCCAAAGATAAAAGGGTGATACGGTGAATGACTGCTCAGTTTATCATCTGCAGGGGTAAATTATACAAACGAGGCTATTTGGGAATGCATAAACTGTGTGTCAATGTAGAAGAGTCGAAGCGCCTAATGGAGGCCATCCATGGAGGAGAGTGCGGATCGCACATAAGCGGAGTGATGCTAGCTCAGAAAATTCTCAGACAGGGTTACTACTGGTCAACCATGGAGGAAGATTGTATTAGTTTTGTTTGGCAATGCCACAAATGTCAGATCCATGCAAACCGCATGAACATCCCGCCGTCGAAGCTGTACAACATGACTTCACCATAGCCATTTTCAGTTTAGGGAATTGATGTTATTGGGGTAGTTATTCCGAAGGGGTCAAATGGGCATGAGTATATCCTGGTGACAATAGACTACTTTACAAAGTGGATCGAGGCCCAATTCTACACAGTGTTGAAAGCGTCACACGTAGCAAAGTTCATCAGGAATAATATCATCTGTCGTTATGGGGTCCTGAATGAGATCATCTCGGACAACGGTTCCGACTTTAAGAAAGAGGTGATCGACTTATTGGAGATATACAACGTGGTTTTTCATAAGTCATCTACATATCGGCCGCAAACCAATGGAGCTATTGAGGCTGCCAACAAGAACATCAAACACATTCTATAGAAGATGGTGGAAACCTACAGGGACTGGCCAGATAAGCTGCCATTTACTCTCTGGGGCTACAGGACATCATTCCGAACATCTACTGGGGCAACTCCGTATTCCTTGGTTTATGGGATGGAGGCTGTTCTGCCACTAGAAGTTGAAGTTCCATCGCTGCGGGTTATGGCCGAGTGCCAGATAGCAGAAGCAGATTGGCAGCAGAGTAGGTTTGAGGAACTAATGCTGTTCGACGAGAGGAGGCTGAAAGCACTGTACCATGTCCAAGGTTATCAATGCAGAATCGCCAGGGCTTTTAACAAGAAAGTTAAGTCCTGGAATCTAAAAGAAGGGGATTTGGTGCTCAAAGACAACCGAGCTCCCATCCATGACCCTAGGGGCAAGTTCAGACCTAATTGGATTGGTCTTTATATCATCAAATCTATCTGGTCGAGTGGAGCTATCATTCTTATGGACTTAGATGGCCTTGAATTCTCCCAACCAATCAACATAGATAAGTTGAAGAAATACTACCCTTGCGTGGCTCGCTAGGCCGAAAACTCGAAAGGGTGACCTAGGCAAATGTTAGAGCACAAAAAAATTGGAAATAAGAAAAATTGAGCTCGCAAGATTGAAAACCCAGAAAGGGCGGCCTTGGCAAAAGTTAGAGCGCAAAAGGAGAGTGTTAATACCCGAGTGAACCCGAACCGAACTATGTAAGGCTTGATTCCTATCTTCGGGATACATAGGCAACTTCATACTGAAGTCCAGCCATAAACACTTCCAAATCAACTGTGTCCATAAGATTGTTTTGGTTATCTTTATCTTTTCTACATCTAAGAGTTCGGTTGTGATCTCTAGTGCAATGTAGTGCTCTTTAGACAAAGGGCAACTTTCCAGTTATTGGATTCAGGGTTCTACATCTCAAGGATAGATTCCGGGTGTATCCAGTTGAGATCCTTATCAAAAATGGTTTTGAAAAGTTTTAATAAAAGTTGATTTTGTTCAAATTAATCTTTTTACAATTTAGACCATTTTTAGACCAAAAGGAAAATTTTCAGCATCCACAACCTTCAATTTCATTGATTTCAATACAGAGTTCTCTACCTCTTGATACAAATCGAAGTTGCTTTTATTACATTCAAAAGGAAAACTTGAAAGTATAGATTAAAGCAATAAACTTGGGGCATAGTTGAGTCAGGTGTTCCTGCGTCCTCTTCCAGAGCTTGTGGAAGCTTCAGATGCTAAAGTAGGCCCAATTTGTGCCTCATCTTCAAGCCAAGCTATGCATTCGCCAGAAAGGGCGCAACTGAAATTGGGAGCGGGAGCCAGAAGTTCTCTTGTCCTCCAAGTAGTGGGGTATCAAGCTAGGTGTGAACCTCGAATTGGAAATGAAGTTGCGTACTCTACCTCCTCTTCTGAACAAGTCTGGTCGTGCCCGAACTGACGCTTGAATCGGAATGGAAAATATAATACACAGTGTGTCAAACCAACCAACCGGATGCCAGACTGGCGAGACATGCTGTAGCTCATCTCGGGAAGATCAAACCAGGGGCAACACCAAGCAATGTCGACAGCAGAACTATTGCACATCCAGTGGTACCACCATCTCTCGTTCGAGAAATCAACTAGTCATTGGCAAAAGAAATAGCCGCATGTTGAATACGTAGGGCAAAAGTCCACTATTTTCAACTTATCCATGAGCCATATCTGGGGAGGGATGAAAAATAAGAGAGATTAAAGAATAGAGAGGTGTACATGGAGAGAAAAAGTGAGAAAGGGTTTTTGAGAGAAAAACGGAGCCTGAGGGCCGAGTGATGTGAGAAACACATGTGAGAAGGGTGGGAAACATTACCTGTAAGTGTAGTGGATTTCCTACGAACTTGGCTGTGTCTCGGTGATGGAAAGCATTCAAGCCCATCAAAGTCTTGGCTAGTGTCAACCCAATATAGCTCTTGCCCTCTTTTAAGCCTTGGGTAACTTTAATCAAGCAGACGCTAGACCCTCCGAAACCAAGGGCAAGCAGAAAATGAGCCAACATGCACAAGCAGAGGGCATGCTGCCGAAAACCTTGCCAGAGGCGGTCGCCGCGATTGCCGGCATTAGAAAATTGGCGAATAAGATTAGGGATATCCAACTCTCCATTGTGAACTAAAGATCGGGCATCATGTAAAGTGAGCCCACACATCCGTCCTAAAGCTTGGATATGGCCAAAACGAGACTGGGGCAAGACTTCATCGTCACGCCGGGATTCCATCAAAGCTTGGAATTCTTCAATTGTAGGGCACATCTCATGCCCCCCGAAGCTAAACACATGTGTAATCAGGTTCTAACATTTAGCTGTGGCATGAAGGAACGGAAAACACAGTGGAGTACGACTTAGCGAGAATAGTGCATTTATCCCGAAACCCCAGAAATTCACTTTTTCCAAGCCATCTAAAGTTGCAATCCAAGATAAGATTTTTTCGTTGAAGAATGGCTCCATTTGTGGTAAAAACAGAGTTGGAATGAAGAACCTACGAAGTCCTAACTTTTGTAGAAGATAAGGCACTGAGTGGAAGACAGGTGGCAGCAATCTGGAGACTCCCTGCATCACTAGCCGACTGGCCAGTTAAGGTAGCCGACCAGCCACTTTAGTGGCCGACAATCACCACCAACTGGTCGACAGCCACTGTTTATGTCCAGCAGAATACCTTTGGTCATCCTGTGTGTTGAGAATGCTGAGAACCTGTGTTTTGTTCTACTCTGGATACATTCTGCTGTAGTTTTGTTGAGTCGTTCTCAAGTTTGCTTCAATTTGTTTATCGAGTTGTTTTGTCGAGTTGCATTTGTTTCGTTTATCGAGTTGTTGTTTTGTTTATCAAATTCTTGCATTAGTTTTTTTTTTATATTTTATTTGAGTTGTTTTACTCTGTTTGTTATGTTGTGGTCGGTTCACTACCTGACTAAGCAATTGTCAAGACAATGTAAAATATTCAATTTCCATCAATCCCGTTTTGTGTAAAGTGGTGCAAAGCGATGCTCAGAATATAAAATGCAACACATTTTCATCAAAAAAGCTGTTTTCATTCCAAGCATGGTTTCTTTTTACAAAGAGTACAAGTTTTTAAGAAAATAAAACTGCCCATGGCTATATAATGTGCTAACACTACTAGTAAAAAGAAACAAAGCAAAAACACATGAATCAGCACTGGCTATCTTAAGCTCTAGAGGCCCTCTTCGTCCTCTTCCTCGGCGGAATGGACTCTGCAGAGCTATCCCCATCTGCGCTACTGTCTGAACCCAATGAAGAATCGGAACCGGAGTCGTCATCCTTTGCGTCAGAACCTGGCTCAACCTCATCTCTACTAGCAGAACTTGAGCCGGCATTCTCATCTCTACTCTCGGATGACTCGGTGTGCTGATCCATGGCCTTCTCGGTCTCGGCCTCGGCCTCGCTGGTCTCATCATCGTCATCGCGCACGATGGGCTCCCGACGCCTCCCTCGGCTGCATACCAAAACCTTTCTCACTCTCTCTACTGCTGGAAGGGGTGCTGATGGTCCTGCTTCTGTCGGCGCCAGTCCTGTTTGTAGAGGTGTGACCTAAAAAGGTAGTTCGAATGTATCAGCCATAGTATGTGTATCAGATGCAAATATGGTGTGCAAAATGAGTACATACAGAAGTCAAATACGGTATTGTAGACACCCCATTTTTGACCGTCCTCAAGACTTCGACGTCACCGTTGGAACGCTCGGTGATTATCCCTGTTTGTGTTCGTTTGGAGTTCCCGGAGTTCTCGGCTGCGCGCGCCTTGCCTCAGGACCTCCGAACTCGACCGTTTGTGTTTGGCTTTGCACCAAACGCTTGTGTTTTGCCTTGGGAGGGCAGGGAATGCCTTGTGAGGCATCTCTACACACCAATGAAATTTGGAGGCCACCGACTTCTTTGGTTTGTCCATCGGCACTTCATTGTGCCGGGCACTATTTTGTGCCCGGCGGCACTAAATTTTGCCATTTGGTACTCTTCTTAGGCCGAACCTTACACTTGCTTTTTGAGATATTTTCTCACAATTTGTAAGTGTTTTGCTCCCTCCATACACGTGTATGGAGGGATGAGCCCTTGGCTTGCTTAGTGGCTAAGCATTCCTTGCCTATAAGAGGAGAGCTCTTCCTCTTGGCTCAAGGGTTAGCCTTTTGAGAGCCAAAACCAGAGCATTATACATATATCTCTGATATACATCCATATATATCTATACCTCCCTCTCTTTCCTCTTGTGTGTGTGTTTTTAGGCCAAAAAGTGTAGTTTTACTTCATTTTTGCTCCTTTACACACACCATTACACCTTAGCTCGAGATTGAGAGACTTGGAAGGTTATTTGTGTTGGTTTTGGACTGGTTTTGAGCACTAGAGAGTGGCTGCATCACTTGTTCTTCAAAGGATCTTCAAGGGGACTTTCTGCCGGCCGGCAGTTTATTGTGCCGATCGGCACTGTTTTTGTGCCGATAAACTCCATATGCAGCCGGTGGACAACTCAAATAGCCGATGACCACTCCTCCCAGCCGGTGGGGTACTTCAGACCATTTGGAAGGTATTCCAGAACTTTGGGAATTTTTAGAGAGGCAGGGCAGCAAAAACAGAAGCAACAGTGCCACGACACGGGTTTTCCGGGCAAGTCGGATCGAGCATGCATCACTCGCGCATCCCGAGGCAGGGCTGAGGCCCCATTGCATTTATTTACTTGCTTTAATTTTAATAATTAGAAGTTTGTAATAATTAGTATATTCGTTTATTTCTTTCGGACTGTATTATTATTTTGGTCCCTCCGAGTGAGGGCGCAATTGTAATAAGTGTGGGTGAGTGGGTGTATGTCTTCCAACCCCCATTTCTTTCTACCCTTTTATTTACCTGCTTATGATGGTAGATTAGGGCACGTTTATTTTAGCATACCTTATGCAATGCATGCGTGCATTCATGCATTTGTTTACATGCACCGGGCTCGGTACATCATACAAACTGCATTGCAATTTTCAATTCCAAATTGAATACGTGCTACTCGCGCATTTCGCATGCCATGTTTAGGGTTAGCCGAGCCTACTCTAGATTGCATCTATGCCTGTGTTGCATTAGCCACTTAACATAAACTAGGACATGCATGTTTGCTAACTAGTTTATTGTTTTGGCAAGTCTGATGTAAGTATTTACGCTTTAGCATACCACATGCGTGTGAATGTTGCCATGACAGTATGCTTACCATGCGGCTAAATGCTTATGTGAGATAAACTGTTTGAATGCCTGTGGGTGGAGGTTGGATTGCTTGAGTTGGAATAACTCATTGAAATCCGTGTTCTAGCCTACTTGCGAGTAGCAATTTCAAACTATTTTCAAAACGAACGGATATGCAATGTTTGTTTCCAAATTAGGCGATCTAGTCTATACTTGTTTGCTGTGTGCATAACATAGTAATTCTAGGCTAATAATTGGAATAAGAGCATGTAATGTTTTCAAAATCGGATATCACGGTTAGTAGAGGCGGTCTTGACGGCGAAAAGGGGTGCTCATAATGACCTTCCCGATCGTACCCAAGCTCCCGAGCCAAGACCACTTTGGTGATAGCGGACATGTGGCCTTGACCCAGTCGAGGTTTCCTAAATTTCCCAAAAATAAAATATTTAGGTGGCGACTCATGTCTGGCGAAGCGATCCATGTTTGGCACTACTTTTTCAAAATCATTTTTCTTCAAAACAATTTGCATTTGGACTCTTTGGTTCAAGATTGAGCCGACACAAAGGAGTCCGAATCAGAGCGAGGTCCCCATGACGTGTTCTGATTTAGCGACTCTGCTGAGATTTTGGAGAGCTTGACTCGAACTCGTGATATCTGTTTTGACTACACTTATGTGTTTCTTTGCATTGCATGTGCATTAGTGCGCCTAGGACACCGTGTTGGCCATCTGCTATTCTGGCGGTTTCTTGGGAGGCTTGTCTTGTCAAGGCATGTCCATAAGGTGACGGTTGCGGCTCTGCCGATGGGAACACAAACCTGGTTTTACCGGGCACCCTCTTTGACCATTCGACCTAGTGCATATTAAATCCATAGTGACCATTCCAAACTAGGGCGGAGTTGCTTACGATGCTAAGTTGTTTGAAACATTGCGTGCATAGTGAAACCCTAGTTCACGACAAAATAGGACAGAAACCCTACCCCAACATAGGGGTGTATTGGCTCTCTTTTATACGCTATGTGCTTTAGAGTGTAACTCTGCGAGGAACGTCTGAATCGGTTGCAAGTTTAAATGTCGGGCACGAGGGCATCGATCGATGTTTTGAGAATCGGTTATGCATGGATATCGATTCGGGCCTAGGGGCAATGGTTCATGATCGGTGATCGGTTGAGAAAGTGTATCCAAAGATTCGACCGTTTATTTTAAATACCGGCCGTGTGTTGTGTGTTTATTTACTTTGCGCCATTATCTTTGTCCGATTATGCTTATTTATCACGTTTTATTTATGTTTTTATTAGGTAGTTGAGCACGATTGCTTGACCCGAGATACTCCCAAGCACTCTGGACTAGAGGTCGCCGACTCCATCGATCGAGGATCGATGAGCGGACAACCAAAGTACTACTCACTACCCCTACATTAAGCGAGGTCGATCAAACAAAAAGCATCAAGACTGAGGCGATTCAGAGGGCTTTATCTACCCCACTGCGCTTTCGGTAGGGATCGAGTGCAATGTCACCAACAGAGAGGATATATACCAAGAATTCAACCGAACAAGATAATATGGCTAGTTTGGAGGAGATGGTGCGCCACCTTCAAGAAAGCATAAGCAATGCACAGATGCCGTCCGTCAGCGAACCGCCAGTAACAGCCACAGTTGTAAGGGAACATGCAGAGACAATTGCGGACTAGAGCAAAGAGATCGAGACTGCCAGATCAAATTCCTCCCCACGGGAGTTCCTAATGCCGAGAAACAACCAATATTGACGTCTGAGAACTTCCCACAGACCACCTCCGCCTCGGCTCCACCTCAAATCCAACCCCAAAGAATCAAAAACACCCACCAACCTACCGGACTCTCCCTTTGAGTTCGAGATTGATCCCACTGCACTGAAGCTGAGCAAGCTTGAGAAGCTGTTCAAGAGATCCCAGGGAGTCAAGACTATTCCGGACATTGAAGACGGATATACTGACGCAGCCGTGATGCTGCCGGACAAATTTAAGATGCCACAAATCGACCGTTTTGATGGATCCGGTGATCCCATGGTGCACCTGCGGTTGTTCTCGGACATTCTAAGGCCGATGGGCCTCACCAGATTACAAAAACTTTCTTTATTTGGCCGGACCCTGTCGGGTGTAGCAGCGATCTGGTATGCAAAACTGGAAGATGACATTAAGAGGAATTGGGAAGAGATGGCCGAGGCCTTCGTTGTGCAGTACTCCTATAATACACAAATCGAGTTTACAACCCGTGATCTCGAGACAACCAGGCAAGAGCCGAAGGAGAGTTTCTCCGATTTTGTAACTCGGTGGAGGGCCAAGGCCTCAATGATGACCGTTAGGCCGACTGACAAAGACCAGATTCGGATGGTTGTGCGCAACCTCCAACCCAAATTGATGCAAAGGATGATAGTACTCCCCTTTTCCACTTCGTGACCTCCATGAAAGGGGGGTGCAGATTGAGGATGCCTTAAAGCAAGGCTTGATTGATAATGACCGGGAGCAACCCCGACGAACTTTCAACTGTGGTAGCAATGCAGGCCCGAGTGGCACTACCACCACGAGAGCTACCGTAGTAAGCATGGTCACCGCCAACCCCCCTCCAAGAAATACGGCAGCTACGCCATTCTCCGGCGCGTCCGGGAGCAATCCTAAGCGACCAAATATCCACCGAACCGAACCTTCGCCCCGCTATATATGTCCTTGTCCAAGGCTTTGGGGGTGCTAATCAAAAAAGGGCACTTGAAGCCCTTGGAGCCGCCACTACCAAAAAACTTCCCTAGCCATAACTTGCGTCTTGTCGCGTTCCAACAAGACAGTCACGACAACGACAGTGTTTAGGTTGCGCCATGAAATTCAAGATCTCATTGATAATGGGGTAATTTTGCCCCCTGAGAAACCCAACGTCACTACAAATCCCCTCCCCACACATAACCAAGCTCCACCACCCAAAAGACTCAATTTCATCCATACCGGGGGCATGTCCTACGACCCTAGCATCTACATCACACCCACTCACCTGCCTAAACCGGAGGTATCCCTTCCTGATTGTATCGACTTGTGCATGATGGACACCTCCATGACCCAACCCAAACCAGTAGTGGTGACCGCCGGGAACGGGGAGGAGGAGGTCCCGAAGGAAAGACGAGTTGTTGAGTCAAAGTCTGCGAGATTTGGAATTTGTACTGAGAAAACGTATAGTCCGAGTGACTACATTTTACCGATAGGCCAGGATGTGCCAGCGGTGAAGCTACCAATGGAGGAGAAGTGTGTAATCAAGGGGGATTTGGGATGGGAAGCAGAGATAATGTGGCGGCTATAGAAGGACCTTGCTAATCTTGATTTTACAGCGATCAAGATCGAGGACTCGATAGTTAGCGGGTTCGATTATGAGGATTGACGGAGGCCATTGGGTGGTTGGACGATCACCCGATGTGATAGAAGAGTTTCAACGAGAGGGAGCCCGGCAAGAACATCGATATGACGAAGGTTGAAAAACAGAGTGTATTGCCGGAGAGCGCCGGCACGAAGAATTTCGCTCGGGAGTGGAGCATCTTGACCACAGGAATTGTTGAACAGCCGGATGTATTGGCACAGTCAGAACAGGAAAGATTTGAGGGATCTGAGAGAGTCAGGAAGGCAAAGGCCCATGTGGGGACTGAAACCGCTGTGGGGACTGAAACCGCTGTGTGCACAGAGACAGATAATGCTACGAGTACGAGAATGAAAAGTGCCGTGAGTACGAGAACAGCCATGCCAGAGCCCGACAGATGTTTGTCAGTTGTTGATGGGATGTGGTGGGAAGATGAGGATCTTTGTCTTGCCCATACAGACGGAGACTGGGGAAATGATCAACCTGACGGTACCTGGTACCTGGGGGAAATCGACCATATGACTAGGAGTGGACGGTATTTCAAGCCTCCGCACCTGGATCAACCAGAGACGTCCGGAAAGGATAGGGAGGCAGAGAGACAGAAGGAAAAGCAGCTCGAGGAAGAGGCCGTTTTGAGACAATTGAAAAAGATACAAGCAGACATCTCCATCTGGGGACTGCTTATGGCTTCTCGAGTGCATAGGGAGGCTGTTTTATCAGCCATGGATAAGGCAAAGCTTTCAATAGAGACAACACCAGAACAGCTAGTGGGGTTAGTCTTTCGGGAGGCTGCCGATGTTGACATTTGGCGATAAGGAATTACGCTGAGGGCACAAATCACAACAAGCCACTCTACATCTCCGTGGAGTGTAGGAACAAATGGATACCGTAGTCCTTGTTGATCTGAGGTCGCCATCAACGTCTGCCCGACAGGGCGACTACGCGATTGGTGCGAAAGTCGCAGACTTTATACCAACAGTCCAGGTCATCAGGGCGTATGAAAATACAAGCCGAGAGGTGATGGGAACCGTTAAAATCCAGACCAAGGTTGGGCCGGGACAGCAGGAGATAGATTTTCATGTCTTGGAAGTGCCGGCAACTTTCAATTTGTTGTTGGGGCGGCCGTGGCTGCATCAAGTGAAGGCAGTATCATCCACTCTGCATCAAGTGGTGAAATACCCCTATGGGAAGGAGTAGCCATCGTTTTAGGAATTCATCGATCCACCACCACGAAGTGTCACTTTTCTAGAAATCGAGCATGGCATGGAGGGCGTATTCATATCGATTTACCTTGGTGAGGCTCGGGTTGTGCAAAGCATCATGGCCGTAATGGCGAGATATCTTGTCGGCCTTCGAGGATATACCTCATGAACAAACTTCAACACATCCCCGGGATGGGATTGGGAAAGAGCGGCCGGAAAGGCGTCGCAGCATTGGCCGAGGTGCCACATAACCCCCACACCTTTGGGTTGGGTTATCTGCCCACCAAAGAGGACTGGGTAAGGAAAGGGAAGGAAATGGCTGGAAGAGCCAGAGCAAAGCAGGCCGGCAAGCCTTTTGAGTTGATACATCGGCCCATCCAGGGTACCCTGAACGGACGCTTCGTCCGGGAGGGGGAAGATTTTCCATTCTGTGGTTTTCCGGAGCCATGGTTGAATAAAGAGAAGAAGCGCATACCGGGGTTCGAAATTTTCTTCGACCTACAGATATCTGGGGATGATGTTGCTAAAGAGCGCATGAACCCGATTCTTGGCGAACATAGCAAAGAATCGAGTCTGTGGACCTGAGTTGAAATGGGGTAGCTTGGCATGTCTACTTTTAGATCCTTTGATCGACCCGGCGATTAGGGGGACAACTTCTTGGTGTCCATGATTGGGAATGAAGCGCGTGGGCCAACGGTGACTATTTTGGATGCATCCATCGCACCTCCCTCATCTGGCGGTCTGAGGAGGATTTTTATCAAGCAAAGACCGGTAGTGAGCCGAATCGATTCCACGAGTCTTGTGAGTCGAATCGGGTTCGGCTCGTCTGAGTCTGAGTCCGTATTCTGGGAGTGATAACGGATGCCTGATCTGTGTCGTCTTTTCTTTCTCTTTGAGTCTGTAATGTAAGAATCGGACGGTTTGGAAGTATCTAATGAGAATGAGGTAATGTGGTTTTAGTACTTTTCGTGCCTTTGGTTTATTGTTTGAATCGGGACTTTCAAAATTTTGATGAAAACGACGAGGAAATTCCTCCGGTTTTGCAACGACTAATTGAACAAGAGCAAGAGAGGTTTGTTAAACCCTTAATTGATGAAATCACTACTGTGAATATTAGTCTTGAGAAGGACCCTTGGTAGTCCAGATCGGGTCCACGTTGTCTTCGAGGAACGCGGCGCTTAGTCGCTTTATTGAAAGATTTCAGAGATGTTTTCGCGTGGTCCTACGCAGACATGCCTGGAATCGACCCTAAGATTGTACAGCACCGGATCCCTTTTGACCGAGGCCCGACCACAAGCGAAGCTTCGAGGATCCGCCTGATTGGGCCATTAAAATCAAAGAAGAGGTCACCACGGATCGACGCGGGCTTCTCGGTATCCGAATACCCGACTTGGTTGGCCAACATTGTTCGATCGAAGAAGGACGGCAGAATCCGGTATGTGGACTTGAGGATTTGAGCAGAGCCATCAAGGATGACTTTCCTCTGCCGCATATCGACGAATTGGTAGATTTCACAGCAGGGCATGCTTTACTCTCATTCATGGATGGCTTTTCAGGCTATAATCAGATAGTGATGGCACCCGAAGACCGGGAGAAGACTGCTTTCACTACCCCGTGGGGTACATATTGTTACAGAGTGATGCCATTTGAAATTTGAACGCTGGGCTACATATCAACGTGCTGCAACCACAATATTACATGACATGATCCATAAAGAGGTCGAGGTGTATGTGGACGACATGATTGTCAAGTCCAAAGAAAGAGAGGGCCACTACACCGCCTTGCAAAAGTTTTTCCAAAGGATCAGAGAATTTCAATTGCGGTTGAATCCTCGAAATGTCGTTTGGTGTTCTGTTGGGGAAAAATCTTTGGGATTTTTGATTACACAAAGGGGCATCGAAGTCGACCCTTCCAAAATCAAGGCCATCTTGGAAATGCCACCACCAATGACTGAAAATGAGGTGCGAGGCTTTCTGGGTAAAGTGCAATTCATAAGGCGGTTCATCTCAAAACTAACCTTGACTTGTGAACCACTTTTTGGTCTCTTGAAGAAAGGAACGAAGTTCCAATGGGACGGCCGATGCCAAGCCGCATTTGAACAGATTAAAGAGTATCTACAGAATCCACCCGTGTTGTCACCACCAAAGCCAGGAAAACCGTTGATACTGTACCTGTCAGTGACTGAAACCACAATGGGCTGCATGCTCGCGCAAGAGTCGGAAGATAAAGTGGAAAGGGCCATCTACTATCTGAGCAAGAAGATGCTGGATTACGAGACCCGCTATACTCCGCTAGAGAAGGCTTGTTTGGCTTGGTATGGGCTACCAGAAGTCATGCACTACTGTTAGCCCACTGTAATGTTGGTTTCACGACTCGATCCCATCAAATATCTTTTAGAAACCGGCTTACGGGTAGGCTAGCTCGTTGGTTCTGTTGCTCTCGAATTTGACCTCAAGTATGTGACACGTATAAGTAAAAGGGAGGCGGTGGCGAGTTCGCCGACCACCGGTTGAAGGGGATGAAGCGGTTGAGTACCTATTCCCAGATGAAGCTATTCGCACATCGAAGATGAAACACGACGATGTACTTTGGCGAGCGTCAAATCAATACGGGTATGGGATAGGGGTGTTGCTGATAGCACCTGACGATTCCCGTATCCCTTTAGCATTCAAGCTCCGATTCAAAGTCTCGAACAATGAGGCAGAATACGAGGCATGTATTGCCGGTTTAGAGGCTGCCCTAGAACTAGGGGCAAGGCGATTGGACGTCATTGGAGATTCGAACTTAGTTGTATCCCAAGCTAAAGGAGATTGGAAAGTGAAAGAGGAAAAGATGATAATCTACCACCAGACCTTGGATTTGTTGATCCCTCGGTTTGAGAAGTTAAAATTCACCCACCTGGTAAGAGAGAATAACAGGTTCGCGGATTCACTAGCAACTCTATCTTCCATGATAGACATCCCATCTGGGGTCCGGATGCGTCCAGTCATTATTGACCAGAAATTTGCACCTGCCTACGAGTCAATCTCTGCCATAGATGAAGCGCAAGATAACAACCCTTGGTATCACGACATATGGAACTTCTTAGAGAAGGAGGCATATCCACCAGGGGCAAATGCCAAGGACAAAAGGGCAATTAGGGGAATGGCTGTTCAGTTTATCATCTGCGGAGGTAAGTTGTACAAAAGAGGTCATCTAGGAATGCACAAGCTGTGTGTGGAAACTGAAGAGTCGAAGCGCCTGATGGAGGCCATCCATGGAGGAGAGTGTGGGGCACATATGAATGGGGTTATGCTGGCACGAAAGATCCTCAGACAAGGCTACTACTGGTCTACCATGGAGGAAGATTGTATTGGTTTTGTTCGACGATGCCACAAATGCCAGATTCACGCGAACCGCATGAACATCCCGCCGTCAAAACTGTATAACATGACATCACCATGGCCGTTTTCAGTTTGGGGGATTGACGTGATTGGAGCTGTTACCCCGAAGGGGTCGAATGGGCATGAATTTATCTTGGTAGCAATAGAATACTTTACAAAGTGGGTCGAGGCCCAATCTTATGCCGTGTTGAAGGCTTCGCATGTCGCAAAGTTTATCAGGAACAACATCATCTGCCGTTATGGCGTCCCGAATGAGATCATTTCGGACAATGGTTCTCACTTCAAGAAGGAGGTGATTGATTTGTTAGAGAAGTATAATGTAGCTTTTCATAAGTCATCCACGTATCGGCCACAGACCAACGGAGCGGTTGAGGCCGCCAACAAAAACATCAAACACATACTGCAGAAAATGGTGGAGACCTATCGGGACTGGCCAGATAAGTTGCCGTTTGCTCTGTGGGGCTACCGAACGTCGATTAGAACTTCTACAGGGGCAACCCCGTATTCCTTGGTATATGGGATGGAGGCCGTCCTACCTATAGAGATTGAGGTCCCGTCATTACGAGTGTTGGCTGAGTGTCAGATAGCTGAAGCAGATTGGCAACAAAACAGATTCGAGGAACTCATGCTCTTCGATGAGAGGAGACTGAAAGCACTATACCATATCCAAGGATATCAGCGCAGAATCGCCCGGGCTTTCAACAAGAAGGTTAAGTCCAGGAATTTGAAGGAAGGGGATTTGGTGCTCAAAGACAACCGAGCTCCCATCCATGACCCAAGGGGCAAGTTCAGACCCAATTGGACTGGTCCCTATATCATCAAGTCTATCTGGTCAGGTGGAGCTGTGGTTCTGATGGACCTAGATGGCCTAGAGTTCTCCCAACCGATCAACATGGACAAGTTGAAGAAATATTATCCCTGAGAGGTTCGCTAGGCCGAAAACCCGAAAGGGCGACCTAGGCAAAATTCAGAGCACAAAAAATTAGAAAATATAAAAACTGAGCTCGCAAGGTTAAAAACCCACAAAGGGCGGCCTTGGCAAAAGTCAGAGCGCAAAAGAAGAGTGAAAATACCCGAGTGAACCCAAGCCGGAACTACGTAAGGCTTGATTCCCATCTTTGGGATACGTGGGCTTCGCTTTGAAGTTCACCATAAACTTTCCCGATCAACTTTGTCCATTTGATCATCTTGGTCATCTTTGTCCATCAAAGATTTATCGCAATCTCGGTGTGATTAGCTGCGGACTAGGGGCAACTTCCCTTTGTCTGATGTCATGTACCATTCAAACAAGGGGCAACTTTCCAGTTGCTAGGATCCGAGGTTGTGCATCTCAGTGACAGATCTCAGGCATGTCCAGTTCCGATCCATATTGAAAATGGCTTTGAGAAGTTTTAATGAAGATGACTTCGTTCAAATAAATCTTTTTACAACTAAGACCATTTCTGGACCAAAACGGAGAATTTTCAGTACCACAACCTTCAATTTCATTGATTTCAAATAGAGTTCTCTTGCTCTTGCATACAATTGAAGTTGCTTTTTATTACATTCATAAAGAAAACTTGAAAGTACTAATAAAGCAATAAACTCAGGGCATGGTCAAGTCAAAAGTCCCTGCGCCCCCTCCCAGAGCTAGTAGAAGTCTCTGATGCCAAAGTGGGCCCTTCCTGTGCCTCTTCGTTTTCAATCCCAAAGACTCATCAGACAAAGTGCAATTGAAAGTAGGAGCGGGGGCCGGGAGTTCTTCGTCCTCCATCTTTGTGCATATCTCCACCATGTGCCCCTAAATCGAATGCTGGGGTACTCTATCCCTTCCGGCGGGCAAGTCTGATCATGACCAAACTGGCGCAGGATACGGAATGGGAAGTAGAAAACACAGTGAGTCAAGCCAATCAATTGGATCCCGGGTTGACGGGTCATGCTATAACTCATCGCTGGCAGATTGAGCCAAGGACAGCGCCATGCAATGCGATCTGCAGACAAACTGCACATCCATTCAAACCACCAACCCTCATCAAGGGCATCAACTAGGCGCTGCCTAAAGAAGTAGCCGCGAGCTGAGTATGCTGGGCAAGAGTCCACAACTTTCAGTTTATCCATCAACCACACCTGGGGAGGGATGAAAAATGAGAGAATAAAGAATAGAGAGATGTACGATGAGAAGAAAAGCGAGAAAAGGGTTTTGTGAGAAAAACCGAGCCTGAGGGCCGAGTGATGTGAGCAAACATAAATGTGAGATTGGGTGGGAAACATTACGAAGTAATAGTGGACTCCCGGCTAGTCTGATCGTCTCTCGACGATGAAAGGCGTCTAAGCCCAGCAATGTCTCAGCCAGAATCATGGCGATGCAGCTTTTGCCCTCTTTCAAGCCTAGGGCAACCTCAATCAACCGGACACTAGACCCTCCGGAACCGGAGGCAAACAGGAAATGAGATAGCATGCATAAACAGAGCGCATGTCGTCGGAAACCTTGCCAGTAGCGGTCACCGCGGTCGCCAGTCTCAGAAAAGCGGCAAACCAAGCTCGGAACATCCAACGCCCCATCACAAATCAGAGAACGAGCATCGGGTATTGAGAGCCCACACATTCGCCCCAAGGCTTGGGCGTGGCCAAAGCGAAGTTGGGGCAAAATCTCTTCATTACGCTCAGATTCCATTAGAGCTTGGAAATCTTCAAAGGTAGGACACACCTCTTGCCCACTGAAGCTAAAGACGTGCGTTACCGGGTTCCAAAACCTTGCCGCGGCATGGAGGAATGGAAAATGCAGCGGTACGCCAAAAGTGAATAGTGCGTTTATCTTAAAGCCGGAATTCAAATTTTTCCGAGCCATCCAAGTTGTTAATCCAAGTTGCAAGATTTTGGGCAAGAAATTCTTCCATTTGGGGCAAATCAGTGTGGAAATGAAGGAAATCACGAAGTTGAGGCCCTTTTGAAGAAGATAAGGTTGGATAAGGGCAATTTGTCGACAAGATTCTCACTGGTGCTGACAATTTGGTGCCGACCGGCCAAATTTAGTGCCGACCGGCCATCTATTTTAGCCGATGATACATCCTTTTGGCCAATGGCCATTCCTCAAGGCCGGTAGCTCTTCTGCTAGGCCGGTGGCTCTCCCCCTCTATCCTCTGAGCTGTTTATGCTAAGAAATTGGGGGATCCCCACCACTTCCAATACCCTCCAGTGAGCAGTTCTTACCAGGGCACGCCCATTTGCTTATCGAGTTGTTGCATATTTGCTTATCGAGTTGTACTCCACCCTCTTTGAGTCTTTGTCATGTTTATCAAGGTGTACTCGCATTTGGCTAGTTTGCTGAGTCCCTCTGTTTTGTTCATCGAGTTGTAACTGGTTTACTACCTGATTATTACGATGCAATGCTTTGTTTTCAAGAATGCAGTTTTAATTCCAGTCACCTTGTCGTGTGATACCTTGCGATGCGATGCATAAGACGTACAAATGTAACACCTTTTGAACAAATAGTTGTTTCATTTCCATCATACATTTCGCAAAATAAAAGACGCTTTTGAGAAATAAAACCTGCCTGAGGCAGTGCAATGTGCTTAAACTCCTAGTAAAAAGGAAAGTAAAACAGGAAAATAGCAGGGTAGCAGAGTGCTGGACTGAATACCAGGAACCTCCCCTTTGTAGTCAGGATACCTCTCGCGCCTGCGTTCGGGTTGGTCAGACGGTCGACACCTTCATCATTCAAGAACAGTGCGGGAAGATGCACTTTTGGAATGTTAATGGATCTCCGAGTTGATTTTAAGCCACGACTTTCGTGAGCGATGCTCGGAGCATGCGAAGGATGTCCCTTCTCGTATCCTTTTATATTTTGTGAAGTTCAAAAGAAATTGTTTCAATTATACTGTGCCGCAGTACGTTGCATTTCAACATCATGTTTTGTCTATACACATTGCATTGTATGCGTGCTTTGCTTTACTTACATGTGTTCAATTGCCCTTTATACACATTGCATTGTATGCGTGCTTTGCTTTACTTACATGTGTTCAATTGCCCTTTATACACATTGCATTGTATGCGTGCTTTGCTTTACTTACATGTGTTCAATTGCCCTTTATACACATTGCATTGTATGCGTGCTTTGCTTTACTTACTTGTGTTCAATTGCCCTTTATACACATTGCATTGTATGCGTGCTTTGCTTTACTGATATGTGTTCAAGTTCCTTTATACACATTGCATTGTATGCGTGCTTTGCTTTACTTACATGTGTTCAAGTTCCTTTTTCTATACACATTGCATTGTATGCGTGCTTTGCTTTACTTATATGTGTTCAAGTTCCCATTATACACATTGCATTGTATGCGTGCTTTGCTTTACTTACATGTGTTCAATTACCTTTTATACACATTGCATTGTATGCGTGCTTTGCTTTACTTATATGTGTTCAAGTTCCCATTATACACATTGCATTGTATGCGTGCTTTGCTTTACTTATATGTGTTCAAGTTCCCATTATACACATTGCATTGTATGCGTGCTTTGCTTTACTTATATGTGTTCAAGTTCCTACTATACACATTGCATTGTATGCGTGCTCTGCTTTACTCACATGTGTTCAATTACAACTGCCTATATACATTGCATCTGCCACACACCTCCAATCGTGTAATTTGCATGTTGCTAACAATACCATACCTGTTAAGTTTGTTTTCTTTTCAAGCACGATATTGTATGTACGGTTCATTTGAAGCTGGCGCAACCAGACGAACCAGACAGGTATTATATCCTCCGAGCAAGATGTATCGAGAATTACATAATTCTCTTACACCCTTTCTGCATTGTAGGGTAGTTCGGAGTTTTCTGGCTTAGAACTGTTGCATGCGTGCTCTGTTACAGCTTTCTTTGCATGATCATAAGTTATGCCCGGCTTCCTGCATTTTCAGTTGCATTTGCCCCGCCTTGGCATACCTTATTTGTCTTGCATGATTGTCTAAGTCTTGACCTTGTCAAAAATGGGTCGCCGGGCTTTGACATTCACTCCGTCATTATTATGACTTCGAGTTACATCAAGAGGGCAACCAGAGACACCCCATTTTTGACCGTCCTCAAGACTTCGACGTCACCGTTGGAACGCTCGGTGATTATCCCTGTTTGTGTTCGTTTGGAGTTCCCGGAGTTCTCGGCTGCGCGCGCCTTGCCTCAGGACCTCCAAACTCGACCGTTTGTGTTTGGCTTTGCACCAAACGCTTGTGTTTTGCCTTGGGAGGGCAGGGAATGCCTTGTGAGGCATCTCTACACACCACCGGCTGGGGCTGGAGGCCACCGACTTGCTGGTTTGTCCATCGGCACTTCATTGTGCCGACCGGCACTATTTTGTGCCGACCGGCACTAAATTTTGCCATTTGGTACTCTTTGCCGGCCGAGCACTGTACACTTGCTTTTTGAGATATTTTCTCACAGCTGTAAAGTGTTTTGCTCCCCTCCATACACGTGTATGGAGGGATGAGCCCTTGGCTTGCTTAGTGGCTAAGCATTCCTTGCCTATAAGAGGAGAGCTCTTCCTCTTGGCTCAAGGGTTAGCCTTTTGAGAGCCAAAACCAGAGCATTATACATATATCTCTGATATACATCCATATATATCTATACCTCCCTCTCTTTCCTCTTGTGTGTGTGTTTTAGGCCAAAAGTGTAGTTTTACTTCATTTTGCTCCTTTACACACACCATTACACCTTAGCTCGAGATTGAGAGACTTGGAAGGTTATTTGTGTTGGTTTTGGACTGGTTTTGAGCACTAGAGAGTGGCTGCATCACTTGTTTTTCAAAGGATCTTCAAGGGGACTTTCTGTGGCCGATCGGCCGGTTTATTGTGCCGATAAACTCCATATGCGGGTGGACAACTCAAATAGCCGATGACCACTCCTCCGGCCGGTGGGGTACTTGCACCATTTGGAAGGTATTCGAACTTTGGGAATTTTTAGAGAGGCGGCAAAGCGAAGCAACGATTACGACACGGGTTTTCCGGGCAAGTCGGATCGAGCATGCATCACTCGCGCATCCCGAGGCAGGGCTGAGGCCCCATTGCATTTATTTACTTGCTTTAATTTTAATAATTAGAAGTCTGTAATAATTAGTATATTCGTTTATTTCTTTCGGACTGTATTATTATTTTGGTCCCTCCGAGTGAGGGCGCAATTGTAATAAGTGTGGGTGAGTGGGTGTATGTCTTCCAACCCCCATTTCTTTCTACCCTTTTATTTACCTGCTTATGATGGTAGATTAGGGCACGTTTATTTTAGCATACCTTATGCAATGCATGCGTGCATTCATGCATTTGTTTACATGCACCGGGCTCGGTACATCATACAAACTGCATTGCAATTTTCAATTCCAAATTGAATACGTGCTACTCGCGCATTTTGCATGCCATGTTTAGGGTTAGCCGAGCCTACTCTAGATTGCATCTATGCCTGTGTTGCATTAGCCACTTAACATAAACTAGGACATGCATGTTTGCTAACTAGTTTATTGTTTTGTACAGTCTGATGTAAGTATTTTACGCTTTAGCATACCACATGCGTGTGAATGTTGCCATGACAGTATGCTTACCATGCGGCTAAATGCTTATGTGAGATAAACTGTTTGAATGCCTGTGGGTGGAGGTTGGATTGCTTGAGTTGGAATAACTCATTGAAATCCGTGTTCTAGCCTACTTGCGAGTAGCAATTTCAAACTATTTTCAAAACGAACGGATATGCAATGTTTGTTTCCAAATTAGGCGATCTAGTCTATACTTGTTTGCTGTGTGCATAACATAGTAATTCTAGGCTAATAATTGGAATAAGAGCATGTAATGTTTTCAAAATCGGATATCACGGTTAGTAGAGGCGGTCTTGGACGGGCGAAGTGGGTGCTCATAGCTGACCTTCCCCGATCGTACCCAAGCTCCCGAGCCAAGACCACTTTGGTGATGACGGACATGTGGCCTTCGGCACCGAGTCAGGGTTTCCTAAATTTCCCAAAAATAAAATATTTAGGTGGCGACTCTGTAATCTGGCGAAGCAGTCCATGTTTGGCACTACTTTTTTAAAATCTGTTTTTTCTTCAAAACGATTTGCCAAATTTGGACTCTTTGGTTCAAGATTCAGAACCGACACAAAAGGGAGTCCGAACTGTAGCGCGAGGTCCCCCGCGGACGTGTTACAGGTATGTGAATGCAATGTGTCAGATGTGATCTATGCATACAGTATATCAGTGCAATGTAGGGAAATGTTCAGTTGAGATGTTAGTTTTAGTATATCAACAGAAATATGATGATCGAAATGCAAGAAGTTGAAAAATTACCTGAATACCGTGGGAGTTGATGTTCGACTCCCTTCTCAAGATCATGCCCTCGAATGAGACCAACATCTCCAGTAACCCTTCAACGTACCCTATGGAGGGCTGCAAATGCAAGTTGAAATAATCAGTAAATGAATGATTGTCTCAGTATCTGAGCGAGAATGAAAAAATTAAAGCTGTAGTGCATACCGGTGGTGAGTCAGGTGTCCTGACATATCGATGACCAGACAACGGAGGCTCAATCGGGATCTGATAAGGCTCTCCAGAGTACCACCAACCCATCAGCTCAGTCGGAAGATCTGGCCATCTAACACTCTACCTAGCAGGGGGTATGCTTCTAGCCACCGCCTCGGTGCTCTGCTCTCGCTGTTCGGGCCTTGCTTTCGAAGGGCATCTCTTTGCCTGCTCGACGAAGGGACAGTAGCTTCCCTCCCTGTGTGAGCACGAATACCTGTCAAATGAGGCATGAGGTACGTCTAGATGTAAGTCGTATAGTCCCCCTCCCCAATGAAGAGGTTTGTATCTCCACCCCGCATGAAGTCAATGATCTCCTGAGGGGAGAGACTTTCTATGGCTCGCATAGAAGGTGGAGGTGGTAAGGGAACCGACTATAAGGGCAGACCCAGCGTCTGGCGCATGAAGCGGTCGCCTAGGAACCAGGCTCGGCCTACTGGTCCCTTGAGCATGAGCCGATACCGGGAAGCGCCCTAAGCTTCGGTGAACTGAAATCTGGCACCCTCTGGCATCATCACCCAAGGCTACCACGTGATCTGCAGACAGCAAGTGCATAGATTGATAAGTTGCCATTAGATGTGTAAAATGAATTGGGGTTGAAAGCAGAAAGAACTGTGAGTTTTGAGTTACCTCTACCGCCCTCACCGTATCAAAATACTGGTGAAGAAATGAGAGGGTCTCCCGGGTCCTTGGCTGGCATCG
This sequence comes from Camellia lanceoleosa, assembly GCA_025200525.1. Taxonomy (NCBI): domain Eukaryota; kingdom Viridiplantae; phylum Streptophyta; class Magnoliopsida; order Ericales; family Theaceae; genus Camellia; species Camellia lanceoleosa. Next base: position 10,221,793 of record CM045763.1, on the reverse strand, counting down.
ACTGTTGTATCGATGCGAATATGGCACCCCAAGAGGTATCTCAACCTCCGGCTCTGGAGCAAGCGTCGGGAAATAGGTGTACACCCATAGCTATGAAAAGCAAGAGGGCAATAGTGAAAATACAGATAAATACAGATAATGCAGAAAGTAGAGTATGTGTGCAATGTCCAGAAAATACAGAATGCAGAGAATACAGAATACAGAGAAAATGCGAAAAGCAAAGTATGTAGTACAGTGTAGAAAAAGTATGAGTGCAGAACAGAATTTAGACCATGTGTGTGTGGTGTGCAGTGTGTGTAGTGTACAAAAAATGCAATGCAGAAAAGTAAAGCATACCTTCCAAGCTCTCCAATAGTTGCCAACACTATTCCCGCTCCTGTAGGAGGTTGAGCTAATGTAGTAGTACAGGGTAGCGAGGCCAGCGCCACCCCAATCATAATGCCGAACTTGAGATAAGTCCACCAAGGTGCTCAAAAGATACAGCCCGACTGTGTTCGCCCTGTCGGCGAACAAGGTAGTGCTGAAGAGGAACATTAGGAAACCTCGGGCATACTGCTCAGTCTCCTTTACAGTCGTTGAGGCTGTCCCTCTGTAGTGGTCTGTGAACCAGGTGTATCGGACCATCCCTGATTAGAAGATAGGTGGGTGTGCTCCCATCAAATAGGTCCAAGCGGCCTCCCACTCGCCCATATCGGTATCATATGGGATCGGGTGGCCTCCTATCTCGAGGCCCGTCAACATGGCAAAATCATATGGGGTCGTCGTCATATCCCCAGCAGTAGAGAAATAAAAAAATGAGTTGGTGGTATCCCACCATCTCTCTACCAGAGTGCTCAGAAGGCCTCTACTCGGGCAAAATCATATGGGGTCATCGTCATATCTTTAACAATAGAGAGATGGAAAGAGTTGGTGGTATCCCACCATTTCTCTACCAGCGCGCTCAGAAGGGTCCTGCTCGCCATAAGGTGCGACAGCCCCATGCAGAACAAACCAAATCCTGCCTCATCGATAATCTGCTGGACACTGTCGGGGAGGTCCATGTAGCACTCCCTCACTGAGGTGGACCCATATCCTTGGGTAAAACGAGAGTCAACCAGTGTTCAAAATGAGCAGAAGAAATACAGTGTGTAAGTGTGTTCAGAATGAGCATATGAAATACAGTGCAAAAGTGCGAGCTATGCAAGAATACAGTGTGTACCTCGGAGGCACCATGAGACAAGTGGGACTCTGGCTCTCGCAGCAGGAGATTTGCTGGTGCACCTCGTGCAAATCCGCTGAAATAACGGACTGTACTGGGCGGTAGTGCATGCGCCTCGGGGTGGTCCCTCTCCGAGTCGAAAGATCGGACTCTAGGCGGCAATGGTATGTACTCAGGCTCTCCCTCCATCTCTGGCGAGCCCCCATCGTGAGGAACGTTGTCTACCATCTAAAAAGAAGGAGAGAAAGTAGGCGAAAATGAGCAAAATAGGTGGAAAATGCCAAAAGTCAACTTATAGAGAGAGAAAATGGGAGAAAAGGTCAAAGCCCGGGAAAAGGCATCAAACTCAAGACAAACTTGAGGGAAACAAACCTCAAGTGGCGAAAATAGAGAAAAAAGCTCCCAAAACAAATTTTAATCGGTTCAAAATAGAGGAAATCGAAAGGTTTTAGCGAATCAACTTCGCGAGGGGCGTTGGAAAACACGTGTGGAGCACGGATCTAGGAGGAAAAAGTGTCTAGGGATGAAGAGCAAGTAATTTCGGCAATGGGGGTGTAAGGAAATGTGATTTGGAAATGTGTTTTTAAAGATCTCCATGCAAAAAGACCAAAATGGCCTAGATTTACCAAACCTGGCCGACCGGCTAGTTTTTGTGACCGATCGGCCACTTAGGTGGCCGACAATATGTGCAACTGGCCGACACTGCTTCAAGGTGGCCGACAGGTGTCCAGTGTTCTCCCTGTGTGTTTTTATGCTGTTTTGTGTCCTTGGCTCTCGAGAAAGTGCAAAAAATGGTTCACTTTTCAACTCAAAGTGTCTCTGCAGGAGTTTCGAACCATATCTTCGATGCATGACTCATCGTCAGCCGGCATGAACGAGGTGTATCCTTTTGAAATATATTGTAACTCCTCCAAGAGGTAAGCCAGATGTTGCAACTGAATTGGTTCTATTAAGGCACATCCTGTTTATCATTACATAGAACGTGCATTTCTTTATTCGGTGTTTTGCATCGAACATGCTATTGATGTTGCATTGAATATGCATTGTTATTATTGTGCATAGAATGTGTATGTTGCATTGCATTGCATTACATATGTTCTCATGTTTTGCATAGAATATGCATGTCACGTTGTATTGCATTATACATGGCTGTACATTCGCATAGAAGATGTTTGTACCTATTGCATTGAACATGCATTTGGTGTTGTATAGAACATGCTCCATTTTTCGTTGCATAGAATATGCTTCTGTTTTGTTCCTTGCATGATGTGCATGAAGCATGCCTCTAAGCATTGTGTCATGGTTATTCACCTCGCATAGAACATGCATTCTTATTGTATTGTACCTATCAAGTTTCTTTCTTGTGCAGGCACGATATTGTATGTACGGTTCATTCAAAGCTGGTGCAACCAGATGATATTGTATATACGGTTCATTTAGAGGAACTCTAGGTAAGATCATTTATGTCCCTTGAACACCTTGTTTTGGTTAGAGACACTCGGGTATGCCCGGGGTTTATACCACTCTGCTTTGGTTAGAAACATTGGGACGTGTGCCCGATGTTTATACCACCCTTTCGGTTAGAAGCGTTTGGGAAGTGTGCCCGATGCTTATACCACCCTCTTTGGTTGGAGACATTGGGACGTGTGTCCTATGTTTATACCACCCCCTGGTTAAAAGCGTTTGGGATGTGTGCCCGATGCTTATACCACCCTCTTTGGTTAAAGACATTGGGACGTGTGCCCGATGTTTATACCACCTCCCTAGTTAGAAGCGTTTGGGATGTGTGCATGATGCTTATACCACCCTCTTTGGTTAGAGACATTGGGATGTGTGCCCGATGTTTATACCACTCCCCTAGTTAGAAGCGTTTGGGATGTGTTCCCGATGCTTATACCACCCTCTTTGGTTAGAGACATTGGGATGTGTGCCCGATGTTTATACCACCCCTATAGTTAGAAGTGTTTGGGATGTGTGCTCGATGCTTATACCACCCTCTTTGGTTAGAGACATTGGGACGTGTGCCCGATGTTTATACCACTCCCCTGGTTAGAAGCGTTTGGGATGTGTACCCGATGCTTATGCCACCCTCTTTGGTTGAGACATTGGGACGTCTGCCCGATGTTTATACCACCCTCCTGGTTAGAAGCGTTTGGGATGTGTGCCCAATGCTTATACCACCCTCTTTGGTTAGAGACATTGGGACATGTGCCCGATGTTTATACCACTCCCCTGGTTAGAAGCGTTTGGGATGTGTGCCCGATGCTTATATCACCCTCTTTGGTTAAAGACATTAGGACGTGTGCCCGATGTTTATACCACCCTCCTGGTTAGAAGCGTTTGGGATGTGTGCCCGATGCTTATACCACCCTCTTTGGTTAGAGACATTGGGTCGTGTGCCCGATGTTTATACCACTCCCCTAGTTAGAAGCATTTGGGATGTGTGCTCGATGTTTATACTACCCTTCCAGTTAGAAGCGTTTGGAACGTGTTTCGATGCTTATACGACTTTGTTTTTGGTTAGAAACATTGGGACGTGTTCCAATGTTTATACCACCCTCCGGTGTTTGCACCGCACCCTTTCCCCTCTCGCGCGCGATGCGTTAGGACGCTTTGGTTAAATGCATCTGGACGGATTCCAATGCTTATACCACTCTTTGTTTTGGTTGCATAATAGTTGGATGTGTTTCACTTGTTATCGCTGTTCTTTGTGGTTCAGAGCCTTAGGGTGTGTTCCTGGGTTCACACCATTTCTTCCCTTGCATGTGCCACGCGTTAAAATCTTGTTTCACGCCTCGGGTGTGCCCGAGGGTTGTGTTGTTCTTTATCTTTCCTACATGAGGCGCAGTTAAGCTTGTATAATTTTCTTACACCCTTTTTGCATGAAATGTGGTTTGGGTTCATGTTACTTCCTTATGTACGAGTTTGCTATAGCATTTCTTTGCCTAACATTTGCATCTAGATGTTTCCTTACAGCCCTCATTACATGATCATAAGTTATGTTTTGCATCGTGTATATCATTTGCATCTTGCCCCAGAACTACACTGGTTTGATTCCTTGCAGAGGGATACATAGGCAGCTTGCGGGTGCAACCATTCTTTGTTTTGCTTGCTTGTTTGTCTGAGTCTTCGGCCTTGTCAAAAATAGGCCGTCTTTGGGCTTTGACATTCACTACCGTCATTTCATGACTTTCGAGTTTTGTCAAAGAGAGACAACTGTAGACACCCCATTTTTAGACGTCATCGTTTGTGTACTCGATGATCGTGCTTGTCAGTGCTTGTTTTGAGCACCCGAAGTTCTCGGCGGAACGCCTTGTCTTTGAACCTCTAAACCCTTTTTGGTTTGTGCTTGTTTTTGGGCCAAACCTTTGTGCCTCTTGCCTGGAAGGGGGAGGGACCTTGTCAGCCACTTTTCCTTCTTGTCGACCACTTGAAGTGGTCAGTCGGCTAGTTGAGGTGGCCGGTCGGCCACCTAAAGTGGCAGATGACCATTTTTCTCCTTTTTCAGATATTTCTTTGTCAGTTGTGCCAGCTGTTGTTCACTGAAGGCCATCTCCATGTGTATGGAGGAATGAATACAAGCCTTTAGCTTGATTTTCTATATATAAGGGGGTCTCTCCCCCATTTGGAGAGGTTGGATATTTTTGAGCAAATTTCTCCCTCTCTCTCTCTAGAATTCTCTCTTTCTCTCACTCTTCTTGTTTTATGCTTGATAGTTAGAATTCTCTACACATTTGCATACTAGCCCTTAACCAAATTGGACCACCTTGGAGCTAAGGCCTCTTGGGACCTATTTTGGGCTGTTGGAAGGTTGTTTGAGCCTAAGAGAGTGGCTGTTTTGTGCTGTGCTTCAAAAGTATAAGACTTACCTCATTTAAGCTCTTTGTACATACTTGTTTTGCCATCGCTTTATACTGTTTTGGGCCTAGTTTTCAACTACAAAATTTTTTGATTTTTGGGCCTTAACATGTTGGTTTGAAGTCATTTTGTGCTAAGGGGTTATCTACCCTTCTTGTTGCTTATTTGTGTGAATCTTTGCAGCATCTTTTAGCATATTAAAGTCAAACTTTTTGGGCCTTTAAACCACTGAAATTCAGAGTTATTTCAGTGGTAAAAAATATGTTTTGAAGTCAAAAAATGGAGGGGTTAGCCTCCCCTTCTTGTGCCTCACTTGCATGCCTAGTTAGCATCACATGGTAGCATGTTTTTATAGCTTAACTTAGCTTATTTCCAGTATATGTTTGCCTCTGTTTTGGCTTGATTTAGCTCTGTTTTGGGCTGCTTTGGTCATGTGGGCTTTGTTTTGTATAGTTGTAGTGCAAATGGCTTCACTAGCTTGGCATTTTAGGCCTCTAAACATGTTTTGCTTGGAATGATTGCATGTTGTAGTGTCTTTGAACATGTAATTTCAGTGTATATAGCTCTGTCACATACTCGTTTATTTCACACTTTCATTGCTTTTGAGAGTTGTGTCTTGAGTCTTGTTTGCAAACTAACATATGAGCATGTTTTTCTATCCTTTCATGCCTTAATCTCAGCATGTTTTAGCCACTATTTTGGCATATATTAACTCTGTCTAGAGCTGGTTTGGTCAGTTAAGCTTTGTATTGCATGTCTATAGTGTTGTAATCTTCACTAGCTTAGTGAGTTAGACTTTTTAGCATTTATTGCATGTGTTGCTTGCATGATTTAGTTTCATTTTGCATGTCATTTTAGTACTGAAATATCTGCAACCTCTTTCATTTCTTCATTTTTCCATTTTCTTTGAGGTTGGTTAGCCTTAAGGTTGTGTTTAAGCTTGAGATTGAGACTTGTGTTTAATGGTTTTAATCCTCTTTTGAGGGTTTCTACTAACCAATAGCATGATCTCTCTCATGTCTTAAGTCATCCTTTGGTTGACCCCTCTCTCATTAGAGTACACTCACCTTGGACTTAATCGATTAAAGGACTAATCGGTAATGTAAAATGTGTAAACAAAATGAACAAAGTAAAAGAGGCAAGATAAGCATGTTGTGTTGCACTGCATGTGTTTGGATCGGACGTTAATCCAAACACAAGAAAAATGGGATGTTTCATACTTAAAGTGATGAAACGTGTCATTTTTCTTAGTCATCGTCACCCTTGATCGTGCATGATAGGGTGGTGGTTGTTTTGGTCTTGTTTGTACATTCATTGACCTTGTACAAGTTTGGTTCTTTGGCCATCATGCATGAAAATGCTTGGTTGATAGCTTGAGAGCCAAGAGCTACACTCCTTTGAGCTTGAAAGATGAAAATGAGGGTAGCAGTACAGACATTTCTTGGAAATTCATTGCTTTGCCTTTGTTGCTCTCTATTGCAGCAAAAGCAGAAGTCCAAAAAAGGGGGTGGCCGACCGGCCACTTGAAGTAGCCGACTAGGCATTTAAACTAGTTGACCGGCCAGTTGAGGTGGCCGACAACCACTTTTTGTGGCTGACCGGCCACCAGTGAATTTTTGTACAAATGTGTTCCTGTGTTGGAGCAGAGGCAATCTGGAAGTTAGTGCAATTTTCAGGGATCAAATGAGTGCAAATAGAGGCATCTGATGGCAAGGCAAGGGCATTTTCGAGTGGAGCAATCGAGCATGCATGCATCCCTTGTCCCTTGAGGCCATTTAAATCGTTTTACTAGTTAGTTAGCGTAGCTAATTATTCAATTCAAGTGTTGTTTTTTAATTAGCTTAGCATAGCTAGTTATTCAATTGTGTTGTAATAATTAATTAGCTTAGAATAGTTAATTATTTTCATTTTGTAATAATTAGCTTAGCTTAGTGTAGCTTAGCCTATTCATTCGGACCCTCCTTCACGAGGGCGCAATGTTGTAATAAGTGTGCGTGTGTGCGTGCATGTCTTCCAACCCCACGTCTTTCTCCATTTTATTTATCTGCTTTCGATGGTTAGATTAGGGACATATTTCAATTAGCATACCTTATGCTTGCATGTTTGCATCATTCATTTGTCTTGCATGCACCGAGGCTCGGTGCATCATTCAAACTGCATTGTATTTCAATACACTTCTTTGAATACGTGTTTATCACATGTTGTTCAAATCGAATCATATGTCATATTAGTAGCCGAGCCTATTAATTGCATTATTGCATGTGTTGCATTAGGCATCTGACATAGTTAGGTTCGTGCATTGTTTATAACTAGCTTTTGTTTTGGCTTGGAGTACTCGGTAAGTTTTACGCTTTAGCATACTTGCATGAGTGTGAGTGATGCTATGTTTTGCATGCTTGCCATGAGACTATTTGCTTAAATGATTAACAGCATGAATGCCTGTGGATGAAGGCTTTGTTACTTGAATTAGAACAATTCAACGAATGAGAGTTTTAAGCCCACTTGAAGTGGCAAATCCGTTTTTTTAAGCCCACTTGAGGGTGACAAATTCAAACAATTTTCGAAAACAAACATGAGTTGAATTCGTTCTAAGTCTTGCGATTTAGTCTATACTTGCTTGTGTGCGTCACATAGTGAAGTTAGCTAATAACCGGAATAAGAACACATGTGTTTATACAACAACATATCATGATAGTAGAGGCCGATCTTTGATCGGGCGAGTGAGGGTGCTCATTTCAGGACCTTCCCCTCTCGTACCCAAGTTCTCCAGCCGAGGCAACTTTGGTGATGACGGACACGTGGCCTTTGGCACGAGTTAGGGTTTCTTAGATTTCCCGAAAACAAAATATTTAGGTGGCGACTCTGTAATCTAGCAAAACAGTCCAATTTTGGCATTATTTGATTTAAAATCGATTTTCCAAAATGATTTGCCGGATTGGACTCTTTGGTGTTTATTAGTCTCACACTGCACTTTGTGAGATTAGATTCAGAATCGTGACAGGATTCCAAACTGTAGGACCAATTCGAGCTCTCCAAAAGGGGGTGCGAAGAAAGTCGAGTCTACAAATACTCAAGCAAACATCAAAGGAAAACTAGCAAAATAGCCCTAAAAGAAAAACGCTAGAGCTCCCAAAACAGATCTAGAAGCCTTAAACCTAAAAACGGACTTAAACATATATATAAAGAAAACCGGGGCAGCGTACCCTACTCGAGCGTAGGACTTGCCGCTTGAGCAGAGTCACTAAAACGCGTGCGATTAAACAGGTCTACGCTCGAGCGCTGGAACTTACGCTCGAGCACAACAACATGCCTCCCAGTATGTTTGCAAACAAGCCAAACTACTGAGAAGATGCAAACGCCGCTCGAGCATAACTTTGGCCGCTCGAGCGGGAAGACCAAAAACCAAGGAAAAATTACAACTCAATTAAACTAAGTTTGTTTGCGGAATTGGCAACAAGTAGGGATCTAACATTTTAGATATAATTCTTTTGGATAGCGGTCAACCTACATGTATTCTAATATATATATATATTACTGCTATTATAAAAGTGTCAAGAATTGTCGTATTTTTTATTTTTTACGTATCTCGAAAATACCCTCATGAACTTGTTAAACATCAATAAAACCACAGACAGTCATAGACATCTTTCGAAATTCAGACACCTTTAAATATCAAACACCATTAAATAAACAAATACCTTGAAATATCACAATCTACTATCAATCAAACACCTTGACAAGTTAAATAGTAATAAGCATGAAACTAGAGTTTGATCATGCATCTTACATTTAGAACTTGTTAGTCAGTCCATAACTTGGTCTTCAATTTGCATCACATTTGGGTATATATTGTTGTATTTTTCTTTCTCATCTCTTCCTCAAACCCTCCTCTTTTTGTTTTTGTTTTTAAAATTATTTATACATCGTTTGATTTTGATCATACAAAGATATATATATATATATATATCATATTCTTGTAAAACAATTAATTTCATTTGATATACTAGAACAATGCAAGTAAATTTTATATTATTACTAGCGATTGGTGCGAACCCTGCAACTGTTTTGGACGGTTTGATTAATGAGGAAGATGTTGAATTTGAAAATAGTTTAGTAGATGTTAATTTTATTTTTTTGTCTCCTGTACTACCTTCCCATGAACAGTGAGCATTCAAATATCAAACACCCTAAAACATCATAATATGATTATTTTTTAAATAATTTCACCATCATAACCTATTCAATATTTGTCTCATCCACTACTTCTCATGAATGGCGGGTGAGAGAAATTTTGTTAGATTCAAATCAAGAAAAATCATGAAAATATATAAAGAAAATAAATATTTTTGTAATTGATCTACTCATCTATAAGAATTTCAGCTTTTAATATTAAAAACACTTAAAGTTCATTTTTTAATTTAACTAAATAAACAGGAAAAAAAAATCTAACTACTCCCTTATACAACAATAAAATTATCAAAATTGTTCATTGAAAAATATTTCTCATATCATTAAAAATCGTTAATTTAATTAATAATTTATATTTACAAAAAAATTTAATTATTAATATTGCATATAAAAATTTAATTATTAATATTTCATACAAATCAGAAAATAAATTTTAAATTAAAATATTAAGATGTATAAAATATATAAAAATACTTCACTTAAATATTAAGATGTATAAAGTGAGAGTTTAAAAGAAGTTTCGTATTACAATTTTGGAAACATGTGAAATAAAATTTTAAAATTTCTACAAAAATAATTGTTTAAAAGAAGTTTCGTATTCCAATTTTGGAACCACACGAGAGTAAATTTTTAGGGCTAGCGAATGATCACATCACTATGATGGAAGTTGCATATAAAATCAATCTAAAAAAAATAGAAAGATATATATATATATATATATATTTTTAATGGAGAGGAAATAATTTATAAATATAAAATAAAAAAAATAAAAAAAACCCAGAAAATACAATGGTGGTAAGATTTAAAAGAAATTCAAACACTTTCAAATATCAAACACCTTCAAATAACTAAACATCTTGAAAAATCATAATAATATTATTACAATATTAATTGGATGTTTTATTTCTTCACCTTAAATAATAATAATATTACAATGTTAGTTCGGTGTTTTATTTGTTCATCTTTTAATTATAAAATGGTTTCTACATACATATACATAACAAAAGTGAAACAACTTGGTGAATTACATATTTAATAGTAATAAGTCTAATCATGTGATATAGATTACAATTATTTTATGTGATTGTTTCAATCTAGTTGATGAATTTTAATACTTAAATATAAATATAAATGCCCCTTCATATGTAGGAATTCATACATTATTTTCTTGAATTGACAAAAAAAAAAAATTCACATATAAAGGACATGGAGTCCAGTTATAAAAAAAAATATTTATTATATATATATATTGTCTAATAATATTAATTTCTTCTACAATTATTTTATTTAACTAAACATTACCTAAAAATGTAAAAATATATCAACGATCAAATATTCAAAGATTCAATTACTTTGAGTTTTTATACTTTTAAACATAAACATTAAACATTAACAAAAAAAAAAAAAAATAACAAAATGATTCAAAAGGTAAAACTATCACAAAACCTAAAAATCAAAAAATATATATATATATATATATTCACAAAAAGAAATATAAGAAAAATTACCATCACCACTCTTGTATATATGGGTGAGAAAATGAAATTGGATGATATTAGCATAACTTTAATCTAGCTTTTAGTTGTATTGTATTGTGTTAAGATTAGATTCATAGTCATTGAGTTGCGCAAATCCACAATTTATATAACTTTAGCCCAAAGCCAAAGTAACTTGAAGACTATAGTAGCCTAAAATAATCGGTGGAGCCTGGTCAATAATCAATTTTTCTACGTTTTCTTTTGTTAGATTTGTTTAGAGCCTTTGACAATATGTTAATCAGTTGATATCAGTCTTTTTGGCACAAGAATTCCAAGAGTGTCCATGTCACATTCCAAGAATTTACACTTTTAGCGACTAAATTTTTAGTCGTCAAAAGTCATCTTTTAGTCGCCAAAAATTTTTAGCAACTAAATATTTTGGTCGCAAGAGTAGTCGCTAAAGGATTGTCGGGGAAGGTAATTGGCGACTAAAATTTTTAGTCGCCAAATATAATGCAATGTCGACTAATTTTTTAGTCGCCAAAAGTATTGAAAAAAATCAAATATCACCTTTTTAGCGACTAAAAATATTTGTTGCGAAAAACGTTACTTATATTTAGTGGTGGAGCCAGAAAATTAAATTAGAGGGGCCACTTATTAATTACAATATAGAAAATTTTTACAAAAATCTTTCACTCAAGTTTTTACGATTGATTTCGAGAAACATAAAAAAAAATAATATTATTTGTAATTAGTGTATCATGGACAATACAAAAAAAAATATGGATATAAGTCTTAAAATAAATTATATAATGATAATTTTTTTTATATATATAAAATTTGATTAAAAATTCAATATAATGGTAATATCACGTTATCATTGATATGTGATATCACCAACTAACAGTACACAAACACATAAAGAGTGAATCTCGCATTTCAAATGCAACTAACAATCCAATAAATTTCATATCTTTATAGTGAGATTACTTATACTTGCATGTCAATAATAATGACATCACCGTTACATTAAAAAAATTTCATAGATAATATGGTTTATAGTAGTCTCTTCATTTTCAATTAAAATAACCATTATTGTTCTCATAATTTTTAAAACGTCATTAACATTTCACTCTTATAATATTTTTGTAATTTTTTTATTTAAAATATTTTCTTTATGTTTACAATTTTTTTTTTAAAAAAAAAAATCCCAAAATCTAGGAAGGGCACGTGACTCCCCCGGGCTTTCACTCCCTTCACCAATGCTTATATTTAGCCACTAAAGATTTAGTCGCCACAATTTTTTTTGGTTCCTCCTATTTTTTTTTAGCTACTAAATATATTAGTCGCCTAAAGTGTGATTGTGTTTTAGCTACGAAAAGTTTAGTCGCCTAAAGTGCCACATTTTTGCTACTAAAATTGTAGTCAGCAAAAGTGTTTTTCTTGTTTATGAAAATTTTTTTGACTACAAAATATTTTAATCGCCAAATGTTAGATTATTTTTGACTACTAAGATTTTAGTCGCCTAAAGTCTAGTTTTCTTTTTGCCTATCAATTTTTAGTCTCTGAAAGTCTGATTTTTTTTTTTTGCTACTAAACTTTTAGTAGCCAAATAGTTTGTTTTGCCTACTAAACATTCAATGTAGGTGGCCATCATTTTCTTTCACATATTGAACTTCATTTATTTGATTTATTTTTTTAAGCAATTGCACTAAATTTAGTCTGTTATCGATTGTTGTCAAGTGTAGCGAGTTCTCTATCTCTCTAAGTTTTTATTTTTCTCTAGTTTCATTCCCGCAATAGGTAGTTTTGTATTATTTGTTATGAATTGATAAATTTTGAAACTGCAATGTAGATATTGATTCTTAAACATTCTTTCAGATCCTGTGCATATTTGAGTCAGCTAAAAGCAAATTTTATTGAACACAATGTTCTCTCTTTGTTATGATGTAAAATGAACTAATCTATTTGAGTTTGGCTTTAATATTTTGTTTTACATCTACTCATTATATAAACGTGTTAATATTCAACATATTTTCGAGTTCATTAAGTTTCTAAACTAAATTTGAACAATATACTATACTTGGTATGATAATTTTTCATGCACTTAAAAAGCCAAGTTACCTGAGCTCTGTTTGTCATTAGGTTGATTTAAAACTCTTTTGGAATTGGTTTGAATGATAAACATATCTATCTTAAACACAAACATTTTAAAGAAAAAAAAATTGCATATGATAAATTAGAAGCCCAAAAACATCTCTGAATATAAAAATGGATGTTTTATTACTATAAAGATGAAAAAACCACTAAGCTGATCGAGGTTAATCTGCCTACCTATCCATGATGATAACAATATATACTATAATATTAACAGTTCATAACATCATAGTTAAGCTACTGAAGTAAACAGGTCACTTTAGGGTTATTGGATGTGCTAGATGTTCCATGGGCTTTAATGCAAGTGGATTGAATAGTTGTTCCCGGCTTCATATCAGGCACTAGCGTTATGTTGATCTTATTCAATGCAATGTCGGTACAAGGTACATTTGAACTGCAGTTGAGTTGGATTGCATGTACTGTTTTAGTTATTCCACAAAATTCAGTAAATGAAACATTGCTAATTCCTGATGCCGATGTCTGTCATGAAAGTTTTGTTAAACAAATATAAATTTCATCATTATTAAATTAAAAAAATGATAAACAATAATAACAAATGTACATAACGATATAAGGTATCAATAATAATGTATATACTAATCCAAGGTATATACTCTTACTTGATTTTTGCAAGTGTTATGTGGGCAGTAATACTAGTCGATCAATGTAGGGTTGCCCATTTCAATAAATATAATGTCAACGAAAATAATTATCTTAGCATATCTAGACCCGCGCTAAGAGACACACAAAAAATAAACATATGAATTTAAGAAAATGAATAGTGAACAAAATATATAATTAAGGCAAATAAAGTCAAATTAAATTAATTGCTAAACTTGGTTTGAGTTTCTTACCTGCCATGTCTTGATCCTTGCCCCATTTTGAGTTCCATTGAAGGTACAGTTGTTCACATGTAGTTCTTCCACTGTAGCTCTACTTCCATTGATTCCCAATGTCATGACCTAAACCCGCCCCTATGGGTTTAGCGTCATGATCGGCCAATAATCATAGATTACCTACGGCCTCCATACAATAAGCAAATAATATAAAGTACGGGGCTTAGCGGAAGTCTAAAATGTTATAGAATTCATCCATTGAGCCGTGCATATATGAGGAGAGCAAATATGTCAAGTAAGGTTTTGTTTCAAGTTACACCCAACATAAGTACAAATTCATATCTTACAAAAACACAACCCCAACTATGTACAAAATACAAAACCATTAAGCCACACAAAAGGGGTTCGTCAAGCATGCCTCCGCCCAAGCTTGATTACTTCACTTGGAAGCTCCACAAAAGGCTGACCTGGGTAGACTCGAGGCTATCTAACTCTGATGTTTAGTTTGCCCACCTACAATTACATATATAAATAAATAGTGAGCTAGAGCCCAATGAGTAATAACATAATAAAGAGGTTAAATGAATGAAGTTCGACAATAGTACAAAAACGTGTCTTACAATTTTGAAATGAATCATAAATCATTTTCAAAAGAAGATATTCACCACATTAGATCAAATTCACAACAAGACGTTTGATTAACAATAATAGCCTCTCTTTGCAGTAACAAAAGCCATTCGTAACATTATATGTGGTACATCCATGAAGTGACAAATATTATTCCAATGATAACGTATCATACTAGCCATGGTATTGTTACCCCCAGGCAAGGGCCTATATTCAATGGATGCCACAATATCGTTTCAAAATAGAACTCTATTCATTAGAGGACATAACATTTCAATAAGCCATGCTATCAATTATCAAATCATTTTAAGAATTCATTCAATCAATCGCATATCCATTTTGATAGCAATAACATTTTCGAAAGTAAAGATAATTTGAACATATCTTTATAAGGTTATTACTCACAGTGGTTTGCGGTGACACTAAGCCTCGGACGTCCACCTAAACAAAGCACATAACAAAATACAAATGAAACTCCATTTCATTTTAATTCAATCCCCTTTATGCATCTCTAACTTATTGTATGATTATCAGAGTCCAAATGGTGCCTAAGAATGCTTGGAGTGGCATGAGGATGCAAATATGCACTTAAAAGAGTTAGTAAAATTTTGCTGAAAACAGGGTCTTTGCTCGAGCTGGGGTTCGAAAACAAAGGTGGTCGAGCGTAACTTCTGTCGCTCGAGCGGTCTATAAAAGTACTGGATACATGAAATTCCCGCTCGATGGTCGCTCAAGCAGAAGACTGAGAAAAAGGGTCCTCACTCGAACGCCACTTTGGTCACTTAAGCGGACTGTAAAATTTCAAAAACCTCTGGGAGCCCGAATTCCACGCTCGAGTGTGGACTCCCTCGCTCGAGCGAACAACACGAATTTTGGAATTTCCAAAACTGTGTTTGAAGTTCAAACATGGTACTCAAACCTTCAAATTTTTTGTTTTTGGTATAAAACCATGGAGAGTCACTATATAACATGAAAACACTTCCAATTTGAACCCATTTACTCAAAATCATGGTAATTTCCCAACCAATGACTCCAACCTCAATTTATAAAATAAGTTTAACTCAATTTGAGTGTATATTTTTCCAAAACATGTTCAAAATATGATCAAATGACATGAGAAGCATGAAAACATGAAGGATTCTCCAAAATGAGTATAATTGTGCCATGCATGTATGAATTTCATGGAGCTTAACTCAAAATATGCATGCATGTAAGCAATTCAACCCCATTCTTCCATTTTTATGATATTCATAGCTTCTTTTCTTCAATAACATGCCAATGAGTTCAAAAATGAGAGGAATTCAACTACTATATGCCATAACTACATGAATTAGTGATGAATGCCATACCTAGTGTTGAATTCAAGTGTATTATGGTTCCAATCTTTGAATCTTTCACTAATTCTCTACAATTCTCCTCTTTCTCTCTCTAAATGTTGAACTCTCCTCTCCTCTCCCTCAATTCTCAGCTGAGTGTGTATATAAAATGGGCTCATAAGCTTAATTTGGGTCTTATATAGGATGTGGTTAAGTTAGCCTAATCAAATATGGTTAGGATTAATTAAGTAGGCTTAATTCTAACTAATTCAATCAGTTTATTCTAATTATTTTGATCCAAATCAACCATCAATTAAAGTTGCCATAAAATTCTAAATATTCTAATTAGCTTATTGGGCTAGTCAATTTCGATTCTTGAAGCCGTTTAGGCTCTCAATTTCCGACTCTAAGTTGTCGATTTAAACAGATATTCCATACATCAACAGATAATTATAGAATTAAACATGTAATCACACAATCATGCAACTAAACTCATTTAAATTATATAATGTACTAGTTTGGAGGTCAGGGTCGTCACACCCAAGCTTCCAATGCTAGCAAACAAAAGAAAAGAAATATATATATTTTCAAAAAATAACTCATTGGAACTTAAATTTATTATTCTTATGAAATTTTATGCATAATTTTCTCATAAAATTATGTAGTGGAGGCAATTTTGTAATTAAATTTCATTTTAATGAGAATTTTGACCTTATTCCATGGCCTGGACCGCAATTTACGTGAGTAATATTGATAAATTTGCAACCATCAATCATAGCAATGTAGTCATCATCTACAATTATTGCAATTTTTTTTGACAAAATTCATATAAGTAAATATTTAGTAAGCAACAAACATCAAATGAAGGAAAACTGCTAAAAAGACCAAATAAAAAGTTTTAGAAAAATAAAATACCGGTTCCAATGTTAGAATCGTGAATTTGAATATGGGTGGAATTGCTGATGTCAATGCCATCAATGTTAGGGCTAGTTTCAGGTACAGCTATATTAATGTTTGAGATGGTGGCAACTTCGCAGTAGGTAATCGAAATATGGTTATTTGCGCTGGGGGTGCAACTTGGGCGGGCTTAACCCGAGCAACCCGAACCCAACTCGAATTTTTTTAGGGTTTGGACAAGATATTTTTGAATTCGGTACGGGATTGGGCAAAAATTCAAAAGCTCAAATTAAATTTGGACAAGCTTGGGCAAAGACGTCAAACAACCCGAGCAACCCGAATCCCGAATTATACATATATAGATATATAACAAATATTAAATATACATATAAATTATTAGCCATTACATGATATTAAAGTAATTTAGATTATTAAATGATATTGAATATATATTATTATATATACGAATAACATAAAATCTTTTTATTTTTATTTTTATTTTCACTCATAAATTGTAAGGACTACTATAGCGGCATCTCTTTTACATTATATAAATTATTTGTTTTGGTGGTATTAATGATTTCCTATATAAAAAAAATGTAAATAGAGTCAAATTTTAATAATTTAATAATGCAGTTGAAAAAAAAAAAAAAAACTGAAATTCATTTACAATTCGGGCAACTCGGGCAATTCGGGTTTAACTCAAGTCGGGCTTGGGCAGGCAACCTTGGGTTACAATTCAGGTCAGATGTCACGTACCGACTCATTGGCGGTACGAGTTCTACACCAAGCACCTTGCAAGCGCATTAGTTTATGAGCGGCAAGGTAGGCAGGGTAGATCTCTATCGCATCTCCTGGGTTGGTCCTTGGGCATAATGCACGGGGGTATGCAGTACCACTCGTGAAGCCAATTTCTCAAGAGGATGACAAGCGCCTAGTCTGTGACAAATGGTATCAGAGCCAGCTTAGAGGCACTGTGATAAGGACGGTACATGGGACTTACACCAAGCACCTTCATTGTGGAGTCCGCACCAAGGGTGGCATCTACGAGGGGCGGGTTTCCCGTGGGTAGGGGAACGGACAAGCATGGAGGCAAGTAGGGCAATATCCCCCGGACGAGGGTGTCAGGGATTGGCGGTGGTGGCATGTCACATACCAACTCATTGGGGGTGCAAGTTCTACACCAAGCACCTTGCAAGCGCATTAGTTTGTGAGCGGCAAGGTAAGCATGGTAGATCTCTATCGCGTCTCCTAGGTTGGTCCTTGGGCATAATGCACGGGGGTATGCAGTACCACTTGTAGAGCCGACTTCTCGGGAGGATGACAAGCACCCAGTCTATGACACTAGGCACGTCTAAGCACAATTTGAGTTGGGCTTGGACAACCTTCCAACCCAACCGAACCTGCCCGAGTTGCACCCCTAATTTGCACTATCAACATGCCTCAATCCACTTAGCTGAAGGTTGTTACACCGATTGAACGTCAAAGCCTGGCAATGAAAATTGTAATTGTTTGAGCTCAAACATCATTAATTTAAGAACAATATGTGCTTCTAATGCATGCTTATAACAATTTACTCTGATTTTTCAAGATACCCACCATGTAGTATTTTCTTAAACTCAAAGAGAATTTTTAAACTTGTTTTTAAAAAAAAAAAAAAAAAGGTTTAGGGTCAAAGACATAGATTTATTATTTTTTTAAAAAAAATTATTTTATTTTTATTTTTAGTTTTTTTTTATATTTTAATATGCATGTTTTGATGAGTATGAGCCAATAAAGAATATAAATTTCCAGAGAGTAAAAATAGAGATTTTTACTTATAGCAGGCCTCTTCTTGTAACCTGTTTCCTGAACATATGTAAGAAATTTTCAAATGAGTAATGATGTACAAACAAAAATTCTATATAAAAATTTATACAAGAATGATACGGTAAAATTAAATGTGAGATAATTATTGAAATATTGAGCATAATCCAAACAATTCTAAATGTTTTAGAACAAAGAAACAGGGATTTGAGACATAGATAATATCGTGCCATGCATGAGTTTAATTAGGATTGCATGAGTTTAATAAGTAACACTCACAGGGATTTGAGACATATAGATAATATCGTGCCATGCATGAGTTTAATTAGGATTAGATGAGATTAATAAGTAACACTCTATTTGGATTGAGGGTTTGGTGGGAAAAGAAAAGATTCAAAGAGAATGAGATTTTTTATCATTCCTTGTTTGTATGATTAATAAGGTGAGTAATTACAAGAAAGAAAGAAAACTTGTGAGAAAAACAAATAACTCCAAACGTAAGTCTTATTTTTCACCAAAAGTTATAAGATTTATTGAAAAACTAAAATTACTCGTTACAAAAAAATTATAATACCTAAACTAACACTCTAAACATAGAGGAAATTAATTTTTTTTTTTTAAAAAAAACACATGTATCCTCCTCTTTTAATCATTGTCCACCCAAATAAAAAGTGAGAAATTACAATAATATACATATATATATATATGTATATATTTTTTATTTTCTAACAAGATGAAAAACTCCAATTATTATTATTATTGTTTTATCTCACATCAAATAGAACCCACCTTTGGACAGGAATCCCATCAAGATTTTCCAGTGCCATCAATTTTTCTAGTTCCATCGGCAATAAGCTGTAGCACGTCCGCGGGGGACCTCGCGCTACAGTTCGGACTCCTTTTTTTTGTTTGTTGCGGTTCTAAATCTTGAACCAAAGAGTCCAACTCTGGCAAATCGTTTTGAGAAAACAGATTTTTTGAAAAGTAGTGCCAAACATGGACTGCTTTGCCAGATTACAGAGTCGCCACCTAAATATTTTAAAATGGGAAATTTAGGAACTCGACTCGTTTAAGGCCACATGTCCGCTATCACCAAAGTGGTCTTGGCTCGGGAGCTTGGGTACGATCGGGGAAGGTCAGCTATGAGCACCCCCTTTCGCCCGGTCCGAAGACCGGCCTCTACTAACCGTGATATCCGTTTTTTGAAAAACTTTATGCGTTCTTATTCCGATTATTAGCCTAGAATTTACTACGTGATGCGCACAACACAAAAGTATAGACTAGATTGCCTAATTTGGAAATAAACATTGCATATCCGTTTTGTCTCAAAACGTGTTAGTTTTTGCTACTCGCAAGTAGGCTAAAATTCGGATTTCAACGAGTTGTTCCAACTCAGGCAATCCAACCTCCACCCACAGGCATTCAAACAGTTTATCTCATGTAAGCACTTAGCCGCATGGTAAGCATACTGTCATGGCAACATTCACACGCATGTGGTATGCTAAAGCGTAAAATACTTACATCGTACTCCGCGCCAAAACGAGAAACTAGTTAGCAGACATGCATGTCCCTAGATCATGTTAAATGGCTAATGCAACACAGGCAAGGATGCAATTTAGAGTAGGCTCGGCTAACCCTAAAGATGGCATATGAGATGCAACAACTATCACGTATTCAATTTGGAATTGAAAGTATGATGCGGTTTGCATGATGTGCCGAGCCCGATGTATGTAAACAAATGCATGAATGCACGCATGCATTGCATAAGGTATGCTAAAATAAACATGCCCTAGTCCATTACCATAAGCAGGTAAATAAAAGGGAAGAAAGAAATGGGGGTTTGGAAGACATACACCCACTCACACACACTTATTACATTTTTGCCCTCACTCGGAGGGACCAAAATAATAATACAGACCGAATGAATAATTAACTACCCTAGCTAATTAAATATTACAAATTCACTAAATTAATTAACAAATCAACTAAGTTAATTAAAGCAGTAAACGCCTCGGGAAGAGGGTTCAAATGTAGCGAGGCCGAATTGGCTTAATCGACCGCCATGCACGGATTGCCTCTGCTTCCCGCTATCCTCCTCTCGAAAATTACCAAAATCCAGGAGTGCCTCTCGAGACCGGAGATCACCACCGGCCGGGTAGAACACCACCGACCGAAGAGGAGGCCACCGCAGTAATTGTTCCATCGGTGGGAAAAACATCACGGTCGGCACTAAAAAGTGCCGGTCGGCACAAAATGTTCTGCAGATCCTGCAACTCACAGCAGCAGAGGACAAACTATGCATGGCAAGGCAATTCAAAGCATGTATGCACAAAACACATCCCACATCATGTTAATGACTCAATGGGGGTATGTGCCTCGATTCCCGGACCACCAATCACGCATTTCCATGCATGATGGCCCTAAGAACCAAGAGTGCAAATTTGATTTCAAATGCATGCAAATTACACAAACCAAAGTGGTACCAAACCTCTATCAAACTCACTTCAAGAGGCTTGGCATGCATGTTAATGTGATGAAGCCCTAAGCATGTCAACTAGGCATGCAATATGGACAATGTGATGCACTTATGCAAGCATGCGAACAAGCATATAAGGCAAGCATGCAAATCACATGGGGGGGTGGACTTAGACATGAATTAGGCAACTCAAAAAGGCCTAAAATCAGTGGCCAAAATGCCTACAATTAGGGACTAAACACACACACACATGCACATGTTAAGATACCAAACCCAAGGCATAAACAAGCAACATTCAAGCACACTTAAAGAGGCCAAACATGGACAACTAGCATGCATTAAAGGCTCTGAAATTCATGTAAAAACATGATGCTAAATCATGCAATGAAGCATGCCAAACAAAGCATGCAAATGGTCTTAGGCTTAAGGCAAGCCAATGGGGCTTTGAACCACACCTATGCAAGGCAATTATGGCATGCACTTAACAACCCAAAACAGATTTTTAGCATGTCAAAACAAAGCCAAATGGCTACTTAGATGGCATCTAAGAGTCATTAAGTCAAAGGCATGCATTGAAGCCAAAACAAGGGGCATGCAACACATGCTCCTAAAGCATTAACAAGGCCACTAAGGCAAGCATACAAGCACACCAAGGGGACTGAAATTGCATGTCAAGTGGCCCCAAACCACCAAAATAATGCGAACAACGCATGCTACACATGCACGCACTTGAGACCAACAAGCCACCATACAAAGGAGCTATATTAAACATGCTAAAATCAAACCAAATAACTATGGTCAGACCTAAAACATGTTAAAATAAGCACAAAAGCTTCATGAATCAAGGCCTAAAACATGCTAAAAATGAAGGCATACAACCTAGTGCATGTTAAGGCATAATAAGGCATTACATGATAACTATGCTAAGCATGCATAAGAGACCAAAACCAACTTGAAATCATGTTATATCATGGCAATATAAGCATGGAAAACAAGTCAAACGTGCTCAACACACACTCAAGCATGAAGCTCCATAAGGAAGCAAAGTTTTGCCCTTTTCAAGGACACCAAGGAGAGGGGGTGGCCCTCTCCTTCTTGAGACTTCAAGGCATGCTCTTCACCACTGAAATCCCTCAAGATTTCAGTGGTGAAGAGACCCTATCACCAAAATCTCGGATCTCTCACAAAATAGCACAAAAAGTGCCCTTTTCAAGGCCTAAGGGTGGTCAAACCTACCCAAACCACTAAACACTCTTAATATACAACAAAGAGGGTTAAAAAATAGAACTTTTTTGTGCCAAATACTAAGCTCAAAAACTGTTTTAAACCAAGTAAAAACAAGGTACAAAAATGGGGAAAAAGAGAACTAGTAGCTCACCCTTGTAGACCTCTTCACAAAGCTTGGTGTTGTGGCTTCTTTGAGCTCAAAATCAGCCAAGAATCACCAAAAACCAACCTCTAGAACCTCTGTCCCAAGAGAAAGGTGAAGCACTTGGTGCTAGTGTGCAAAAGTAAGGCACAAAACACCTAGTTTAACAAGAGAAGGATAGATATAGGATAGATATATATTCTCTAACCTAAACCAGAGCTTCCTCTCTATCTGAAAATGGCTAAAAACCTCTCAAGAAATCCAACCTAAGCCAAGAAGAAGAGCCTTCCTCTTATAGAACTTGTAAGACTTACAAGCTAAGCAAACAAGGGCTCATCCCTCCATACACGTGTATGGAGGGAATGGCACACAAACCTGTCTGAAAATATCTCGTAAAAGCAAGTGCACAAAGGTCCTACCGGCAAAAATGTCATTTTGACAAAATAGAGTGCCGAGGCACAAAATAGTGCCGACCGCAATATAGTGCCGGTGGCAATACAACTGACCGGTGGCCTCTAGCCACCCGGTGGTGTGTGGGAATGCCTCACAAAGCATTCCCCGCCTCTAAGGCAAAACACAGTGTCCGTGCAAAACCGACACAAACGCCAAGTTCGGAGGTCCCGAGGCAAGGCGCGAGCCGAGAACTCCGGGAACTCCAAACGAACACACACATGGATGATCACCGAAAGTGTGCAAGCGGTGACGGCGAAGTCTTGAGGACGGTCAAAGATGGGGTGTCTACAGCTGTTGCCCTCTTGACAGAACTCGAAAGTCATAACAATGACGAGAGTGAATGTCAAAGCCCAGAGACGACCCATTTTTGACAAGGCCGAAGACTTGAACAAACATACAAAGCGCAAATGGTTGAACTCGCAAGCTGCCTACGTATCCCTTTAGGAATCAAACCAGCGTAGTTCAGGCGCAGGCATACAAGCCGCAGGTAAGGTATGCGCCCGAAGGCAGGGGCAAAATGCAAGACAATGCAATAAGCCGAGCATAACTTATGATCATGCAAAGGAAGCTGTAATGAAGCACACATGCGACAGTTATAAGCTAGCGTACACCAGACTACACTACAATGCAGAAAGGATGTAAGAGAATTATGCAATTCTCAAACGTCTCGCGCGGAGGATACAATACCTGTGCGACTCGTCCGGTTGCACCGACCTCAAATGAGCCGTTCATACAATATTGTGCCTGCAAAGAAAGTAAACTTAACAGGTACAATATTGTTAGTGTACATGCATGACATATGCAATGCGAATGCTAAATGATATGCAAAATGATATGCAATATATACAACAATAATGCAACTAATAATGCAATGCAATTGAAACTATATGCAATGCGGACTATATGCAGGGCAATTGAATCATGATTCAAACCGGAACGGTTCGAAACCGCACAAATGTCAAATAGATTGATGGAGGTAACAAGTCCGTCTCCCATAGAACGATGTCTGATCTATGAGTACTTCGCACGGACACAAGAACAAGTATTGGGTGGAATGACATAAGTGGGGAAACGACTACCGGGGAGAATAATGATCCTAATGTCGGCAATGATTACACTACAATGTAATGGAAATGGATACAATGGATATGGCACGCGGGCCAAACCGTATTTTGCCTAGGAAAGGCATGTACGCATACAAACCGTATCTAACACAGAAGTGGTGCCGCTACCCTCAAGGCTCGGACACAAAAGCTCGACAACTGTGTTTTGACACGAAAGATATGGGCACATACCAGACCAAGCTCAACAAGGAAAGGTGCAAGCCATAGATGGGGGTGATGCAATGGATGCATGCAAGCTACAATGCAATGGATATGGATACAATGGATATGGCACGCGGGCCAAACCGAATCTTGCTTAGGAAAGGCATGCACACATACAAACCATGTCTAACACAGAAAAGGTGCCGCAACCTCAAACCAAGTTCATCAAGGAGTAGGCGCGATACACATGCAGAACTGTGCTTCAACGTGAAAAGTAAAGGTACATACCAGACCAAGCTCAACAAGGAAAGGCGCAAGCCATAAATGGAGGATGATGCAGTAGATGCATGCAGGCTACAATGCACTATGCACTAGATGTTTTACAGAAAATGTATGACATATACACTATATTACAATGAAATGCATGACACATGCATGTTTTTTTTTTGAAATGCATGACATATGCAGTATTTACATGATGCATGACGATGCACGATGATGCAATGGCTACGATTGCAGCTTTCCCTATCTTACCAACAGGGCGATATACTAGGTTGGTTCAGTATCCAGAATTGAGGCGTAAACACGCCGCCTCAACCTATGGGGCTTCCATACAGATTTCAAGCCGAGGGTACACCCCCTGGGTATTTAAACCAGACTTTAGTCTCGGAAATTCCGAACCTTTGCGTTCTAGGCATAAGCCGTTTAAACTCTAGTTTTCACCGTCCCAGTTGGTCTTCTAGGAACTTACCGCAAACCCAGACAGGTGGCTTTACCAGACCACCGAAAGTCGTTCGGGCACGACAAACACCGAAGGAATTGCACCTTCAGAGGATTTAAGGTCTCCTAGACCGTGCGTGTTTAAGGTCTCGCCAGACCAGGGGGCAACGATTACACAACACTCTAAGTGAGTGTGATGCGAATGAGACACGCATGCGGATGCAAATGGGGCAAACGAGACGCGCGTGCAATGAGGTGCGCGTGCCTCAAAGGATGAAAAATGAAGTGCAATGAGGTACACGTGCCTCGAGACGCGATGAAATGCAAAATGAGGCACACATACCTCATTGGATGGAAAATGAAATGCAAAACGAGGCATACGTACCTCAAGATGCAATGAAATGCAAAATGAGGCACACATACCTCATTTGATGGAAAATGGAATGCAAAACGAGGCACACGTACCTCGAGATGCAATGAAATGCAAAATGAGGCACACATACCTCATTCGATGGAAAATGGAATGCAAAACGAGGCACACGTACCTCGAGATGCAATGAAATGCAAGAAGTGCGTAAGCGGTAGCGATGCGCAAAATAGCGCGATGAATGCATGCCAAATGCAACATGATGCGCAAGATAGCGCGATGCGTTAAACGACGCGAGGGATGCATGCAACGCATACGGGGCAACTTTCGAATTTTATAAAAGACAAAAGGATACAAAAAGGATACCATCTCTGCTTGAATCTGAGTGCCACACACAGAAGACACTGTCTGAGGTCGAAACAGAGGTCGCCGAGCATCGGGATGCACCTTCTTGCACTTTCTTGAGCTATGAAGACCCAAAACCCTTATCTTGCCTAAAACATTCTTGGGAACACCATCGGGTGGGTGGGGTGGTCACCGCACCGGCATTGCTGAACTCATCCATCGGCACAAAAAGTCTTGACCGCCGAAAATGCTGATCGAGGGGCGAAGCGCCATTTCACTCCGGGCTTTATAAAATAGGGTTTTAAACCCTATTTTCCACACTTCTAAACCGCTGAAAACTCCTCCTCTCTCTCTAGAGTGTTTTCCTTTTGATTTTTCGCCGATTTCTCCGCGTTTCACGCCCATTTTCTCGTCGGATTCGCGATATTCTTCGCGTTTCGGACATTTTCGACCGAACAAAACTTCGTTTCGGTGCACTTTTCGCCGTTTCCGCCTTTTCGGGACTTGTTCCCCTCGATATTCTCTACATTTTCGTGCATTTTCCTCTTCCGGCCTTCCCGGCCATTTCCGACCCTCTCGGGGTTGACTTCCCAGTTGACTTTTCGCATTCCGGCCCATTTTCTTCTTCCGGCTATTTTTCTCATCTCCATTGCTATGGCCGATGATATTCCACACGTCGGGACTCCCCCGGACCACGAGATGGATCCCGGGGTCGAGCTCCTCCATTGGGTGGCGCCCTGACGGCGACCTACCGCCCGGCAATTCACGTGCTACCACCCGATGGACTCCGCCACTTCGACAGGGCTTTAGACCCGGAGCTTCTGCTGCGCGAGCCGGCCACTCATTTGTCCTTTGGCGCCTCCGAGGTAACACCCTTATCTTTGCTTCATTTTCTGTAATGTAGGATTTCCTGTCAACTGCCGTAGCTAACTGAACCCATTAACTGCTTAGTTCTGATGTACTGTACTGTAGTTGATTGTAGACAAACTCATAACTGACATCTGTTTAGGACCGACGCACATGCACACACACTGCACTAGTCTGAATCACCCAAACACACGGCACACATTGCACTACCAATTCGCCGACACCCGGTGCTTATTTGAATCTGAAAACTCGCACGCATGCTAGATTTGCACAAAACTACACCAACACGCGGACACATCACACGTTGTAGTTCACTGAAACATACCGAGACCTGACTTCTATTTGAACATTGAAAAACACGCATACATGCTGTTTACACTGATCCTCATAGGAGCACTGACATATCACAGGCCGTAGCCCACCCACTGGTACGCTGAAACCCGATATCTGCTTGAATCTGAAAAATGTGCACGCATGCACCAAGTTTACACTGGAGCATCCAAAACACACTGACGCATCACGCGCTTGTAGTTTACTGTAAGCACACCGGTACCCGGTTTCTGTTTGAATTTTAAAAATCTGCACGCATACCAGATTTGTACCGACTGCATATCTTCATATGGCTTCGCAATTTCTTGACTACAGGGAGACTCCCATACTCTCCACGGGTATGGGAACATCGTCGTGGCGGTACACATTGCCCCTAGCAGATTGTAGATCGGGCGGCTTTGGCACCTTCGCAGGGACTCTCCGTGCTCGCTTGCAGACCTCTTCTTGCCGCCCTGGCAGAGAGGTGGTGGGACACCACCAATTCATTTCACTTATCAGCGACTGGGGACATGACGATGACCCTTTACGACTTCTCGATGCTCACCGCAAGCCGGGTGGGGTGATCCGATCCCCTTCGATACAGACATGGATGAGTGGATTGCCGCTCAGATTCACTTGCTCGGCGAGGCGCCACCACTTGCTCGTCCAGGGTTCGTCCGCTACTCCTGGTTCGAGGTGATTCCGAGTGGCCTGCGTTTGGTGGACGCAGCCCGATGACCCAGAGGCCATCGAGAGATATGCGCGGCTTCCTCATGTTCTTCTGGGACCACCCTGCTTGCCGACCGGGCGAACACAAGGCCCTCTGCTTCGCCGCCATGGTGGACGTCGAGAGGATTGTGCAAGATGATCGAAGGGCGGCTTTGGCCACCCTTACGGTTATATGAGCTCGGTCTCGTGGCGATGGATACCGCTAGGAGGCTCTTGGCGAGCACAGGAGGTATGTCTTCTTCTACTTTACATTTCTATTCTATACTTTCAGTATTTTGTACATCGCACACATTGTAGTCTCAGATATCGTATACACGGCACACACATACTCGCTTTACCTCGACCGCATTAATCGCTCACGCCAGACACTCGCACAACACAATACAAAACACAAAACTACGTTATTTCTGCTTTATTCTGCATACTGCTTGATCTAATAGTCATACTGACGTCTGTTTTGCAGCTGTGGGTGTACGCCTACTTCCCTAGACTAGAGCAGTGCGAGGCGGAGACCCTCTGTCGCCCCTTCTCTCGCCGTTCTGACGGGCGTCGTCCGAGGCCCCGGACACTTTTTAGCTTCTTCCGCCGTTTCTTCGACACCATCACCCCCACCGAGGTATGTTTCACTTACAGTCCGTTTAAGCTTTGCTTTCAAGCGTACATTTCTATATCGAGATAATCAATCAGATTTCATTTGGTCAGTTGGCGGTAGTGGGCTCCACTACCACGGTGATACGAGATCGGTATGCGGCGCCATCGAGACCTCGCTACGGATTCTCTGGAGGGCCCGATGCTGCCGAACGGTACTGGGTGGCGTTTCACGCTGCAGACCCTAGGGTTGCCGAGCAGATAGTTCGATCCTTCCTCCCGAGCGCATGAGGAGATCGAGGGGTATAGCTTCCACAGATGGAGGACTACACCCTTGGCCGTGGGCGAGATGCCGAAGGGCGAGGGCGACTACTCGAGTACGTCCGGACCTTCTTGATGCGGCCTTTGAGCAGGGCTCCGAGCCGATCCAATGATCTGGCGCCAGGCCCGGCAGAGGCAGGAGCAGGAGGGGGTCGCCACTGAGGGCTCAAGCTCATGGCAGAGGGGAGTGCAGAGGGGACGAGGGACGGCCGGCTCGCCTCGCCTACCATGTTGACTTATAGGGGCGAGTGGGGAGACCTACCAGATCCCTTTGCTCCTCCTCCGGTGGTCACGAGTTGGCCAAGATTCCCGACTTGCCTCCTATGTATTACTTTATTTACGCATCTTGCATTGTTATTTCATTTCAGTTCATTCAAGTATCCCATGTAGAATCTTGATGTATTTAATATTTTGCGGGCTTCCTCCGAGTATACATCAGATCTATACATCTGCCGCAGCGATAAAGCGCTCACGACATTCACACCGTACTCATACTCGCATTACTGTCTTCGATAAACCGCTCACGGCATTCACACAGTACTCATACCTGCATTACAGACTAATAAATCGCCACAGATTCACACTGCTGTACTCATACATCGTGTCAGACCGATAAACTACTCACGGCATTCACACACTGTACTCATACACTGCATTCTGTACTGATAAACTGCTCACAGTTTTCTGATGTGTTTGTTCTTTGTATTTTCAGCCTCCTTTCCCGATCCCTCCAGTGGGTGGCGCTGCTCGGCTGGCCTCCCTCTACTCGGGATGGTAGGATATTCCTCGCACTAGAGGGCGTGGTCACGTGGGAGACTCACGAGCTCCAGCCTGAGGAGATGGTGAGTCGGAGGCGGGACGGAGTCATTTATGAGGAGGCCGGGGATAGCTCGGGCTCGGGCAAAGGATGGCCCGACGATGCTCTGTGCTTTTGCCCGGGAAGAGGCGAGGATCGATCCTCGGGCATGAGGCCTGGCTGGCGATGATGATGATTTTCTCGCTTTTTTCTTTATTTCTTTTCTTGTACTTTTCTCTTTTTGGTAGATAGAGTACTATGTACTGCCGCAGGCAGATTTTTTGCTTTCTTCAAAAGTTTGTACTTTGAAAGAGATTATATAAAACAAGCTTTTATCTGAAAAGTGTTATGTTTATGTATCTCATACTTTGCACTGCATTGCATCATATTACATCTCGATGTAACTGAAATTGTTTTACTGCCTGGAAATTGGGCACTTGCACTGTAATAATCGGATAACCAACCAACTAACAGCAAACAACTCATACAAACCATTGCTCAAAGCGAACACCCACATTCCGGGGATTAATCTGATACTGACCCATAACCCAACATTTGGTCCATTCAAGACACGGCAAACTTTGAACAAATGTTCCAATCGACAAGCCGGGATCACGGTGAATCGGCCGAAATTGAAACACACTCGGATGTCCCAAATTTTCCATTTCTTCTCTTACCTCGCATGGATGTAGAGAATGGCACGGCATTCTGAGCACAGACGATTTTGAGGTAAAGAGAGGCTTTTAACCTGGGTATCGAGCCTACAACTGGACACCGCCGGAGAACTCAAGTACAGAAAGTAAAAGGCACACGACCTAAACACAACGAGACACACTCGGAAAAGACTCAAAACTAAGTTGAGACTAACAAACCAAAAGACACGACACGGACGTGTTTGAAAACAAAAGATCTTGAGGAGCCAATTCTTCCGGGCAGGTTTCCCACCCTCTCTGATTTGTGATTCTCGCATCACTCGGCCCTCGAGCTCGGTTTTTCTCACAAGACCTTCTTCTCACTTTTCTCTCGGCTTACACCTCTATTCTTTATTCTCTCATTTTCCATCCCTCCCCTGAGTGGTTGATAGATGAATAGGAAGCGGCGGATTCATGCCCGATACAGCTAACTCGCGGCTATTTCTTCTGGTAGATAGAGCGCCTTTCTGGCAAATGCGTGCTGACGGTGGGGGGAAGACAGGATACCTGGCTCAACTGTGCCCCTAGTTCATTACTCTGACCATTCTTTGTTTTCTTTCTAAAACAGTTTTGATCAAAATGAACGCCAGATTAGCGTGCTTGGGCAATTTTTGATTTGAAAATCATGCAAGTCAGGTTGCAAGCACTGAAAGTTTTCCTTTTGGGTCCAAACATGGTCCAATTTTGGAAAATGGAATTGTTTTCGAGAAAATAGTCAACCTCAGTAAAAATTTTCAAAAACTATTTTTGCAAACGGTCAATGCTCAACGAGCACGGAACTCACCATCGAGATGCGCAACCTCGGATCGGAGGCAATTTGGAAAATTGCCCCTGGCTTAAAAGGGGGAGAGGAAGGGCAACGGAAAGTTGCCCCTAGTTTGGATGACGACTGAGGGCAACTTTGGCAATAGATGGCAACGGAAAGTTACCCCTTGTTTTGATGATGCCGCGACATGCCTATTGATGATTGAGCTCGACCGGGCTCTCAGGCACGGAGAGGACGAAGACAGCCACAAACAATATATGGACACAGTCACCTTGAAAGCGTTGGTGACTGGGTTCCAGAAGGAAGTTGATCACGTAGCTCCAATTGTTGCAACCGAGACATCGATTTCAGAGGAAGCATGGGTAATCAAAACCATTACATGGACTGAGACGCTATGGAAGTTGAAATGGACTTCAGGATGAAGTTGCCTACGTATCCCAAACATGGGAATCAAGCCTTACGTAGTTCGGGTTAAGGTACTCTCGGGTATTTTAACCTTCATTATTTTTAGGCTCTTACTTTTGCCAAGGCGCCCGATGCGGGTTTTCGACCTTGCGAGCTATATTCTTCTTTCTTTTCTTCTTTTTCTTTTGTATTTTCATTTTTTATTTCTTTTGCTATGTATTTTTTCTTTCTTTTCTTTTTTTGCATTTTTGCATTTTTCTTTGCTCTAACTTTTGCCTGGACCGCCCTTCCGGGTTTTCGGCCCAGCGAGCCTCTCAAAGGGTAAAAGTGTAACAAATCCATGCCAAATGGTTTTGAGATTGACGCCTCCCCTTTTCCGGGAGAATGACGGTTGCAGTACTTTGCAGGAGATTCCATCATGGTTGCTTTGCAAACTTCTTTTGGTGAAATCTAATCTTTTGCTCCGATTTCGGTGCCTCTTGATCGAGGGCTGCTTCGAGTCTGGCCTCACAGGCCTTGCATTAATAACTAAATTCTGGATGCCGATCCAAGGTTTGGGAAATGAAGGGTCGAGTCTCGAGGCTGAGAGGGATCCTAAGCTGCGCAATCTCAAGAGCGATTCCACACAGGTCTTCGCAGGACTGCGCAAAACATTTTGTTTTTGAAAGTTTTTAAGGAGGCGACGAATCGCTCGTGCCGAAGACAGTGTGGAACCAGTCTGGATTAAGCCAGGGTCCCTCTCAAGACTAATACCGACAAGCATGATTTGAATCATTAAGGGCTTAGCATGTCTCTCTTTCTTTCAATTTGATCAAGGTTTTGCAAATCCCGAGGAATTCCTTCCCCTTCGTTTTTTATCACGACAGTGTTCGAAAAGGGTTTTGAAAAACTTAGGTCAAAACAATGATTCTTAAGGCACACAAGAGCAGGTGGAGTGCGCTGTCACCCCATTCGAATTCTCTGGCACAACTAGCCCAACACAAATAGTACGGGAACACGATAGCCATGGCTGTTTCATTCAGGTTCCCCGGATGCAACTGGCTCCACAGCAGAGGCAGACCCAAAAAGAAAGTAAAAGATAATTACAAAACAAAGCGGTGTTCGAGGCAACAACCCCAGAAGCACCTAGTATTTTATACAAAAGAGGGACTGACTCGTTACAACAAGACAGACCCTTTAGTAAAAAAAGACTGACTCCAGACAGAGACAGACTCAAAACAAAACAAAAGGTTGACTCGGCAGCCAAGCCAGGATTTACAAGATTAGCATTCGCAGATGCTCAAAAATGCATGCCAGACGCCACATTCAAAAACTCGAGGCGCTGCCCGCAGGCGGTTGAATCCCAATTACATACTCGCAGTATCGGTATCCTCAAAGTCCAGCAACTGAGTGGTGACAGATTTGGCTGAGGTGGGCGGGAGGATAACCTCGTTGTCAATCAGGTCCTGTACCTCATGGCGGAGGCGAAAGCAGTTATTGGTGGAGTGGCCAGATTCTTTGGTGGTACGACAAGATCTTGGTAGCATCGTGGCTCCGGAGATTCTTCGAAGGGTCGCGGCTCCAAAGGTGTAAGATGCCCCTTCTTGGACAAAATAAGAAGCGCCCTGGACAGTGGCATGTAGAGGGCATGAAAGACCCTATGCCCCCAGGGCTGATACTTGGAATTCTGAGTGTTCTTGCTTGATGTACTGGCGAATGGATCGGCAGGTGCAGGCTTGGATTTCTGATCCTTTCCCGGTGTAGGGTTGGGAATAGGAGGAGCTACTCTGGCATGACGAGGCTTATCCTGGTTCTCTGACTGACTTGAACTATCCTCAGGTAGAGTGGGGAAAACATCATCCATAATTTTGGTTACAATTGCGGATACCCGTTGTTTGCTCATTCCCCCGGCTTTCAAAGCCTTGACTGCCCACAGCAATTGTTCCATAGGGTCGGCATCTGCCTTCACTTTGTCTTTACCTTTGGCCTCAGCCTGGTGAGAGGTTTGGGTTGGTACTGATACATCGCTGTTGTGGGTGGAGGCTATCTCCGGCTGACTCAGCTCAATCACAATCCGCCCCAATAGCGGGGGCTCCTGGGGTTCAAAATTTCCGACATACGGTGCAACCGGTGGCGAGGCTGACATCCCGTAGGCGAGATCTACCACAGATCTTTGAAGATCACCTATCATCCCCATTAACTCAAATGTAGTGGGCTCGCGAGCCTGATAGAACTGGGGGGCCCAGATCGGGTGTGCAGCGAGCGACCTGGGAGGGTGCGGCGTATCAATGCCGGTCTCACTCTGTAGGGTAACCCCTTGATCCAGCGCGGCTGTCATAACCACTATTTCTTCTGAACTCTGCGTCATCCCTAGTCCTACCTCAGCAAAGGGGAATACTGACTATTCTGTTTCAATTTTCTGAATTCTCTGAACCTCTGAAAGGAAAAGGAAAAGCTTCGTTTCAAAGCAGATCAAACATAGGTGTAGTCAATTAAGATCCCTACTATCGATAATCGTTCCCCGTAATCACCGTCCCAAAAGCGAATCGATACCCGCAGATATAACTGGTTCCTCAATAACACTGACACTGGTGCCCCTCGGGTCTGATACTCACACTTGTTAAACTGATATGTATATTCCCTGCAGAGACACACTCTAAAAGCACATAGCAGAGAAATGAGAGCCAAAACACCCCTATGTTGGGGTAGGGTTTCCCTATCCTATTTTGTCAGGAGCTAGGGTTTCACTACGCACACAGTGGTTTCAAACAACCTATATCGGGTAAAGCAACCTGTCCTAATTTGGAATGGTCACTATGGATCCGAATATGTACTAGGTCGAATGGTCAAAGAGGGTGCCTCGGTAAAACCGGGGTTTGTGTTCCCCATCTTGGCAGAGCCCATGAACCGTCACCTTATGGACATGCCTTGACAAGACAAGCCTCAACAAACCGCCAGAATAGCAGATGGCCAACACGGTGTTCCTAGGCGCACCAATGCACATGCAATGCAAAGAGACACATAAATGAAGTCAAAACAGGATATCACGAGTTCGAGTCAAGCTCTCTAAACTCCCCAGCAGAGTCGCCAGAAACTGTAGCACGTCCGCGGGGGACCTCGCGCTACAGTTCGGACTCCTTTTTTTGTTTGTTGCGGTTCTAAATCTTGAACCAAAGAGTCCAACTCTGGCAAATCGTTTTGAGAAAACAGATTTTTGAAAAGTAGTGCCAAACATGGACTGCTTTGCCAGATTACAGAGTCGCCACCTAAATATTTTAAAATGGGAAATTTAGGAAACCCTGACTCAGTGCCGAAGGCCACATGTCCGTCATCACCAAAGTGGTCTTGGCTCGGGAGCTTGGGTACGATCGGGGAAGGTCAGCTATGAGCACCCCCTTTCGCCCGGTCCGAAGACCGGCCTCTACTAACCATGATATCCGTTTTTGAAAACTTTATGCGTTCTTATTCCGATTATTAGCCTAGAATTTACTACGTGATGCGCACAACACAAAAGTATAGACTAGATTGCCTAATTTGGAAATAAACATTGCATATCCGTTTTGTCTCGAAAAACGTGTTAGTTTTTGCTACTCGCAAGTAGGCTAAAATTTGGATTTCAACGAGTTGTTCCAACTCAGGCAATCCAACCTCCACCCACAGGCATTCAAACAGTTTATCTCATGTAAGCACTTAGCCGCATGGTAAGCATACTGTCATGGCAACATTCACACGCATGTGGTATTCTAAAGCGTAAAATACTTACATCGTACTCCGCGCCAAAACGAGAAACTAGTTAGCAGACATGCATGTCCCTAGATCATGTTAAATGGCTAATGCAACACAGGCAAGGATGCAATTTAAAGTAGGCTCGGCTAACCCTAAAGATGGCATATGAGATGCAACAACTATCACATATTCAATTTGGAATTGAAAGTATGATGCGGTTTACATGATGTGCCGAGCCCGATGTATGTTAACAAATGCATGAATGCACGCATGCATTGCATAAGGTATGCTAAAATAAACATGCCCTAGTCCATTACCATAAGCAGGTAAATAAAAGGGAAGAAAGAAATGGGGGTTTGGAAGACATACACCCACTCACACACACTTATTACATTTTTGCCCTCACTCGGAAGGACCAAAATAATAATACAGACCGAATGAATAATTAACTACCCTAGCTAATTAAATATTACAAATTCACTAAATTAATTAACAAATTAACTAAGTTAATTAAAGCAGTAAACGCCTCGGGAAGAGGGTTCAAATGTAGCGCGCGCTCGGAATTGGCTCGGAATCGCACTGCCATGCACGGATTGCCTCTGTTTCCCCTGCTATCCTCCTCTGAAAATTACCAAAATCCCAAGAGTGCCACTCAGAGCACAGGAGATCACCACCGGCTAGGGTAGAACACCACCGACTGAAGGAGGAGGCCACTGGCACAGAATTGTTCCATCGGCTGGGAAAACACTGCCGGTCGGCACAAAATGTTCTGCAGATCCTGCAACTCACAGCAGCAGAGGACAAACTATGCATGGCAAGGCAATTCAAAGCATGTATGCACAAAACACATCCCACATCATGTTAATGACTCAATGGGGGTATGTGCCTCGATTCCCGGACCACCAATCACGCATTTCCATGCATGATGGCCCTAAGAACCAAGAGTGCAAATTTGATTTCAAATGCATGCAAATTACACAAACCAAAGTGGTACCAAACCTCTATCAAACTCACTTCAAGTGGCTTGGCATGCATGTTAATGTGATGAAGCCCTAAGCATGTCAACTAGGCATGCAATATGGACAATGTGCACTTATGCAAGCATGCGAACAAGCATATAAGGCAAGCATGCAAATCACATGGGGGGGTGGACTTAGACATGAATTAGGCAACTCAAAAAGGCCTAAAATCAGTGGCCAAAATGCCTACAATTAGGGACTAAACACACACACACATGCACATGTTAAGATACCAAACCCAAGGCATAAACAAGCAACATTCAAGCACACTTAAAGAGGCCAAACATGGACAACTAGCATGCATTAAAGGCTCTGAAATTCATGTAAAAACATGATGCTAAATCATGCAATGAAGCATGCCAAACAAAGCATGCAAATGGTCTTAGGCTTAAGGCAAGCCAATGGGGCTTTGAACCACACCTATGCAAGGCAATTATGGCATGCACTTAACAACCCAAAACAGATTTTTAGCATGTCAAAACAAAGCCAAATGGCTACTTAGATGGCATCTAAGAGTCATTAAGTCAAAGGCATGCATTGAAGCCAAAACAAGGGGCATGCAACACATGCTCCTAAAGCATTAACAAGGCCACTAAGGCAAGCATACAAGCACACCAAGGGGACTGAAATTGCATGTCAAGTGGCCCCAAACCACCAAAATAATCCGAACAACGCATGCTACACATGCACGCACTTGAGACCAACAAGCCACCATACAAAGGAGCTATATTAAACATGCTAAAATCAAACCAAATAACTATGGTCAGACCTAAAACATGTTAAAATAAGCACAAAAGCTTCATGAATCAAGGCCTAAAACATGCTAAAAATGAAGGCATACAACCTAGTGCATGTTAAGGCATAATAAGGCATTACATGATAACTATGCTAAGCATGCATAAGAGACCAAAACCAACTTGAAATCATGTTATATCATGGCAATATAAGCATGGAAAACAAGTCAAACGTGCTCAACACACACTCAAGCATGAAGCTCCATAAGGAAGCAAAGTTTTGCCCTTTTCAAGGACACCAAGGAGAGGGGGTGGCCCTCTCCTTCTTGAGACTTCAAGGCATGCTCTTCACCACTGAAATCCCTCAAGATTTCAGTGGTGAAGAGACCCTATCACCAAAATCTCGGATCTCTCACAAAATAGCACAAAAAGTGCCCTTTTCAAGGCCTAAGGGTGGTCAAACCTACCCAAACCACTAAACACTCTTAATATACAACAAAGAGGGTTAAAAAACATAACTTTTTTGTGCCAAATACTAAGCTCAAAAACTATTTTAAACCAAGTAAAAACAAGGTACAAAAATGAGGAAAAAGAGAACTAGTAGCTCACCCTTGTAGACCTCTTCACAAAGCTTGGTGTTGTGGCTTCTTTGAGCTCAAAATCAGCCAAGAATCACCAAAAACCAACCTCTAGAACCTCTGTCCCAAGAGAAAGGTGAAGCACTTGGTGCTAGTGTGCAAAAGTAAGGCACAAAACACCTAGTTTAACAAGAGAATGATAGATATAGGATAGATATATATTCTCTAACCTAAACCAGAGCTTCCTCTCTGTCTGAAAATGGCTGAAAACCTCTCAAGAAATCCAACCTAAGCCAAGAAGAAGAGCCTTCCTCTTATAGAACTTGTAAGACTTACAAGCTAAGCAAACAAGGGCTCATCCCTCCATACACGTGTATGGAGGGGAAGCCAATGGCACACAGCTGTCTGAAAATATCTTAGAAAGCAAGTGCACAGTGTCCGGCCGGCAAAAAATGTCGTTTTGACAAAATTGAGTGCCGACCGGCACAATATAGTGCCGGTGGCAACTACAACCAGCCGGTGGCCTCTAGCCACAGCCGGTGGTGTGTGGGAATGCCTCACAAAGCATTCCCTGCCCCTCTAAGGCAAAACACAGGTGTCTGGTGCAAAACCGGACACAAAACGGCCAAGTTCAGAGGTCCTGAGGCAAGGCGCGCGAGCCGAGAACTCCGGGAACTCCAAACGAACACACACATGGATGATCACCGAGTGTTCAAACGGTGATGTCCGAGTCTTGAGGACGGTCAAAAATGGGGTGTCTACATAAGCGCATCAACCTTTGAGAAAACAAGCCAAGTATGAGAGTTAATATCACCAAAATTCATCATGTCTTGTGCTTTAATGTCACCCCAAACCTTTATTTCATCAATGAAAAAAAAAACAAAAGAAAATTGCATTATAATCACAGTAGAATTGTTGGGTGTTTTCAAGTTATTAAAAAAAAAAAAAGAGAGAGAATATTAATGCAAAAATAAATCACACAAACACAATAAATGTGGGACTTATCATTTGTGAGTCTTATTCCCAAGAAAGCAAACCTTGTGTCCCTATCTGATTTCAGACCTATTAGCTTGATAAGCTCTATATACAAAATTCTTTCCAAGATCCTTACAAAGAGGCTGAAGCTTGTCTTACCTAACATTGTGAGTGAAGCTCAATCTACATTCCTTGAAGGCAGAACTATACTAGATGGAGTGCTTATTGCCAATGAGATTGTAGATTGGTGGAGAAAATCAAACAAGCAAGGCGTGATCATCAAGCTTGATTTTGAAAAAGCTTTTGATACGGTGAATTGGGAGTTTCTATTCGATTTTCTTGTAAAGTTTGGTTTTGGTTCCAAATGGCTGGGATGGATGAAATCTTGCCTATCAACTGCAAGTGTTTCCATTCTTGTTAATGGTTCACCTATAGATGAAATTCAATCGGAAAGAGGTCTTAGACAGGGCAATCTACTCTCTCCATTTCTCTTCAACATTGTAGTAGAGGGGTTGAATTTGTTATTAACAAGGCAAAGGAATTGGGTTTAATTAGAGGAGTTGTTGTTGGACCTAGTGGGTTGGAATTCACTCACCTACAATTTGCGGATGAGACTATCCTATATAAGTCAGGTTAAGGTTAGGTTAGGATGTGTGTTAACGTGTATAAAAGCACTGCTGTGCTTACTAATTGTTGCATTGAATATTAAGATCGACATCTTCTACATTCTCTTTATGGTATCAGAGCCCTAGGCTCTTTTGAGCATCAAAGGAGTTCATTAATGGCTTCTCCTTCCACCATTGTTGCAGTTTTATCTACTTTTTCTTATGTCTCTACGTTATTACCTTCAAATCTTACTCTATTAATCTTGAATCTCAATGCATTTGTCACTACAAAACTTGATTAATCCAATTACATAGTGTGGAAGAATCAACTTCAAAACATTTTGTGAGCAACAAAGCTTCTTGGTTATGTTGATGGATCAGAGGTATGTCCTTCATCAACCGTGCTTGATTCATACAGTCTTGAAGTCTTGAATCTAGCTTACACTCTATGGAATACTATTGATGCACAACTCCTGAGTTGTATCACTACTACACTATCTGCATCTATTTTCACATCTGTGATTCATTGTTAATCGAGCCATGAAGTCTGGATTACTCTGGCCAAAAGATTTATCTCACTTTCTAGGTCTCATATATATCAGTTAAAGACTAAATTGAGTAAAATTACTAAGAAATGAGTCACAATGGAAGAGTATCTGAATCACACTACAATAAAAAGCACATTTGGCGACCCATTTTGGCGACCAAATTGGTTTTAGTTGCCAATGACGACCATTTGGTGACCAAATTACAACTTTTCCCCAAAGTGAAGAATTGGTGACCAATTGTAATATTTGGTCGCGAAAGATTTTTGGCACGAGGCGAAAGTAAGCGCGGGAAGAGGGAAAATTTATGGTGACTATTTTTTACCTTTGGTGACCAATATATTTGTCACTATAAATTTATCTTTGGCCACAAGCCAAAATTGGTCGCCAAACCATTTTCTTACCTAAAAGTTGTTGTCATTTTTTAAGCCAGACACCAACCGAACCTTTTCATTCGATTGTGAGAAAAAAGCCCCTAGACCTAAAGGCCCCTTTTCTCCCCTTCTCTCTTAGCTCTATCGCTCACCATCGCTCACCTATGTCACATGCCGATCCAGCCTCCAGCAACCATCCATACCAACACCAGATGTCTTTTCTCTTCTCTCACTCGCTGTCTCACTCTCTTATTGCTTTTCCTCTCTCTCTCTCTCTCTCTCTCTCTCTCTCTTGGTGGAGCATAAAAGCTCTTCCCCCTCTCTCCTCTCACTTAATCTCTGCTTTTCCCTAAATAAACAGAAAGCGATGATTATAGTGTATAGATCATTGTTGCTTGAAACTCAAGCATGTATTATTACCTTCAAGGTTATTTGGTGAAGAATTGGAAACACCTTAATTGCTCTGAACTTGTCGATTATCAAGCATTGATCCCCGATAATCTCTACCCCCAATCACAAACCCCAATAAAAACAAGAACAACCCTTGGTTTGAGTCACCAACAAGTTTCTCTCTCTACAAAGTGTGAAATGAAACCAAAACCAAAACCAAAACAAAAGATCGATCAACCGAGTGTAGTAAATCAAGAGAGAGAGAGAGAGAGGGCAAAAGACAGAGAAAGAGGTCAATTTATGACGATTCATTATGATTTGAACCTCTGTTTGCTATTGCCTAACCACTACCATTTCTATATATATTTTTTTATTTTATTTTATTTTGGTTCTATTTTGGGTTTAATTTCACAATTTTTGATGTTATAGATCCAACTTGTTTTCAACATAAACATAGTTTTACCCAGGTTTCTTCTCATGCTCAGTTGATCTGTTGTTACTTCATTGATTTCATCTCTTTTCCAATTAATGACTCTTTCCCCTATGGCAGTAGAGCTCTAATAAGTCTATTTACGTTGTGTTTGGTTGAGAGATTTAAGAAGAAAGAAGCAAGGTCTGTAATTTTTTTATTACTATATAATTTCTATGATTTCTGACTCAAATACATTGTAATTCTTTGTGTTCCTTTGTTTGTTGATTTGCTTATAACTATTGCTATATACCCAATAAATAGTACCCATGCACTCAATTGTTTGTTGGAATGGTGAAATTTGGATTTTGTAAAATTTTGTGAAAATTTTGAGTTACAAGACTAATCTTCTTGTTTTGCATAATATCTAGGAATGTCCCTCTTTTTTCATCTTTTCTTTTTATTTTTCTATATCAATTGTACATTTAATAAGACTT
Organism: Camellia lanceoleosa; assembly: GCA_025200525.1. Lineage (NCBI taxonomy): Eukaryota > Viridiplantae > Streptophyta > Magnoliopsida > Ericales > Theaceae > Camellia > Camellia lanceoleosa. The sequence continues at coordinate 10,181,133 of CM045763.1, read as the reverse complement.
TCTTCCTCATAATACTTCCTAAAGGCATTTAATCAAGGGGAAATTATCAGAAAGTCCTATTTACCAATCTATTACTCCATCTGGTCCCACATTCATTCTCTTGGATTGACAAATCCTGTTTGGTATGTTTTGTGGACAACCAGGTCCCATTTTAAATTTATGTGATGTGTGTGTGGACAGGTTTGACCCTCTTTTGTTTTTTCTTTACAGGTGTATATTGGGATTGAATGCAGATTTTGTGGGATACGTTTCCTGATCCACGTTTGGTAATTCGGATCCATGTTTTTGGGTTATGGAGTCACACAATACTGCGTGGACCAACAAATATGAACCCAACAAATCAACAATTTCCGTAAACCATAAGTACATCGGACGGTGAAGTGGCCATTGAGATGATATAAGCTCCAAAGCAATCCGATGGAAGCTCCGCTAAGACCCCAAATGTATCCAAGACATCGGCAATTTCTTCGATTTTCGGAAGATCTGGACCGAAGAGTGGGCGCTTCCCACTGAGTTTAGACAAAAGCCATTCTTGTCGGCATTCTTTGGACCATTCTCGATAGGAACTGATTTCCAAATGCTTGGTGATAGCATCCATCACATCAGTGTGCCGGTCCGAGATAGGAACCAGAACTCAGTTACTCCATAGGAGGGCAGGAGATTGAGAGCTGGGACGAGAATCGGTGGGATTGGCTGAAGCATCACCCGTTGTACCCTGCCGGAACAGGCGGTCGGAATCTGCGTGAAGCTAACCAATGGTAAGGTTCATGTTGAAACGTCACAAATGGCAATCGGAAAACAAAGGGTCAAACTGTGGGAAAGCCGAAACGTGACACAACCCATGTCACAAAAAAAAAAAAAAATGTGTCAAATTACTTGTGTTCACGTCACAACCCACGTCTCATGTTTTGAGTGTTACACACTTACTAAATTAAAAAAAGTATTAGTGTGCTTTTTCGATCAGCGTGACACACAAACACCCATTCACCTTATCCCATACAAACCCACACCAAATGTCAATCAATAATACTAGCAGTGGCAAAACTGTCAACAAACAAATTAAGGGACCACCCAGTCACTAAGAAAACATTCAGGACCTTACGGATTACAAGTCCACAAAATGGGATTTACTGGTCAATTCCCCATTAATCAATGATGATGATTTTTTATTTTTATTTTGAATATGATGTCTTCATTTTGCAATATTGATATATTTTTCCTCATTTGCTCTTAAATCCTATGTAATTCATGAAGATATTCTTTTTAATTTTCATCCCACTTTGCCAAGTAAAACAAAGGCATCTCCAAAATGATAAAGCTGATAATTAAAACAAAATCACTTATTAAACTTACAAAAATGACTTTATCTAGGTAGTGCTATAGAAAAGAACAATCATTTATGCTATAAAAGAACTCAATTCATGATCCACACAGTTTTAATGTGATGCCTAATACTTACCATCATATAACACATTCTTGTGTGTGCCCTAAGAATAGATGTCTGTGTGACACACAATGAACATAGGTGTTTCCTACTTAGTTTCAACGTAATATAAAAACAGGAATTTTGCTTGGGATTCTTTGAACTGACTATGTACACCCAAGAATATGTCCTCATTTCTTAAGCAAGCCTAATAAATATATATTGGATGGACATTTTGTAAACATCCATGCCCATATGTGTCTTGTCCAACATGGGTACCTTTGTTTATTTCCAAGATATGTGTATCTTGTAATGTATTACAAGCAGTGATTTTTTATTTTTATATATAATGATGTAGTGCTACTGCATTTCTAAGAATAGGTATTGTTAATTATATGCAATGATTTTTCCTCTTTTTTCTTTAATGCTACAGGTTATGGAGAGATACATGCAGTCAATGTCAGGGAAATGATATTCATAATGATCTATGTCTCTTTCAATATGATTATCGGTGCCTATCTACTTGGTAACATGGCAGCATTGATTGTGAAAGGATCAAAAACAGAAAGGTTTAGGGACAAAATGGCACATCTTATTAAATATATGAATACACACAAACTTGGAAAGCCTTCAAGTAATGAGATCAAAGACCATATGAGGCTATAATATGAGAATAGATACACAAAAGTTGTTGTTCTTTAGGATATTCAAATCTCTATTCGAGTTAAGGTACTATAAAATGATAAAAAAAACTAAACATGCCTCATTTATATTATGTTCAATAGCCCATGTTGACACCTAAAAGTAAAAAATAAAACTTAAAAAACAGTATATACTAATTTAGTGCTTTAAAATAGTTGACCAGTCTCTTGCATTTTGTTGGAAATGTGTACCTGCAGTTTGCATCATCACCCAAAAAAGAATCATACGTTGTAGATTGTTTTGCCCTATTAACTGTTTCTTCTATGCAGATTTCACAAAAGTTATATGACCCATATGTTAAAGAGGTTCCACTTTTCAATGGGTGCTTTTTGGGATTCATCAAACAGATTGTAAGTCATCTTGTTACTAGTAAACAGATGCTAAGATCATACCTGCATTGATTTTACAAAGTCATGTAACATTTATTGGCTTAATTATCTGTGCAAGGTACATATTTACTTCTAAGGAGGTTAATGAATCTTGCAAGTCCTGATCCTATACAACTTCCAACTTATTTAAGAGCATCAAGTTACTAATGTCTAGCTATCTTCAGTGCATCTTTTATAGGATTTTTAGAGTAACCTGAATATTGTCTATTGCATTTCCATACTTGTTCTGTCTTTCTATATTATCTATATTATTTTAGTAATTATTGGTTTCTTGGTATTCCTTTTTAAAATGCCTCATCTGAAGTGCCATTTTTTTTGTTAATTTGTTGTTTTTGTTGTCTACTGTCGTAATTTAATGTCATGTTCATTTATGCTAGAACATTATAGATCTGATAAGATTGGAGCCTAATATCATATTAATTTATAGTAGTCGGCCTTACTCTTTTTTTTTTCTTCTGATTTTCAGGCAACCAAAGTCGATGAGGAATTTTTCCTCCTAGGAGAAGTAATTATAGAGCAGGTAGATATAGTGGATCAACCGTATCTTGTTTGTTTTGGTGAACTGGTATAATTTTTTCTTACGGGCAACTTGCTCAAGCCTAAATAGACTTGTAGGAACAAACGCGACCTCGATTGGATTTCCGTTTAGAAAATTAGAAAGAAAATTGTAAAACGCAAGACTTAAAAGGCCTGTTCGGGGGGCAAAATTGCAAAATGACCACCGAAACTGCCGAAACTTGGCACGGGCAACTTGCTTATGCCTAAATAGACTTATAAGAACAAACGGGACCTCGATTAGATTTTCGGTTTGAAAATTAGAAGGAAAATTGTAAAACACAAATTTAAAAGGCCCATTCGGAGGCCGAAATTGTGAAATGACTGTCAAAACTTAGCATGATCAGCTTGCTCAAACCTAAATGGACTTGTAGGAACAAACAGGACCTCGTTTGGATTTCTAGTTAGAAAATTAGAAGGAAAATTGTAAAACGCAAGACTTAAAAGGCCCGTTCGGGGGGGCAAAATTGTGAAATGATCACCAAAACCGCCGAAACTTAACACGGGTAGTTTTCTCAAGACTAAATAAACTTGTATGAAATCAAAATTGGACTTCCCGTTACAAAATTACAATCATAATCGTGAAATTCATACCGAGTTTTTTTTTTTTTTTTCTTTCAATCTAATATTGTTTTTTCTTTTTCATGTGACAGATTGGCAATGGTGGAAAATAGTTCAGGCTGCATTAGAAGATTTGATTTTGTGTTTTCAGAAATATTTTGACATAGGATTTTGATAAATGACTTATGGGTTAGATGTTTAGTATCAAAATATTTGGTTTTGTGTTTTTGCAAATATTTTGACATAGAATTTTGGTAAATGACTTGTGGGTTAGATATTTAGAATTTGGTTTTGTGTTTTTGAAAATATTTTGACATAGGATTTGGTAATGGATTTGTGGGTTTAATGTTAATAGTTTGTAAGTACTTTGGTATGAATGTTTCAGATTGTTAGAGAATTGTAATTATGTTTATTAGGATGTTTAATAGCTATTAATTTTGAATTATTATAAATGTTTTGCATATGTGTATTACTATTTACATTGCATTTGTGCATATATTTTGTAGAGAAAAATAGGTGTTTTGGATTATTTTTAACAAGAAAATAATAAAAATCAAAATTTATGCAGTGAATTTTTAGTGACAGGTGATATTTTGGTCGTTATTAATATATTTGGCGACCACATATTGTTTTTGTCGCTAAAAGTAAGTGGCTATTCCAAGAACTTTTTAGCAACCAAAACTTAGTCATCGCTAAAAAGTTGATTTTTAGCGACCAAATTAATTTTGTTGCTAAATAGTACTTTCAGTGACAAATAAATTCGTTGCTAAAACTACATAGCCTATCCAAATCTTAACCTTTTAGCGACAAATTAGAATTTTACATTGTCGAAATATATGATTTTTGGAGACCAATTTTGCTTGTCGCTAAATGTTTACATACGGTGACAATTTATGATTTGCTTGCCAATACTTTTAGTGACAAGCCTTTGGCGACCAATTGAGTACTTGTCGTCGATTCTTTTGGCGACGAAATTTGTACTTTTGGCGACAAATTTTTTGGTCGCCAAATGTGCTTTTTGTTATAGTGTCAATTCATGGTGATAGTTGATTAGCTTGCTTTAGTATCTTCACTTGTTGATGATGAAGATCTTATTCTTCTGATTTTAAATGGCTTGCCTGATGAATACAATGCCTTAAAGACTACTGTACGTGCTAGATCAGACCCTATCTCCATGGATCAATTGTGCTCTCTACTTTGTTCTGAATCAATTCATGTAGAGGCTTCTCTTAAGCACATGCAAGCTGCTGAAGCTCCAGGTCTTTTCGCTTATAACACACACTGAGGCAATTTTTCCAATAGAGAAGGCCATAAGGGCCATTATAGAGGCAATGGTAATTTCAAAGGAAGAGATGAAGGTAGGTTTCGAGGAGGTCAAGCTAATAAGTCTAGTTATTCTCAAAAAGGTAATAGCTTCAGCACTTTTCACAGAGGCAGACAAGGTTATAATAGCTATAGCTATGCTCCTGCAAGCAGTTTATCTACTTCCTTAGTGACTTGTCGAATCTATGGCAAGTCCAATCACATTGCCCTAGACTGTTGGCATAGGATGGATATAGCTTTTCAGAATACTCAGAATACAGGTTCTTAGACCTCACCAAATTCAGGCAACTCTAAAGCCTATGTAGCATCTGCTCATTCCTTAACTTCTAAGGTCAATTGGTTCTTAGATTCTGGAGCTACTAGTCATGTGACTAATGATCTTAATCATCTCTCCTTCTATCAACCTTATCAAGGACATGAGCAACTAGCCATTGGTGATGGATCCACTCTTCCTATTGCTCATACTGGTAAAGGTCTTCTTCCTAAACCTTCATTTCCCTTTCATCTTACCAACATGCTCCATGTTACTACTCTTTCTTCCAATTTGCTTTCAGTTCATCAATTGACTAAAGATAACCATTGTACTGTTACATTTGATGAGCATTCCTTTATCATTCAAGACAAGGCTACACGGTAGATTATGTATAAAGGCTTTTATTCTCGAGGACTTTATCCACTCATTTTATTTTCTCCTGCTGTTGTGCTACCTTCTTCTTCTACTGTTGTGCCGCCTTCTTCACTCATCTGCCTTTCTTGTTCTACTGCTGCCTCTCTTGCAGTCACACCAAATTGGCATTTTTGACTTGGTCATCTTTTTCCAAGAAGTTACATCTCATATTGACTCATCATCATTATAGCGATTCCGGTTTTGGCCCATCACTTGTTGTGTTCCAAACTCAGGTTGTATTGTTTTGCATAGTGATTCATATCTTGTTTCCCTTGTCTCCCCTTTTATTTTGATTATCGGGTTGTGGTTGTGTGTTTGGAACAAGTTGGCTACGTGTTTTTCCAAACTTGTGATGCCCAGATTTTGGCTCTTCCGCTCGAGCGGACTTCACAAATTTGCTCATCCGCTCAAGCGGCCATTCTTGCGCTCAAGCGGGATTTGTCAACTCTCAATATTTTTGCAAACCTACAAATACTGGGAGAGTGTGTTTGATGCTCGAGCAGCATTTCTTACACTCGAGCGGGTGGACACTCAAACGTCTAGTCCTGCGTTCGAGTAGGGTCCTTCGTTTGCAAAACTTCTGGAAATGTATATTCCACGCTCATGCGTAACTTTTCACACTCGAGCAGAACTTTGTGTGTGATGCTCAAGCGTCACTTTTAACGCTCAAGTGGACTACGTGTATAACAGTCCGTGAAATGATGTTTTTGTTCACTTTTTCACTTCTCTCTCTCTCTAAAACCCTTCAAAACCCTAGATCTTGAGTTTCTCTCTCTAAAATACTCTCTCTCTCTCTCTCTCTCTCTCTCTCTCTCTCCCTCCCTCTCTACATTTTGGCCTAGATCCTTTGATCTCTTCACCCTAGTGTCTTTGGAAAAAGAGTAGAGCATCTTGAAAGCTTCATTTTGATCCGATTGGAGTTTGGTTTCGGCACCTTTAAGGTTTCTCTCTTGCTTTGCTTGGTCTTCTAACTTGAGGTAGGGATTTTTTCTACACTCTCATATGGTCTTTAGCTTAATTATTTGTTATTGTGTAACAATGGTGGGATTTGGGGATAATTTGAACAAACCTAGGGTTTGGGTGTGAATGAAAAAGAGGGGTTTTTGGCGAATGTGAAATAAATTAGTTTGGGGTTTGAATATGAGGTCATGTTGTGTCAAAATGGTGGATTTTGGTACTCGGGTTGATATTTGGAAAAGAGGGGTTTTTTTGCCCTAATTAAATAAAATTGTTATTTTGTATAAATAATTGTAATTGACATTGAAAATGTGAAATTGGAGGATTATTGATATGAATGGTGAAATTGGATATGTATTATCTCATACCTTTGGAAGTTTTGAATAAACTGTCTGTCTTGAGATTTAATATTTGTTTAGAAATAACTGTATTAGGCTATCGGTGGAGGATAACTATGATTGTTATAGAAATTGCATGAGGATTAGGCGAATTAAAACTAATCCATGGTTGGCTATCATTGTACATGATCATGTTGAAAATACATTGTATATGTATGACTATTTGGGAGGAGAAAGGGGATGTACTCCATGTGTGATTATATATTTTTTTTTAAATACATTGCGTATGTATGATTGTTTGGAAGGAGAAAGGGGATGGACTCCATTATAATTAAGTTGGCCGGAGTGTCTTATGTGAAAGTCCTGAAATTTATATGTGGGTGTTGATCCCGCAGACGAAATATCAGTAACATGGCAGATTAAAGTGTTTATGTGTGTTTTATGTGATTAGAAAACCATTGAGTTGTAGTCTCAGTTTGGTTGTTGAAAGATAATGAGTTTAACTCATGAATTGAGGAGTATAAAGGAACTAGAAATGAATTGAAGGAAAATGGATTAAGGTTTGAATTGGGTATCTGTAGACACCCTATTTTTGACCGTCCTTAGGACTTGGACGTCATCGTTTGAATACTCGATGATCATCCATGTTTGTGTTCGTTTTGAACGCCCGAAGTTCTTGGCGGAGTGCCTTGCCTTTGAGCTTTTGAAACTTATCTGTTTTGTGCTTGGTTGTGGACCAAGAGCTTGTAGCTTTGATTCTGGGGAAGAGGGTGACCTATCGGCCAACCCTACAACCCATCGGCCAGGGCTTGTTCCCATCGACCATCAGTGGTGGCCGATCGGCCACATTGATGGCCGGCGGCCATTTTTCTCCTTTTTCAGATATTTTATGTGCCAGCTGTGTCAGCTATTGGTCACTAAATGCATATGGAGGGATGGGAACAAGCTTTTGGCTTGTTTTCCTATATAAGGGGAGGTCTCTCCCCCATTTTGAGGGTTACAAAATTTGTGAGCAAATTTTCCCCCCTCTCTAGAATCCTCTCTCTCTCCTTATTTTGTGCTTGAAAGTGAGCTTTCTCCACATATTTGCATACAACCCCTTAGCCAAACACCTTTACCTTGGAGCTGAGGTTCTTGGAGGCTTTGTTTGAGCTTCTCAAAGTGGTTTGAGCTCAGAAATTGTGCTACTTGTTGCTGTGCTTTAGGGTATTAAGCTTACCTCTTTAAAGCTTTGTTTTAGTTGTTTGTTTGGCCATCTTTGCATGCTATTTTAAGGCTGGTTTTAACCTCTAAAAAACTCTATTTTTTAAGATATAAAATGTTGGTTTGAGTCTTGTTTGGTTAGGGGGTGGTTTCCTCCCTTTGCTCTTTGGCTTGTAAAGCCTTTTGAGCCATCTTTCAAAGCTTTTGAAATCCCCTTTTCTAGGCCTTTTAACCACTGAACTCCAGGGGAATATCAGTGGCAAAAACTTGGTTTTGAGGTCCAAAATAGGAGGAGGTGGCCTCCCCTCCTTGTATCTTGTTTGCATGTGTGGATGGCCTAAGATGTGAGCATGCTTTTCTACCCTTTTGTAGTTTAGTTCAAGCATGTTTTTGGCTTTGTTTTGACATGCTTCAACTCTATTTTTGGTTGGTTGGAACACTTCTTGTTTGCTTTTTGTACTTGTAGTGCAATCATGCTTACTAGACTAACATGTTTGATGATTTAGCCTATCATGCTAGCTTGTGTTAGCTTAATTCTAGCACATTTTTGCTATTGATTTAGCATGCTTTGACTCTGTTTTGAGTGGTCGTGGTCATGGTCATATGAGCTTTGCCTTGCATGGCTATAGTGTAGTTAGCTTCACTAGCTTTGTGATTTAAGGCTTCTAACATGCTTTGCTTGGGTTGTTTGCATGACATTGCATCATTTAGTATGTAATTTTAGTGCATCTATCACTGTCACACTCTCACATATATCACTCTTTCATTGTTTCTAAGAGTTGTGCTTTGTGTCTTGCTTGCGAGCCAACATGCACGCATGATTTTCCTACCTTTTGTGCCTAAATTTCAGCATGTTTTGGCTATTATTTTGGCATGTTTAAGCTCTGTTCAGAGTTGGTTTAGTTATTTAAGCTTAATATTGCATGCTTCTAGTGTAATGCTCTTCACTAGCTTTAATGCTTTTGGCCCTTAGCATGTTGTGCATGTATTGCTTGCATGTTGTTGTATTATTTTTCATGCCATTTCAGCACTGAAAGTCTGCCACCTCCCTTATTTCTTCATTTTTCCATTTGTTTTGAGGATTGGCTAAGCTTAAGGTTGTGTTCAAGCTTGAGATTGAGACTTATGCTCAATGGTTTTAGCCTTCTTTTGAGGGTATCTACTAACCAAAGGCATGATCTCTCTCATGTCTTGAATCATTTTTTGGTTGACCCCTCTCGCATTAGAGGACTTTCACATTGGACTTTGTGGGGGCTGAATAAGTTCTATTACACACCTAGGCCGAATAGATTGAAGAGAGAAACCAAGTTGTGAATTACACGGCTCCATCCCGGAGGGATAAAGGCTGAATAACCAGATTAGCCGAATAGTCAGCTGTAGACCTAGCCGAGTACGAACAGTTAGTCGAATAAGGGATTATTCATTGGAAGAAAAGTGGGCCCAATTGTCAACATCAAGGACGACTATAAATAAGGAGAGTGTCAGCTAACACGAGGTATGTGAGAACAAATAAGTATAACTTAAGATATAAGCAACCAAGAGAGTGGATACTGACTTATCTGTCGGAGTGCTAATTCCGGCACCCCCAACCTGAGTGTTCATTCTTTTTCAGGTGACTAGCTGAGGATCACGAGTGCCCTCCAAGATCTGAAAAGTATTTCCGAACCACTTCTCCACAATTGGCGCTGTCTGTGGGAATACTCTAGCATATCCATGGTGGGCGTGACGGAAGATCCTCTTGTAGTCGCTGACGACCTTACACCACGAGATGATACCACTACAAACAACATGCTTGGAACAGAGAATATTGCTGCACGAAGGGCCTTGAACTTCGACTCACCTTCGACTTCAGCGCACAAGACAATGCAAGCGAAGCAAAATGAACAGAGATTGGAAAACATGATGGCTGAGAACAAGTGTCTTCGATAGGATTTGGCCTTGGAGGTGGCAAAATCCCAACAGGCCGCACGCTAAGACCAAGACCGACCTCTGAGAAAGGACGGTCGACGACCTCGAGTTCGGAGGCACAACAGTGGCAGTGATTCTGACTTATCATCCCTAGAACCTGCAAAGAAAGAACAAGTCATAGTCTCCAGCTCTTCTGAAGGAAGTCGGCGTGCACCAAATAAGCGCAGAAGAAATGATTCAGATGAAGAGGACCAACATGATCCCTTTGTGTGACGGATTGTAAGGGCAGTACTACCCAAAAAGTTCAAAGCTCCATCGTTCACCCTATACAATAGGAAATCTGATCCCACTGATCACATCCGTCATTATAAGCAAGCTATAACGATGCATGCAGATGACGAGGCCCTCATGTGCCGAATATTTCTGAGAGTTTGGGACCGTTGGCCGTCAGATGGCATTACAAATTGGAACCAGCATCGATTAAGAGCTTCCACCAACTTCAAAAATCCTTTCGGGCAAGGTTCATCACCAATGAGGTCCAACCGAAGTAAGCTGATTCTCTCTAGGCAATGCAAATCCAACCAGGGGAAACCTTATGTGCGTATTCGGCACGATATTGGAAATGCTTTAATCTCGTCGATAATGCCTACAATGATTTCATGGCCATCACCGCCTTTAAAATGGGGTTGCATCCTGATAGTGCCCTCCGTGGTTCCTTGACCAGGAGGCCCCCTAAAACAGTCTGGTCGTTAATGAAGAAAGTCAAGGAATACTGCAAAGTGGAAGATGACTCTTTGCAGGTCAAAGCCGGGCACAAGGCCAACAAGACGGCCCCATTTGAAATCGTTCAGCAGATAAATTCTGTACCACCACGGAGCCCTGAACCACGAAATCAGACTAAACGAGACAAAAGACGAGATTCACGCCGATCAAATGACCAATGTCATCGGGCTAATGAACAGCTTCAAGTGGCTAGCAAGCGCATAAGACGCGCGGACAAGAAATATACAGAGTTGTCGGAGCCAATCAGCACGGTTATGTCTAAAATTCAACATCTGTCATTCTTCAAATGGCCACCCAAAATTGTAGGACCTCTTAACACGAGAAGACGGGATATGCGGTGCGAATATCACAAAGACCACGGTCATGATACCGACAGCTGCTATGCTTTGAAAGATCACCTTGAGGAGTTGGTACAAGACGGTCTGCTTAAGCAACACGTCCAAAAGAATAACTCAACCAAAACGGTTGCTTGACAACAGGATTTACCTCCGCTCGGCATAATCCATATGATATACAGCTTGTCGACAACATCCGCCGTACACACAATTCAGTCACGTCCTAATCCTTATAAGCAGATCACTCCAGCGAAATGGCCCCATGAAGCTGTGAGTATTATCTTCGATGATTCAGATATGGTCAGTGTAACGCTCTCCCACATTGATCCCTTGGTCATTGAACTACGCGTAAACCGATTCACTGTTGAACGTGTTCTCATTGACCAGGGGAGCACTTCGAAAATTATGTACTACAAGACCTTCATCAAACTCGGCTTCATTGAGTCAGACCTGTCACCAGCCCATTATCCGTTATTTGGCTTCAACGCTAATCCGAAATATCCATTGGGAAAAATCACGCTTCCAGTCCGAGCAGGCTCCCGATCAGTGGATGTGGAATTTTTGGTTGTCAAGCTTCCTTCACTGTATAGTCTCATCATGGAACGAACTTGGCTACATACCATACAGGCCATACCAAGCACCTATCATCAACTACTTCACTTCTCAACTGAACACGACATTGAACAAATTTGTGGTTCCTAGAAATCGGCGCAAGCATGTTATCTTCTTGCCACAAAATCACCAAGAGAGCTAGAAGTGAATTCTATTGAGGTGCTGGATCGAGAGAGCCTCGACGATGTTAGGCGGCTCCTAAGTGAAAAGGCAACCAAGGCCCTGCATCGAGTTGAAATTGACGAGGATCTTGACAAGATCTTCATGGTCGGCGTTACCCTGAATAAAGTCGACAGGCAGCAGCTAATTTCTTTCTTACTCGGCAACCTTGATGTATTCGCATGGTCACTGTATGAAATGCTGGGGGTGGATCCATCTGTTTCTCAACACCGTTTAAACGTTGACCCCAAATGTAAACCGATTATCCAGAAAAGCCGGCGGTCAGCCGCAGAACACACTGTTGTCGTTATTGAAGAGGTTGACTGGTTGCTTGATGCCGAGGCAATCCAAGAAGTGACCTATCCCACATGGCTGCCGAATACTATGGTTGTAAAGAAGAAAAATGGGACTTGGCATGTTTGTGTGGATTTCACGGACTTAAACAAAGCTTGTCCCAAGGATTGTTTTCCCCTCTCTAAAATAGACCAACTCGTAGATTCCACCGCACATCATCAACGCATGAGCTTCTTGGATGCCTACAGAGGCTACCATCAAATTGCCATGGATCCGGAGGACCAAGAGAAAACTGTATTCCTCACACCAACAGGAACCTATTGCTATAAGGTTATACCTTTCAGGCTGAAGAATACGTGGGCAACTTACCAAAGACTAGTCACCGCCATGTTCAAGGAGCAACTCGGCTGTACTATGGAAGTGTATATTGATGATATGGTGGTCAAGTCCAAAGAAGAGCAAACACACTTGGCCGATCTGGAAGAGACATTCGGCATTTTACGCAAGTACAAAATGAAGCTGAACGCCTCCAAATGTGCATTCAGGATCGGATCCGGCAAATTCCTTGGCTTCATTGTTAACCACCCCAGAATCAAAGCCAACCCAAGGCAAATCACAGCAATCCTTGAACTTAGCTCTCCTCAGTCGATCAAAGAGGTTCAAAAGCTGATGGGGATGGCCGCCGCACTCAACAGGTTCATCAGTCGCTCCATAGATCACTGCCGACAATTCTTTCATACTCTTTGGCAGGGTAAAGCTTTTGAATAGACCTCCGAGTGTGAAGTCGATTTCAACGGTTTGAAGACTTACCTGCAATCAGTTCCACTTTTGACAACACCTTCGACAGGTGATCCGCTCATTTTATATCTGGCAGTTTTCGACCGGCCTGTCAACGCCGTACTGATAAAGGAAAAACTTGGGGAGCAGCGGCCAGTCTATTATGTGAGCAAAGCAATAGTTGATGTCGAAACACGTTACCTACCGTTGGAGAAACACATCCTGGCTCTCGTCATGGCAGCAAGAAAACTGATGCATTATTTTCAAGGGCATTCTATTGGGGTACTCACAGACTACCCCCTCCGGTCAATACTCCGCAGTGCAGAAGTATCAGGGCGCGTTTCAAAATGGACTCTAGAACTCGGCCAATATGATATTCAATTTCTGCCCAAAACCTCGATCAAGGGGCAAGTGCTCACCGACTTTGTGGCCGAATTCACTGGATATCTCGCCGACTATAAGTCTGATCAAATTCAACCTAAGCCGAATTGGAGAATTTATGTGGAGGACATTTGGCAGTTTTACTGTGATAGATCATCCAACCAACGTGGCAGTGGGGCGGGTGTAGTGATCATGGCTCCCGACGGGGCAATAATCGAGCAAGCAGTCAAACTTGGTTTTGAAGCATCAAACAACGAGACCGAATATGAAGCACTGCTAACCGGCTTATGGAATGCGCATCTCTTGGGTGCTTGGTGTCTACTTATCTTTTGTGACTCAAAATTGGTCATCAATCAGTTGAAGGGGGAATACGCGGCCAAAAATGACCGCATGGCAGTTTACATGAAAACAGCGAGTTCCTTGCTGGGAAAATTCAACCACCATGAATTGAACCAAATAACCCGAGATCGAAACACACATGCAAACGCCCTGGCTTGCCTAGCCTCAGCTATCAACTTAGAGATTAAACGGATAATTGAAGTGGGGTTCATCCCTAAATTGAGCATCAGCCCTTCGGAGTCAGTCCAGATCAATGTTATAGAGTCAGGGCCGAGTTGGATGGACCCTATCGCCACATTCCTATCTTCTGAACAGCTCCCAACGAATAAGAAAGAAGCACACAAGCTGTGAAACAAAGCCCTGCAATATTACTTGGATCCACAAGGAAAGCTCTACAAGAAATCCCTTTCTAGTCCATACTTAGAATGCGTTCATCTGGATAAAGTCGAGGAACTATTGACTAAAATTCATGAAGTTAGTTGTGGAGTCCATTCTGACAGACGCTCTTTGGCTCATCGAGCTATGACACAAGGATATAACTGACCGACAATGAGAACAGATGCCAAGTATTACATTAAGAAATGTGAACAGTGCCAGAAGTTTTCCCCTTTAACCCATCTGTCTGCTAAAGAGTTAAGCTCTATAACCAGTCCTTGGCCGTTCGCCCAATGGGGACTTGACATCGTCGGACCATTACCTCGTGCCCTAGGCAGCAAATGATTTTTGATTGTCGTGACAGATTACTTCACAAAATGGGTCAAAGCGGAAGTACTAACACACATTCGAGATACAGATGTGAAGCGTTTTGTATGGAGAAATATCATAACAAGATTCGGCATTCCAAGAGCACTTATTTCCGATAACGGCACCCAGTTTTATTGCGGCGTCTACTGAGAATTGTGCAGTAAGTATGGTATTCAGCCCTACTTCTCCACCTCGGCCTATCCACAGAGCAATGGTCAAGCTGAAGCCTCTAACAAAACCATTTTGGACGGCATCAAAAAGAGGTTGGAGAAAGCAAAAGGCAGATGGGTCGAAGAACTGCCGAGTGTGTTGTGAGCTCATCGCACTACTCCGAGGCGATCCACTAGGAAAATGCCGTTCGCTTTACGCTTTGGAACCCAGGCAATCATGCCCCTAGAGATCTGCCTCCCAACCTTGAAATCAAAAGTTTTTGATATGGGCCGAAATGACATGATGCTGGCTTTGGATTTGACTCTGATTGAAGAACAAAGAGATCGTGCCCTAGCATCCGTGACACGGTACCAACAGCAGCTTGCTAAGTCGTATAATCAGTGAGTTCAGCTACGCTGCTATGCACCAAGAGAATTGGTCCTGAAGAAAGTACTTCCAGCCACCAAGAATCCGGCTGATGGAAAATTGGGTCCCAACTGGGACGGCCCCTATCAGATTAAGTCAATTGCCGGCACAGGGGAATATCAGCTTAAAGACATGTCTGGGAGAAGTCTGCCACGTCCTTGAAACTCCACGCACTTGTGTCAATTCTATCATTAACCCGACTTGTGGGGCATAATACTTGTTTTGAATGTTCATCGTGTACAAATTTCATTTTTACACTGCAAAGTTTCTTATTCCCTTACCAAGAAATTGAATTCACCAAGTTAAAAGCCTCCGAATTCAGAGCCCCATCCGTGCATGACATGTTTGGGCTAAATAAGACTCCAGATTCGGAGCGCCCTTCGTGGATATCACGATTGGCCAAGTGAAAAGCCTTCGAATTCGGAGCCCCATCCGTGCATAACACGTTTAGGCCGAATAAGACTCTAGATTCGAAGCGCCCTTCGTGGATATCATGATTGGCCAAGTGAAAAGCCTCCGAATTCGGAGCCCCATCCGTGCATGACATGTTTGAGCTGAATAAGATTCCGGATTCAGAGCGCCCTTCGTCGATATCACGATTGGCCAAGCTAAAAGCCTCCAGATTCGGAGCCCCATCTGTACATGACACGTTTGGGCCGAATAAGCCTCCATATTTGGAGCGCCCTTCGTGGATGTCACGATTGGCCAAGTCAAAATCCTCCGAATTCGGAGCCCCATCCGTGCACAACACGTTTGGGCGAAATAAGACTGCGGATTCGGAGCGCCCTTCGTGGATATCACGATTGGCCAAGCTAAAAGCCTCTGAATTCGGAGCCCCATTTGTGCATGACACGTTTAGGCCGAATAAAACTCTGTATTCGGAGCGCCCTTCATGGATGTCACGATTGGCCAAGTCAAAAGCCTCCAAATTCGAAGCCCCATCCGTGCATAACACGTTTGGACCGAATAAGACTTCGGATTCGGAGCGCCCTTCATGGATATCATGATTGGCCAAGCTAAAAGCCTCCGAATTCGGAGCCCCATCCGTGCATGACACGTTTGGGCCGAATAAAACTCCGTATTCGGAGCGCCCTTCATGGATGTCAAGATTGGCCAAGTCAAAAGCCTCTGAATTCGGAGCCCTATCCATGCATGACACGTTTGGGCCAAATAATCCTCCGGATTCAAAGTGTCCTTCGTGGAATTCACAATTGGCTAAGTTTGAGCCTCCGAGTCTGGAGCCCCATCCCTGCAAGACCGAGTAACCATCCGGCTTCAGCATGCTTTTCATGAATATTCTTATTAACAAGTACCAACTCAATTGAAGGATGGAAGATGATTCTTAACATGTTTAAACATAAACTGAAATGACATGCAACAAAAGCTGAAACAACATGCAAACATGTAAAGATAATACGTTTTATTGAATTAATCGATAATATATAATTCACTCCGAATTTATGTCAGAGCGGTACAATGTGTTTAATTTTATTTAGCGTCCCCCTCGTCATCGCTCTTCTTGACTTCGAAGGCCGCAAAAGGAAAATGACTACTCTGGTATAATGGCCACGCCGAATCAACTCTTGCTACATGGAGAGACTCTGCGGCCTGGAAAGCCTTTATCCACCTGTGTTTAAATCCATGGTTCTCACATCGGCAGACCTCCTCGGCAAGCTTTTCCTTCGTTTTCTCAATCCCAACTTTTCGACCCGCATGGAAGCCTTGTTCATAAGCTTGAGCCTTTGTAGCTTCTATTGCAAACATGTTTGTCGTGTCGCGATCGGCAGTCGCGTGACTTATAAGACGCTGGGTCTGTAAAGCCCCTGAAAATGTATTCACTTTAAAAAAAAAATAATGTTTAAATTATTGCTTAAAGCCCCTCAGTTACTAGAATTATTTTGAATCTTGTCAATTAGCATTTTTTTTCGAAACAGGAATATCCTAACTTGACCAATCAATTCCAACTAGTGGTCCATTAAATTTTCCAAATAATGGTCCATTCAATTCCAACTAGTGTCCATTCATTTTCTAACTAGTGATCCATTCAATTCCAACCAGTGGGCTTTTATGCCATGTTACACCAAATTTGCCTATAAATATCACCACTCCCTAGCATGGCAAACACTAGCAACACTCTCACACACACACACATTTGACTAAAGGAGAGGAAGGAGAACAAGAGAGAAATCTTGAGAGGAAGAGGAAGGGAGAAGAGAGCCATCTTGTTCAAAGCTTAGCAAGTAAGCCACAACACAACCTTCTCTTTCATTTTCCCTTTTTCTAATACATGTTCTTAAGGGTTCTAAATAATATTTTTAGATGTGTTATTGATAAGTTACTTGTGTTAAGAATGATAAAATTTGAACCATGACTTTCCCTCTCTTGTGGTTTCCCTCATTTCGGTACAAAACTATCCCACTCATACCAATCTCCCAAACTTTCCAAAGGCACACATCCAAGAAAATTTTCTGGGTTAATATATGTTAGTTAGCATGGTTTCATCACAAAAGAAAAAAATTTCCTTAATGGATCCCTTTTCTCACAAATCTTCTTATTTCGAGTATGGTGCCTTAGAATCTGTTTCGCAGCCAATTTTCAAAAATTCTAGAGAAAAGTATAAAATTATTCTGGACCTCTATCTTATGTCAAAATCTTCCTTAAGGAGTTAGTTTTCCACTAAAATTGGTTTCATGGAAAAACAGTGAGCGGGTTGCAAGAAAATCAAATTTTAAATAAATATTTAACTGGACAGCGCTGGAGTGTTTTCTAAATAACTTAAAATCTAGAAAAGCTATTCCATTTCTAAAATATGTTATGGAAACTAGATTAAATTCTCTACGAACCATAGGAAGGCCGAGTCTGGTAAAAAAATTCTAAATACCCTTTTCATTCTAATCTTTATATGATATTGAATCTGGGAATTTTGTTGACCGTGGATGTTTTAAGCGCTTGTGTTCATGAAAATGTTTATTAGCTTATGATCATAACTCCTCATGATATTATATGTGTTATGGTTATGTTCTTTATCTCCTTCATCTTAATGATGCATGCTTATGTGGATATTTTGATCTTGTTAAGTTAGTCTAACCTTGATTTTAAACATGTAACTCAACGGAAAACTTAACTGGGGTGGTATTGGGTTTTTGGTCCTTTGAAACAATGGAAGATGAGAAATGTGATGTATGGATTCTTGGGATGTGTTCCCTATTTGGAAGTCAAAGTCTTGCACAAGCGGTTTTCGGAACCCTTGAATGGAGCGGTTGTATTCAGACCCTAGGTGGTTTGGTGTGAGGAGGGATTTGGGCAAGGCCCTATCTTACCGGCTCTTTTGAGGCCCTGTGGTTGGCGCTACGTAGTATATAACCGTTGGTAGGCATCCGAGGTTAGTTCTGCAACAAAGCAACAAAAGAGGGGGCATACCGAATAATCAGCGTCCGATTCTCTTTGGGAGGATGAAATTTCTTTGGGGGATTTCTAGTTTACTAACATCTAACTTGTAACCATTTATTTATTTATTTGTGTATCATGCTTTACTACTTGATGTTATATTTGTGATTGTGTATTGGACTCGGGAAAAAGGAATGGGATGTGTGTGTATTTACTGGGCATTCAAAGCTCACGGCGTGTTATGCAGTCTTAGAAGAGGAACATATAGCTGGAGACGACGAGCCTGAAACCTTCGAAGACCTTTGGCTATCTTAGTAAAGTTAAAAATTTCTCTTTTAATATTTTTGTAAGACTCGTACGAAGATTTACATTTTCTTTTTGGGATGTAATGTAATGGAACAAGCTTTTGCAATTAAGGATATTTGTGGTTGTTATGTATTTATATTCAATATAATCAGAGGTATACACCTTATCATTACTTATGAGACCTTGTGTTAATACTTGTTAGGATCTGCCAAAATTGACTATAGGACTCAGCAGTGACTCTCCCTTGCTTACAACCAATAGTGTAGAATCCGGGCGTCACAGGGTCACCCTTTCGTCTACAATCGGGTTAAATAGGCCAGCCGACTGAGTTTCAGTGGTTTTGGCTTTTCTTAACTCCCGCTCAGCTTTCTCCGCGCAGGCCTCTAAGCTACGAATGCGTTCATCTTTCTGTTCGATCTCCCGCCGCGTGGCACGAAGGCGTATGCCGATCTCGTAAGTGGTGTATAGTCTTTTCACCACTCCGTGAATACCCTCTCGAAACACTTCGAAATCTTGTCGACCAATTATCGACTACTGGACCTCCAGCAGAAAAATCTGTTGTGCAAATTCGACTGCCACGCTTGGATCTCGGATGATCGAATTTGCTTCCGTCATCGGTTTGTTCCCAATAAAGACTGAAAAACTCAACGGGCGCAGAGGCCTACTGGCCTCGCTTCACGAATAAGGGGAGTTCCCCCGCTGTCGCTTCTCTCTTCTAGGCGACCTGCTTTGACGACGTGGAGAGTGACGCCTCTCTCGCTCCCCAGGCACCCTAGTTCCCATTCGTGAAGGTTCCCCACCTCGATTCATTGCTGAGTCCAGCTCAGCCAATGTCCTACCCTCTCCTCTACTGTTAAAGAATAGTCTACCTGACATTCACACTTAGCTAACCTTCTTCGACAGACTGGTTTGAGTTGAGTCTTAGCACACTAATGGGACCTGCGCGCATAAAGCAACTCCTTTTTTATTAACCACAGATGCATCACTCCCAAAGTGATCCCTTCAACGTTGCCCCAGCCAAATCATAAATGACTGATAATCAGCGGCAACGTTCACTAATCCACTGGGACCATGGCAGATTAATTAATCTATTCGGCCCTTAAATAAACAGGCTGCCCCAGCCAATTCATGAACAGTCGATAATCGTTATCCACATCCGCTGGGGAAAGAGCAGATTCATCAATATATTCGGCTTAAATATCAGAGCTCCTAGCCAAATATCCACGGTGCCTCAGCAGAGTTTTGACCTGCCTTTTTTGGGACGTCTTATTCATTCATTAAGCAGTCTCGTTCAAACCTACTGGGCCAAGGGCAGATTTATCAATCTATTCGGCTTAAATATCAGAGCTCCTAATCGCATATCCATGGTGCCCCAACAGAGTTTTGAACTGTCATTTTAGGTGGTCTTGTTCAAACTTGCTGGGGCAAGGGCAGATTCATCAATCTATTCAACTTAAATATCAGAGCTCCTAGCCGAATATCCACGGTGCCCCAACAGAGTTTTGACCTGCCGTTTTTGGGAGTTCTTATTCATTAATTAGGCGGTCTCGTTCAAACCTGCTAGGCCAATGGCAGATTCATCAATCTATTCAGCTTAAATATCAAAGCTCCTAGCTGAATATCCACAGTGCCCCAGTAGAGTTTTGACATGCCATTTTTGGGAGTTCTTATTCATTAATTCGGCGGTCTCGTTCAAACCTGCTGGGCTAAGGGTAGATTCATCAATCTATTCGGCTTAAATATCAGAGCTCCTAGCCGAATATCCATGGTGCCCCAGCAGAGTTTTGAACTGTCATTTTTAGGCAGTCTTGTTCAAACTTGCTGGGGCAAGGGCAGATTCATCAATCTATTCGGCTTAAATATCAGAGCTCCTAGTTGAATATCCACGGTGCCCCAGTAGAGTTTTGACCTGCCGTTTTTAGGTCTTATTAATTAATCTGGCGGTTCATTATTTGACCTACCATTTATAGAGTTATTCGTAAGCTAGATCAACTCTGTAGTTCGTTTAATTCATTTCATGATTTTATATCTCACTTAGCCATTCACAAGCACGTTCATCAGACAGAAAGGCAAAAGTAATTTTTATTCATAAAATGAGCACAAACAAAAGTCATCTTACAAATGAAAACTACCCTACATCAGCTTCTCAAAAAACCTGATAACTCTAACAAAACCTACGTATACACAATACCAAAAACAGAATGAAAAAATACTTGACTATAGGTCAGTCTTTAGGGTCAAACACCAGCGGCTCAATGTCTACCTGCTCATACAGAATCGGCTGATCCGATACCACGTTAGCGGCAACCAAGGCTTTGAGCCAGCTGTGTTTGAACCCCCTATTTTCAAACTTTGGCACTTCCTTTACATAGTCCGCCAAGGCAGCGTCTTTGCCTTTCTGGAATGACTCGGAAATCTCGGACTCGACGTTTGCCATCGTCGTCTTTGACTCTTCCAAGTCGGCCTCTAGCTTGGCAACTGTCTCATTGGCAGACTTGAGTGCTTCTTCGTTGGCATTGGCCCTTCCCTCGGCGGCCACTCTCAGTTCGTCGGCAGTCTTGGCCTTATTTTCTTCGGCATCAGCCCTAGCTCTCTCTGCTGCTGCTTTCATGGCCTCAGACTCAGCTCGGAGAGAGGCCTCTGCTTCCTTAACCCTCTCGTTTTCTAACTCACCTGTAAGAAAGCCGATCTGTTGGATAGCGTCGTGCTGGCGATGGCCAATTTCAGCTATCCTCCCCACTGCCTGCAAAATAAGAGATCAATAAGCTAATATAAAAACTTTTCTTTGGGTTAACCTTGCAAAATTATAAAGGGGCATGTACCAATATTGCCGATTGAGCAGCTAAAGCGATGGTCAGCAAGTCAGCCTCAGCCCTAAAAGCTGCTCTGTCAACCGGCAGAGAAATGGAAGACGCCAAGCTCAAGGCCACGGCTGGGTCTCTTATAGCCAATGCATCAGACGCAACTGGCATGTTCCTTATCCTTGGTTGTACTGTAAACGGCACAACCAAGTCAGATTCATCCATGCGTGGCCGTTTATCAATTGGTTCTTCCGAATAATCGGCCTCGTGCTCGACCAGGTGTTTTTTTCCCCTTTGCTCCGACACTTGACCCTCCTGTTGATCGACAACAGGTTCCGTTTCGGCCACTTCGGTCTCAACCTCCTCAATTGGAGCAAGTGGAGGAGTTTCTTCCCTAGTGTCGGGTGGAGGAGGTGGAGGTTGGTTTCACTCAGCTTCGGCTCTCCTACGCGTAGCCATCCTCTTGGCATTTTTCCATCTGGCCAATTGAGTGAGCGACTCACCAGCCATGTTGTTAGAATAAGAGCCGAGTAGGTCCCCTAAGTCAGTAAAAATATCCTCGAAGGACACGTCCGCTCGGTCGAAAGTGGATGGAGGATTGAGGCTGACTTTCTCAAAAGTAAAATTTAGTGCCGGGTCAACCTCCTCTAGTACGTCGAATCTGTCCAAAGATGGCTGATTCGGCTCCTCTTCGACTCCTTTAGCAACTTGTTTGGCTGCCGGCTCTGAATCTGATTCCTCAAAACCGATCTGCCTAAGATTCTTGAAACTCAGAAAAGCAAGTGTCATAAGGTGCTGTTCGCCCCTTGGAATCGGCATATGTTCTGCCGCCGAAAAAGTGGTATAGGTTGGCTCGTATCGTAGAAGAATGTGGGCCGCCCTCCCTTGTTTCTGGAGATTCGGACGGCCAACGAACTGGAGTACCGTTCTAAACTATACAAGTACGGCGTCGTTGGCCGGAACTAGAACTTTCTTCAAGTTGTTTCCTGCACAATTAAAATGATAAATACATGGAATTTGAATAGAAAATATTTAGTAAAAATTTGTGGGAGGTTAAACGGCCATCTAGTTCGCCCCTTCACCTGGGCACTGGATCTTGGCGATCTTCGCCCTCGCCGAATTCCCAATTTCCATGAACCACAACCATAACATCGTCAACTTGCTTGCCAGAGTTGGCAAGCATAGTGACCAAGTGATGGTCGGTGTCCTTGGCCCTGAGAAAGTAGCGCCCTTGCCGTCTAGAGGATTTGGCCAAGGCATAACAATGCCGAATGGTAAGGACTCCAAGGTTAAGCCTAAGGCGCCAGTTTAGTTCTATAATACCCATTATTATTCGGAAAAAGTTTACGTTTGGCTGAGAAGGGATTAAACCCAAATAATGAAGGACAGCCTTTAAAAGTGGATGAAGGGGGAAACGGACTCCGCCCTCCGCGATTGACAAGAGAGGAAAGACGATTGTACTCTCATCAGTCCTCTTTGTGTCAATCACGTTCTCTGCCAAAAGTGATAGATAAACGTCGTCAGGGATAGAAAAGTGGCGACAGAAACTAGAGACTCGCTCTGCAGAAAGAAAGGCTCTCAGATGTTTAGCCATCACAGCATAACAAACGGACACTCTACACAACAAGCGAACAAAGAAAAAAGAGTCGAGGTGGAAAAAAGAGAAACTCACAAAAAATGAGGAAGACAATGAAGAGCGGAAAAAAGTTACAGAAGGCGAGAAGCGAGGAAGTTGAACTGACAGGCAACGAGAAATCTTGAGCATTCAAGAAAGAACATACAGACGAAAAGACAACGCGGTTTCAAATCGTATTAAATGAATAAAATGTACGAAGGGGTGGGAAACTGTAATGATGCTCAAAAGTAGTAGGCGCCCTGACGCTTGTATTGGAGTAAGGGTTACTGCCATATTTTCTGACTCTCTAGGTCCAAGGACCAAACATGCCGACTAACTAACGTTAATAGGATGTTTGAGGGGCAATTGTGGGGGCCAAATAAGTTCTATTACGCACCTAGGCCAAACAGATTAAAGAGAGAAACCAAGTTGTGAATTACACGGCTCCATCCCGGAGGAATAAAGGCCAAATAACCAAATCAGCCGAATAGTCAACTGTAGACCTGGCCGAGTACGAACGGTTAGCTGAATAAGGGATTATTCATTGGAAAAAAAAGGGCCCAACCATCAACATCAAGGACGACTATAAGTAAAGAGAGTGTCAACTAACACGAGGTATGTGAGAACAAGTAAGTATAACTTAAGATATAAGCAACCAAGAGAGTGGATACTAACTTATCCGTTAGAGTGCTAATTCCAGCACCCCCAACCGGAGTGTTCATTCTTTTTCAGGTGACTAGCTGAGGATCACGAGCGCCCTCTAGGATCCAAAGAGTATTTCTGAACCACTTCTTCACAGACTTAATCGGTTAAAGAATTAATTGGTAAACTAAAATGTGTAAACAAGAATTAAGCAAAGTAAAACATGAACAAGATAAGCATTTGTGTTGCATTGCATGTGTTTGGATCAGACGTTAATCCAAACACTAGGAATCTGGGACATTTCATACTCAAAGTGATGAAACATGTCACATTTCTTGGTCGCCATCACCCTTGATCATGCATGATAGGGTGGCGGCCATTTGAGTCTATTTGTGCATTCATCGACTTTGTACAAGCTTGGTCTTTGGCCATCATGCATGAAAATGCTTGATTGGTGGCTTGAGAGCCAAGTGCCACACTCCTTTGACCTTGAGAAATGATAAAGGGAGTGGCAGTACACACATTCCTTGAGAAATACATTGATGTGCCTCTGTTGTTCTTTACTGCAGCAAAACCAGAAGTCTGGGGAAGCCGGTGGCCGACCGGGCACTTGCAGCAGCCGATCGGCCATTTATACTAGCCAACCGGCCAATTAAGGTGGCCGGTAGCCACTTTTTGTGGCCGACCGGCCACCAGTCCATTTTTGTGCAAAAATGATCCTATTTTGGAGTAGAAACAGTGTGGAGGTTGGTTCAATGTTCAGAAACCAAGGCGAGTGCAAACAGAGGCAATTGACGACAAAGCAATGGATTTCCGAGCGGACGCCAACCGAGCATGCATATTTCCCTTGCCCGTGAGGCCACTCTATCGTTTTAATAGTTAGTTGTAGCTAATTATTTGATTCAAGTGTTGTAATATTTTAATTAGTCTGTGTAACTAATTATTCAATTTCAATTGTGTTATAATAATTAGCTTAGTTTACCTTAGCATAGCTTAGCTTATTCATTCGGACCCTCCTTCGCGATGGCATAATGTTGTAATAAGTGTGTGTATGTGTGTGTGAATGTCTTCCAACCCCACGTCTTTCTCCCTTTTACTTAACCGCTTTCGATAGTTAGTTTAGGGTCATGTTTCGATTAGCATACCTTATGCTTGCATATTTGCATCATTCATTTCTCTTGCATGCACCGGGCTCGACGCATCATTCAAATTGCATCACAATTTCAAAACATTTATTTGAATACGTGTTTAAAAGCATGTTATCAAAAGTGTTGCAAATGCCATCTTAGGTAGCCAAGCCTATTACATAGCATATTGCATGTGTTGCATTAGACATTTAACATAGCTAGGATCATACATTGTTTCTAACTAGCTTTTGTTTTGGCTCAGAGCACACTGTAAGTGTTACGCTTTAGCATACTTGCATAAGTGTGAGTGTTGCCATGATAGCATGCTTGCCATGAGGCTATGTGCATATATGATTAACTGCATGAATGCCTGTGGGTGATGGCTTTATTGCCTGAATTGGGACAATTCGATGATTGTGTGTTTTAAGCCCACTTTGCAAAGTGGCAAATCGTGTTTTTAAGCCCACTTGAGGGCGGAAAATCCGCGCTTTAGCCAACTTTAGAGTGGCACTTTCAAACCATTTTCAAAAATAAACATGAGTTGTTTTGTTCCAATTCTCGCGATTTAGTCTATACTTGTATGTGTGCGTCACATAGTAAAGTTAGCTAATAACCGGAATAAGAACATATGAGGTTTATAAAATAACATATCATGGCAGTAGAGGCCGATCCTTTGATTGGGTGAGCGGGGGTGCTTGTTTAAGGACCTTCCCCTCTCGTACCCAAGTTCTTAAGCCGAGGCAACTTTGGTGATGACGGACATGTGGCCTTTGGCATGAGTCAGGGTTTCCTAAATTTTCCAAAAATAAAATATTTAGGTGGCGACTCTGTAATCTAGCAAAGCAATCCAGTTTGGCATTATTTGATTTAAAATCTGATTTTTCAAAACGATTTGCCGAATTGGACCTTTTGGTGTTTATCAGTCTCACATTGCACTTTGTAAGATTAGATTCAGAACCGTAACAGGAGTCCGAACTGTAGTAAGACCAATTCGCACCTCTCTAAAAGGGCAGCGCGCGGAGAAAGTCAGGTCTACAATATCATATGAACATATGAATTTGTGGATGTTTTATTTCAAGCATTGTCTATGTACATTGTACTTATATCTCTGCTAAACCTCATATATTGTGTTAGATGATTCCTACTGGGTTGTGGCTCACCCTATTTGGGAAAAACATTTTCAGGTGTTGGTGACATGCCTCCGCCAAGGCAATAGCTTGGAGGGACATTTGGGAGCAAGAGCTTATTTCTTTTGATTATATATTTTTGTAAAGCCAAGGGCTTAAAATGTAATGAGCTAGGCTCACTTTTGTGTAACCAAGTAGTGACTTGGAAAGATGTAAGCCTATAAAGCAATTATTTATGATAAACTTTTTGTACTATTTATGTTATGGAATGAAAGAACATTATACTCTGATTTATGTTGTCATTCATATATGTTTTTGAGTTGTATTTATTGTGTATTTTGAGGGCGTTACAACTTAGTTCCTAAGTCTTCTGTTTAGTTAATAAAGGCTCTCCTCTATGTGAACATTGTTGTGTTTCTAAGAGCCATAGGTTGGCTTTCTCTTTGTCTAATTCTATTGTAAATAAACCTTTGGCCTTCATTCATGCTGATGTTTGGGGCTCCTTTTCAGCATCTGTTTCTAGCTTTAAGTACTATGTGCTGTTCATTGATGATTTTAGCAAATTTACTTGGCTTTTTCCTCTTCATTATAAAAGTGAAGTGTTTGCTAAATTTCTAGAATTTAAAGCTTTCGTTGAAACTCAATTCACCACTAAACTTTAGATTTTAAGAAATGACAATGGGGGTGAATATCTCAGTCATGCTTTTCAAGATTTTCTTAAACAAAAAAGGATTGAGCATCAATTGTTTTGTCCTCACACTCCCTCTGAAAATGGTGTGGTTGAGAGAAAACATAGGCATCTCATAGAAACAACTATCACTCTCATGCTTCACTCATCTATTCCGTTTATTGGTTTGATGCTCTTGTTACAGTTGTTTTTCTTGTCAATAAGCATCCTACTCTTAAGTTGAATAATCTCACTCCTTATGAAGTTTTATTCAAACACAAGTCTGATTATCAGCTGTTAAGGACTTTTGGTTGTAGATGTTATCCTTGGCTTAAGCCTTATAACTCTCATAAACTTCAAACCAAGTCTATTCCTTGTGTGTTTATTGGTTACCAACCTCCTATCAAAGGATATAGATGTCTTGACCCTCAAACTGGGAAAGTGTATACCTCTATGCATGTAGTCTTTGATGAATCATCCTTTCTTTTTCAGTCCTCATCTCAGACTTCTTCCTTAGTCTCTCTTACTCTGCTTGATTTCTTTTGGCATGCTTCTTCAAACCTGCAGCCTTTTTCACTATCTTCTGCACAACATCCTTCTCTTACTTCAAAAGTTCCTACCAACTCTCCTTTATCTACAACTTCCTCCACTCCTATATCTGTTCCTCAGCAACTTCCTATTTTTGTCCTTCAGCAGTCAACTACTCTGCCTCAATAACCACCTATTTCTGTCCATCAACAGTCCCCTGCTCTGCCTTTGCCTTTACATTTCCCAACTTCTTCTGAATCTTCAATTCCTCTTTCTGAATCTCAAATTATTATCGCTTCTATTTTTATTGATCTCTCTTGCCTTCCTACTCATACTCATCCTATGCTTACCAAATCTAAGACCAGAAATCCCACTTGTTTCACTACTGCCTCCATTGCTACCTCCATTGTTACTTTTGAACCTCAAACCTATTAAGAGGCTGCTGTTTTTCCTGCTTGTCAAGATGCTATGTTAGATGAGTATGCAGCCCTCCAAAGACAGGGAACTTGGTCTTTGGTCTCTCTCCCCCTTGGTAAACAAGCTATAGGTTGCAAATGGGTTTACAGATTGAAGAAAAATTCAGATGAAACCACAGCTAGACATGAGGCTTGACTAGTAGCTAAAGGTTTTCTTCAAATAGAAAGAGTGGACTATTATGAAACCTTAAGTCTTGTGGCTAAACAGCCCACTATTAGGGTTCTTCTCTGTCTTGCTCTTCATTTTAATTGGCCCATTAAACAACTTGATATTTCCAATGCCTTTGTGCATGGTGTTCTAAAGAAACAGGTGTACATGACTCAACCACAGGGTTTTATTTATTCCACCCAATGTTCTTTTGTCTACAAGTTACATAAAGCTCTCTATGGCTTAAAACAAGCTCCTAGAGCTTGGTTTTCTACATTTTCCACTTTTCTTCTTTCTCAAAACTTTGTTGCAAGTCACTGTGATTCTTTATTGTTTGTCAAAAAGAGTTCCACTTCCATAACTATCATTCTCATCTATGTAGATGATATTCTACTCACAGGTAGTGATCCTTATTACATTCAATCTCTCATTTAGCAAATGCATGCTACATTTTCGATGAAGGAACTGGGTTTTATTAATTACTTCCTAGGCATTTTTGTCATTAAGTCTTCCTCAGGTTATATTCTTTCTTAATACAAGTATGCTTCAGAGATTTTGGCCAAAGTTGGTGTGATGACCGGGTGTGCTACTCATTTCGTTTTCCCTCGTTTAACTTTGGATTTGTCCTGTTGGGGTGTTGGTTTAACTTAGGACTTTGTTAATCGTTTGGGTTTATTGTGTTCAGGAGTTTTTCTACAGGATTTTTGTTCGCGTTTTTTTTCGATATTGAATTCCACATGTTCTAGAGGGTGCGAGATCAGGTCCGAAATGTCTAGAATTGAATGCGTGGCCTTGGGTCGCACGTGCGGGAGATGAGGCTATACGTGCGAGGAAGTGGGGAATTTTGAGCTTGCACACTGCATTATATCTTGGTCTTGAGTTATAATAACCCTCACCATTGTTCTTGATTAACTCGATTCTTGGCGACCTTCTTGATTTCTGCAGTAGGCTGATCATGAATAGTCATTGAATTGATTGAAACACTGAACTGATTGATTGAATGTGCTAGTTTAAATGCATATCTACCTGTTGACTGTTAAAATATCTGTTCATGTTTTATGCTTTAAACTGCAAATTGAAGGCCTTATCAGCGGCCGAAACTGAAATTAATTGATGTTTTATGATCATTAGAATTTATGTGAATTTATGGTATGTTTACCTAAAATGTGATTTGGTACAATTAAATTAGATTAAAATAAGTAAATTACACAAGCTGCATTATTCACCATTTTGCCACCACTAGTGGGCCACTTACTTGACACTTTTGAGACTCATTCACATGCATTACAAAACATTTGTTCAGCCATTTTTTCTTGAGACAAACCGACCTAGAGGGAGAGAGTGAGAGGAAAAGAGTGATTTCAACAAATATTGCTTGGAAACTTGAAGAAATTGATGAGGTTTTGCTTATGTGAGCTTCCCTTCTTGAATTTGAAGACATAAGGTAGAGAATCACCCTTTTAATTGTGTATTTCAGTTGCATCTAGCATGGATCATGGTAGTTTAAGGAGTTAAGTCAAGAATTGGTCTCTTAATGTTGAATTATAGCATATATCATGCATGCATGTTTCCTTTCTTGAGTTTTGGAAGCTATTGTTCATAAAATTCACATGCATGTTCATGTTTTTGCAAATGGACCATGAAATCATCATGTTTTTGTAAGAATTGGCTCCTTGGACCAAGTATTAAAGCCTTGGAGTTGTTTAAACCCATGCATATACATGTTTACCATGTTCTTGAAGGTTTGGTTTGAAATTGGATTTAATTGAACTACCTTTGGGCTTTGATTTCTCAAATTGATCTTTGAAACATGTTATATTATGAGTTTTGAAGTGTTTTCCAGAAAATTAGCCCAAAAGGATCGAATTTGGTATATTGGAACTTGAGTTTGAGCTTGAGGTTCAAATCTCGAAATTCCAGATTTTGAACGCACGCTCGAGCGGGGTTACTGGCGCTTAAGCGTGAAATTCGTGCTCCCAGCACTTTGCATTGTTTTACAATACGCTCGAGTGGGGGATTGCACGCTCAAGCGGGTGTCGAGCGCTCATCGAGCGCGATTTTCACACATCCAGTACTTTTTTCATGTTTTGCATTCCGCTCGAGCGTGGGAAGTGACGCTCAAGTGGGGAACCTTTGTCTGCATTTCCGCTCGAGCGGGGAAATCCACGCTCGAGCGGGACCCTGTTTTTTTGAAAATTCTGAAAATATTTTCTGAATGCATCTTTTCATCCTCATCCCAACCTAGGCATTCTTAGGCCTAGTTTAAGACATCATAATGAGGATATAGATGTAGAACCACACCGAGGCAAATTAGAGATTAAGTTATTATTTTCCCAACTGTGTGGCTTAGTGTGTGTTCAATCTGTAACCGTGTAGGGTTGGCATCTGGAGACGCACTCTAGCCTAATTGTAGCCCAAAACTCTGTGAGTAACAATTGTGTAAAGATATGTTCAAATGTGACTGTTTAAACTATGCTGTTTCTGAACTGATACTGTTTACTGATTGAATGTTTGTCCTCTATTCTGAATTGTATTGTGGCATCCATAGCAACTCATTTCTTTATTATCGCTCTTCATTTAAGATTTACGTCAATTCCTATCTTGGAACTTCTGTTTACTATTGTGATGGCCATCATTGACTGTTCGGTCTTTTAAGACCTACTGTTTACTGTACTGCTATGCTAATGGATGTACCACATATGACTACTATGATTGATATACTGAATCAATTGACTTTTTTCAATACCAAAAGGACACTCATTCTTAACCTCTTTACGCATTATGTTATTCACTGGGCTCTAGCTCACTGTTTATATATATATATATATATGTAGGTGTTCAGGCACCAGACCGGAGCTAGGAGCGTGGGTTAGACTCCCCTTTTTGTCAAGCCAACCACTGTGCCTCACTGCGAGATTTCGAGCATGCTAAGCTATGGCCTAGGGGTGTTTTGTTTCCCCCGTCTGGCTCTGCATCTGTTTTATAATAACTATTTAGACTGATACTGTACTACTTAATAGGGATTAGGCCCTTGTTCTGAATAACTGTAAATGTTGTACATGCTGTTTTGTACTGTTTGTGTATATATGTATAAAAAGTCTTTTTGCATACAGACTGTCACAGCTTATTGGACATTGTTTATTTACTGTTTTGGCTTCCGTCATGCCCCTGTACTCTGTAATACTGTCTTACTGTTAAGCAGGCCTTCGGTAATCACGGATTATTGGCCAATTACGGTACTAAACCCATAGGGGCGGGTTTGGGTCGTGACAGAGTGATATTAGAGCGATACTAAACCACAAGTTATACCGCACGCACATGTCCAAATGAACAATAGGATGTCCTAGAAAAAAGATTAGGGCATTACATGAGCATGATAAGTGTGTGTGGCTAAGACACGAATATAACTGTTAATGTGATAATCTGTCTAAGTGTACAACTGCCTATGTTTATAATTGTTATAACTGCCTATAGTGTGATGGACAACGCAAGAAATGTTGATGAATCTGAATCCTCTGAGGCAAGAATGGCAAGGCTGGAGAGGATAGTGGAACTATTAACTGAAAGGCTAGGGCAACAATAGAACCAGCAGCCCCCGCTTCCTCCAGTACAACCAGAGCCACCTGTTAATGATGATATAATTGCTCTCACCCAGAAGTTCAGTAAAATGAAACCCTCATCTTTTCAGGGAGGCCTTGAACCACTAAAAGCTGAAGCCTAGTTTCTTGAAACAGAAAAGTTATTTGAAATGTTCCCGTGCTCTGAAGCACATAAAGTATTGTTGGCTACCTTTACCTTGCAAGAAGAGGCAAGAAGGTGGTGGATGCTAGTCCGTGACACCAACACCGTGATGACTTGGGCTCAATTCAAAGGAGCCTTTTTTGAAAAGTATTTCCCTTAGTGTCGGGGACGGAAAAAAATCCCGAATTTGAGCAATTTGAGACAGGTACTATGTCCGTTGCTGAATATGAAACAAAGTTCACCGAACCTGCTAGATATGCACCACCCATGGTGGACACTGACTATAAGAAGGCCAGGAAATTTGAAGGCCGCCTTAATGTTGCAATTTGATGGAATAAATGTTTTAAAGCTAAGAAATATGTAAATGTTCTTGACCGAGCATTAATGGCCGAACATCGAACATCGAGGCAACAAAACTGAAACACCTGGCTCAATGGCATGGTAAAAGGCAGGGTTTTAAGTTCAAGAAAGACAAGAATAACCCATTGAACAAGAAACAGAATACGGGGTCAACAACTAGCCCCAGCCAGGGAAGTGGTTCCATACCACCCTGTTCTGAGTGTGGCAAGAAGCGCAAAGAGGTTTGTTACAAAATATCTAGAGCCTGTTACAGGTGTGGCAAGGTGGGCCACATGGTTAGAGACTGCCCCTCTGCTCCGCAGGCCAATAGTAAAGCTGCACCTAACGCAGCAACATCAACTGCTACACCAAAGCCTAACCCTAAAGCTACCAGGAAAGAGCCTATGAGGCAAGGCCGAGTGTTCGCACTAGTACCGGGAGATGTACAAAATACTGAGACCGTTGTCGTATATACTCTCATCTTACCCAAAATGCATATGTTTTGATTGATTCGGGTCTATACATTCATATGTATCACATGCTTTTCATGAAAATTGAATAGACCATTGGAACCCATTGTTACTTGTATTAGCTTTGTATCTTCAGACTTGTGCTTATATGTACCTCGTGTGAAATTATTGTTAGGGATATGCATCTGTATATTGACTTACTGCCTCTGAACATAGATCATTTTGATGTTATATTGGGGATGGACTGGTTACAAAAATATCATGCTACTATTGACTGTGTAACTAAATAAGTGATTTTCCGCCTACCTGGTTTACCCGAATTTGTGTTTAATGGGATTGGAGTAGTACCTCCCCCGTATCTGATTTCATCTGTGAAACCATACAAACTGATTAGAAAGGGGTGTAAGGGGTATTTGTGTTCTGTATTGATTGTGCCTACTAATGTTAAAACTGATGTGAACAGTATTCCTATAGTCAGAGAATTCCCAGATGTATTTCTAGATGATCTGCCAGGGGATTTGATTGATATAGAGATTGAGTTCATCGTTGATGTAATTCGGTAATTATGACCCGATTATCTAAGCTCCATACCGAATGGCACCTACCGAATTGAAAGAACTGAAAGTTCAGCTACAAGAACTGTTAGACAAAAAGTTCATCAGGCCTAGTACTTCACCGTGGGGCGCACTTGTCTTGTTTGTGAAAAAGAAAGACAGCTCACTGAGACTCTGTATCGACTATCGTGAACTGAACAAGGTAACTGTGAAAAATAAATATCCATTGCCGCGTATTGATGACTTATTTGATCAGTTACAGGGTGCTCAAGTTTTCTCTAAGATCGATCTCAAATCCGGATATCATCAGCTGAAAGTTAAACCAGAGGATATCGATAAAACTGCTTTTCGGACGAGGTATGGACATTACGAATTTTTAGTTATGCCTTTTGGAGTTACCAATGCACCTGCTGCATTTATGGACCTCATGAATAGAATCTTTAAACCATTCCTCGATGATTTTATTGTTGTATTCATAGATAACATTCTGATTTATTCCAAGAGTAGAGAAAAACATGAACATCATCTGAGACTTGCCTTACAGACCCTAAGAGAACAGAAACTTTATGCTAAACTGACTAAATGTGAATTCTGGCTTGATCATGTTATGTTTTTGGGACATGTTATTAGCAAGGGTGGAATTTCAGTTGATCCATAGAAAGTTGAAGCAGTAATGAACTGGCCTAAACCAACAAATATTACAGAAGTCTGAAGCTTTTTGGGATTAGCTGGATATTACAGAAGATTTGTCAAAGATTTCTCCAAAATTGCCTTGCCGTTGACTCAATTGACTCAAAAGGGGATATCATTTGACTGGACTGACCAAAGGGAATCAGCATTCCAAGAATTGAAAACTCGACTAGTGACTGCACCTGTTCTTACCCTACCTTCAGGTACGGATGGTTTTACCATTTTTACTGATGCTTCTCATAACGGTTTGGGGTGTGTTTTAATGTAGAATGGGACAGTAATTGCCTATGCTTCCCGACAACTGAGACCGCATGAAAAGAACTACCAGACCCATGACTTGGAACTTGCTACAGTAGTATTTGCGTTGAAAATCTGGCGTCACTACCTTTATGGGGAGACATGTGAAGTATATACCGACCACAAAAGTTTGAAATATTTCTTCACACAGAAAGAACTGACCATGAGACAGTGGAGATGGCTAGAATTGATTAAAGACTATGACCTACAGATTTTGTACCATCCGGGGAAAGCCAACACCGTTGCCGATGCATTGAGTCGGAAATCGATTGGGAACTTGGCCTGTTTGCTCACCAAACAGAAAGAGTTGCTTTGTGACCTTGAAAAATCTGAAATTGAAATTGTTTTGCGAAAACAAGGTGGAACAATAGTTGCTATTTCTGCTTAGCCGACATTGATTGAAGAAGTTCAAGAGAAACAGCAACAGGATGACTTCTTGAAGAAGATCATCGAAGAAAGGGAATCTAAACTGAGACCGGGTTTCAAATTTGAAAACAATGTACTGAAATTTCAAGGAAGATTGTGTGTACCGAATGATTCTGAACTAAAAAGAAGAGTTTTGCAAAAGGGCCGCAATTCAAAATTTTCTATCCATCTAGGGAATACGAAAATGTATCAAGATTTGAAACTGAATTTTTGGTGGCTAGGAATGAAGAAAGAAATTGCCGATTTTGTATTGAAATGTCTTCATTGCCAACAAGTCAAAGCCGAACATCAACGACCCGCAGGCTTACTGCAGCCCTTACCAATACCGGAGTGGAAATAGAAACATATCACCATGAACTTTATCGTTGGTTTACCTCGCTCCAGTAAAGGTATGGACTCAATTTAGGTTATTGTTGATAGACTGACTAAATCTGCTCACTTCTTACCTGTCAAAACAATTTATAATGCGGACAAATTGGCTGTGATTTATATTGATGAGATTGTTAGATTGCATAGAGTGTCTGTGTCCATTGTTTCTGACAGAGATTCGAAGTTTACATCGAGATTTTGGCAAAGCTTCTTTGCATTAGTCTTGAATCGAGATCGAGTAGTGCCTATCATCCTCAGACAAATGGCCAGTCAAAAAGGACCATCCAGACTCTAGAGGATTTACTGAGAATGTGTGTCCTTGATTTTCAGGGAAATTTGGAAAGCCATTTGCCATTGGCTGAATTCGCCTACAACAATAGTTATCACTCAAGTATTGGTATGGCGCCTTTTGAGGCGTTGTATGGCAGAAAATGTAGATCTCCGATTTGCTGGACAGAAGTTGGAGATGGGCCTTTACTTGGGCCCGAGATTGTATATGAAACGACTGAGAAAGTAAAACTGATACAACAAAGACTGAAGACCGCACAGAGTAAACAGAAAAGTTATGCGAATGTCAGAAGAAGAGACAGAGAGTATGAAGTAGGTGATCACGTTTTTGTGAAAGTGACACCAATGAAAGGCCAGACTCATTTTGGAGTCAAGGGCAAGCTTGCGCCGAGATATGTCGGACCGTATGAGATTATTGAGAAAATCAATCCGGTGGCGTATCATGTTGCACTTCCTCCTGAAATTGAGCATATGCATAACGCCTTCCACATTTCTATGTTGAGGGACTACCTCCGGGATCCTTTCCATGTGATAGAGCCAACCCGTGTAGTGCTAACTGATGACTACACTTATGAAGAACGGCCTATTCAGATTGTAAATAGACGGATCAAAAAGTTGAGAAACAAAGAGATTCCGTTAGTGAAAGTTGACTGGCAAAACCACGGTGACGTGTATGCCACTTGGGAAAGGGAAGATGACATGGCCAAGAGATATCTTGAATTGTTCCCACTGAATCCTGTTTTCTTCCAGAACGAAGGTAATTCGAGTTTGGAGGACCAAACTCTTTATAAGGAAGGGAGACTGTAATAACCCTCACCACTGTTTACTGATTAACTACTGATTACTGACGACCCTACTGATTTCTGCTAAACTGAGACTGATCATGAATAGTCATTGAATTGATTGAAACACTGAACTGATCGATTGAATGTGCTAGTTTAAATGCATATCTACATGTTGACTGTTAAAATATCTGTTCATGTTTTATGCTTTAAACTGCAAATTGAAGGCCTTATCGGCGGCCGAAACTGAAATTATTGATGTTTTATGATCATTAGAATTTATGTGAATTTACGGTATGTTTACTTAAAATGTGATTTGGTACGATTAAATTAGATTAAAATAAGTAAATTACACAAGCTGCATTATTCACCATTTTGCCACCACTAGTGGGCCACTTACTTGACACTTTTGAGACTCATTCACATGCATTACAAAACATTTGTTCATCCATTTTTTCTTGAGACAAACCGACCTAGAGGGAGAGAGTAAGAGGAAAAGAGTGATTTCAACAAATATTGCTTGGAAACTTGAAGAAATTGATGAGGTTTTGCTTATGTGAGCTTCCCTTCTTGAATTTGAAGACATAAGGTAGAGAATCACCCTTTTAATTGTGTATTTCAGTTGCATCTAGCATGGATCATGGTAGTTTAAGGAGTTAAGTCAAGAATTGGTCTCTTAATGTTGAATTATAGCATATATCATGCATGCATGTTTCCTTTCTTGAGTTTTGGAAGCGATTGTTCATAAAATTCACATGCATGTTCATGTTTTTGCAAATGGACCATGAAATCATCATGTTTTTGTAAGAATTGGCTCCTTGGACCAAGTATTGAAGCCTTGGAGTTGTTTAAACCCATGCATATATATGTTTACCATGTTCTTGAAGGTTTGGTTTGAAATTGGATTTAATTAAACTACCTTTGGGCTTTGATTTCTCAAATTGATCTTTGAAACATGTTATATTATGAGTTTTGAAGTGTTTTCTAGAAAATTAGCCCAAAAGGATCGAATTTGGTATCTTGGAACTTGAGTTTGAGCTTGAGGTTCAAATCTCGAAATTCCAGATTTTGAACTCACGCTCGAGCGGGGTTACTGGCGCTTGAGTGTGAAATTCGTGCTCCCAGCACTTTGCATTGTTTTACAGTACGCTCGAGCAGGGATTACACGCTCGAGTGGGGTCTTATTTCACACACTCGAGCGGGTGTCGAGCGCTCATCAAGTGCGATTTTCACACATCCAGTACTTTTGCCATGTTTTGCATTCCGCTCGAGCGTAAGAAATGGCCTTCGGCGGGAACCTTCTGCGCATTTCGCTCGGCGAGAAATCCGCTTCGGCGGGACCTGTTTTTCTGAAAATTCTGAAAATGTTTTCTGAATGCATCTTTGCATCCTCATCCCAACCTAGGCATTCTTACGCCTAGTTTAAGACATCTTAATGAGGATATAGATGTAGAACCACACCGAGGCAAATTAGAGATTAAGTTATTATTTTCCCAACTGTGTGGCTTAGTGTGTGTTCAATCTGTAACCGTGTAGGGTTGGCATCTGGAGACGCGCTCTAGCCTAATTGTAGCCCAGGACTCTGTGAGTAACAATTGTGTAAAGATATGTTCAAATGTGACTGTTTAAACTATGCTGTTTCTGAACTGATACTATTTACTGATTGAATGTTTGTCCTTTATTCTGAACTGTATTGTGGCATCCATAGCAACTACTGTTTACTGTTATTGCTACTATTGCAAAAATCTCTTTCAGTTCCTATCTTGGAACTTCTGTTTACTGTTGTGATGGCCATCATTGACTGTTCGGTCTTTTAAGACCTACTATTTACTGTACTGCTATGCTAATGGATGTACCACATATGACTGCTATGACTGATATACTGAATCAATTGACTTTTTTCAATACCAAAAGGACACTCATTCTTAACCTCTTTACGCATTATGTTATTCACTGGGCTCTAGCTCACTGTTTATATATATAGGTGTTTAGGCACCAGACCGGAGCTAGGAGCGTGGGTTAGACTCCCCTTTTTGTCAAGCCAACCACTGTGCCTCACTGCGAGGTTCTGAGCCTGCCAAGCTATGGCCTAGGGGTGTTTTGTTTCCCCCGTCTGCCTCTGCATCTATTTTATAATAACTGTTTATTTGACATTTGTCTTTGTATAGGGATTAGGCCTGATTACGAATAGCTGTAAATGTTGTACATCTTTGTTTTGTCTTGTTTGTGTATATATGTATAAAAGTCTTTTTGCATCTGATTATCACGACTTATTGGACATTGTTTATTTCTTGTTTTGGCTTCCCATGCCCATGCTTTGTATCTTGTCTTGTTATCACGGGCCTTCGGTAATCACGGATTACTAGCCGGTTACGATGCTAAACCCATAGGGGCGGGTTTGGGTCGTAACAAGAGTGAGATCTTGGAGGAGGGATGTCGCGCTTGAGGTGAAATTGCGTCTTGAGGCAGCAGACGCATCTGAACTGTGTGCAGTTCGAAAATCTGTCTTTTCTTCTTTTCTTGGGCTGAGTGTAAATCATTATACATATCTCTCTCTCTCTCTCTCTCTCTCTCTCTCTCTCTCTCTCTCTCTAAAAACTCTTTTCTCCTCCATCTCTCTACATTTCCTACACCAAACCTCACAAAATCTTTGATCCCTCCAAACCTATTAATATTTTGACCTGAGTTCCTTCATCAAAGTGGGATAACTTCTCGAGGGCTTTGTTGTGTGCGGTGAAGATTGCGTTTCAATACCATCGGATTTGGGGGTTTCTCATCTCTCTTGTCCAAAAACTTGAGGTAGGGTTTAATCTTGGAGTTATATATATATTTTTGCTAGATCTTGGGAAGATTTCAAAATTTTCCATTGTAAATGTTGAAACTTGGTTTTGGCTCAAGAATGTGGGTGGTTTGAGAACATTTTTCCTCCTAGTTTCTTTTAAAAATATTCTCTTAAAAATTTGAACTATATTGATTGAGAAAAAGAAACTTTTGAAGAAAACCCCTTTCTAGAGTTTAGAATGTGCTTGGTTGTGGTGAGGAAATCTAGGGATTTGGGGTTTGAAGGGTTATTGAGAACTTACTGTAACAACCCCGATCCTTGCGTAACGTTAATCCATACTTAATTATGCCTAATCCGTAATTAAGGAGGAATTCTGAATTTATTTGCATGTGTGCTTTGCGTTATAGTGTTTATATCTGTTTAGCGTAGAAAGACCTGTTCATGTTTTAGTTTCGGTTTGTGAATTGAAGGCCTTATCGGCATCCAATTCAGAAATTGACTTAATATATGTGCTATGTGGAATTTATAGAATTTTATGGAAGGTTTAATTGAAATTCGATTTGGAACGATTAAATTAGATTAAATTTATGCCATTTGATTAGTCTTGTTACCTATCACTTAGTAAGCCTTTTTAACCCCACTAGCTCATCTTCTTGCATTCATATACACATTTGAGCCTCTTCAAGGAAGAAAAACGTAAGAGAGAGAGAGAGAGAGGAAGAAAAAATTGAGTTCAACCCAAGTGATTTGCTAGAGAATTGAACGCAGCTAAGGAGAATTAGCTTGATCACTCAAGAATTAGACTACTTGAAACTCAATTGGGAAGTTTAGGTGAGAATTCAAACTTTTGATGATATAATTAAGTTAGCTAACTCATGAGATCAAAAGAAAATCCATATTAGGAGAAGGTTTGAGCTTGAATAGGTGAATTCCATACATGCATGCATATATCATAGCATATCAAGTTGAACTTCACATAATTCTCACATGCATGTTCATATTATGGTTGTAAATTAGGAATTCACCATGTTTTCTATCAATTTATCAAGTTTGATCATGCTTTAGAGTGAGTAAGCACAAGGGAGTTCATGCATGTCTAGTTCATGGATCATTCTTGAGTTTCAAGTTGAATTTTTGTACAATTGGCAAGCCATTAAGCCATGATTTCTTGAATTGATCTTTAATTTATGTTGTTTTAAGGGTCTTCATGTATTTTCTCAAGTTTTGGCCCAGAAAAATGAGGTTTGATGCCTTGAAGGTCGAGTTTGGACTTGAAGATCAAAGCTGGAAATTCTAGAAACTTGATCTACGCTCGAGTGAGCACTCTGAGTACGTGTACTTCCGCTCGAGCGATGTAAGTTACGCTCGAGCGTGAAATGCATATACCCAGTAGTTCATATGTTTTGCAGTCCACTCGAGCGAGGGAAGTCACGCTCGAGCGAGGATCTGAGTCTCACACTCAAGCGGGGATCGAGCGTCCGTCGAGCATGAAAATCATGCAACCAATACTTTTGTCTACGTTTGCAGTCTGCTCGAGTGAGGAAAGCCACGCTCGAGCAAACCTTCACATTCTGCATGTCCGCTCGAGCGAGAAAAGCCACGCTCGAGCGTGGACCCTGTTTTCAGCAAATTTTGGAAAATGTTTTCAAGTGCATTTTTACATCCTCATTCCATCCTAGGCATTCCTAGGCCATGATTAAGACTCCACAATGAGGTTGAAGACTAGAAACACGCCAAGAACAAATAAGCAAGTTATGAATAATTCAAACATGTATTTCAAGTGTGTATTTGTACGTATGTTCGTGTAAGTCGCATGCCTCGAACCATTTGATTAATCTGCTCTATTTGTCTGCACCCGAAGCCAACTGTGAGTAATAACTTTGTAAAGCTATGTTCAATTATAAGTATTTTCTAAATGATATAAAATGATTTGTTTTCTGGAATAACATTTTCTGTATGAATGATTGGTTATCCAATGTTTCTGGAATGTATTCGTGGCATTCTTAGCTTCAAATGATATATGTTATCTGTTCTGTTACATCCCAATTATGGGTCAATTGTATGTCTCATGAGCCAACTGTTATAGATCCTTACGTCTCATTTATGGGCCAACTGTACGTCTTATGAGCCAACTGTACCGTCTCCGTGCACGTGAGTCAACTGTATGCCTTTATGGCCGTTCCTTTATGGGCCAACTGTCTCTGCTAGGGCTAATGAATGTACCACGTACGATTAACTACAAATTTTGATTATGAATATGATTCTGAATCTGTATATGTTATGAACTATGATTTCTAAACAAGTTTATGAAGCCATTTCTGATAGCTACTGAATACCGTTTTCTGTAACTATTATGAACAACATTCATTAAACCCTTTACTCTGTTATTGTTCACTGGGCTTCCGCTCACTATTTATTTATATGTTTGTAGGTGAGCAAGTGCGTGACCAGGCCTGAGATGCTGCCTGGCGAGTTTTGGTGTTAGCCAGCCATCATGTCTCCCGTAGAGGTTCCATTTTGTGATCTATTGAGTTTTGTGTCCTTGGGACTTTTATACTTCCAAAATGTTTATGTCTAGTCTGAACACGCTTGAAATCTTGTGTATGTGGCTTGGATGATGTAAGGTTACTGTACATATATGCATATATGTATATGAAGAGTTTTTAATTTCCTGTCCCATATATGTCTGCACAGCTCTATAGACTATGTAAGTTTGTCTATTTGCTTCCACAACCCCTAGCTATATGTTAATCTATTCAGAGGCCTTCGGTAATCCAAGGATTACTGACTGGTTACGATGCTAAACCTATAGGGGTGGGTTTGGGTCGTGACACTCACAGACAACATTGTCATTATATTATCCCATTTGTGCCAAAATGCTTAATGATTGGAAAATTTCTCATCGATATATATATATATGTGTGTGTGTGTGTGTGTGTGTATTAATTGATATACAAATGAAGGATTTCATGAAATATGAGAACTGAAAATTTTGAAAATTGTTGTGCCAAGATATTGATACGGTTGTGAAATGAACAAATTGTTAGGAAAAGTTCGGAATATGGAACGTTGCTAATTAAGTGATAGAATTAAATTCATAGGTGGCTATTATGCGTAATTACATTGAAGGGAGGAAGAATAGGAAATGTGATTGTCATGGTATCATTGTTGAGATACTTGAAAATGGAGAAATGTTAAGTAGTAATGACGATTAATGCATTGCATTCATTCAATTGATTATTACAAGTTTATTATTTAGCTTTGGCATATTTTGTATTGGCATTTCTAACATTGCATAGTTACAAGTTTGAGTTGAGATTTAAAAACATTTACATTGAGAAAGAAATGTTGTAAAATGAATTTATTGAAAAGTTTTGGGTAAATACGTTGGTAAGTTTGAATAGGAGGAGTACATGAAATTGATTAAATTGGCCTGAGTGTCCAAGGTGAAAGACCAAAAACACGCACGGAGGAGATACCACTTCCCTTCCGGTTAACAACCGATAAAGTGGGGTTTTGGTAGTCCTACTTATGCCTACTTGCAGACACCAACCTAGGGATTACGTGAGTCGTATTTACTGCCCCATTGAATTAAATTGTAAATTTCTGAATCGTTGAATTTCAATTTAACATTGAGCATGGTGGTTTTTAAAAGATGTAAATGTAATCTTCTTTTAAAAGGCATAGCATGGCATGTGCATTTCATATTGGAGATCTTGCATAAATGTATATACTTTATTAAGATTTCTCTACTGGGTTTTATGCTCACCCCTAAGGGATTTTGGTGCAGGAAAAGACGTGGTGAACCGGCCGAACTAGGGCGTGGAAGTATGTTATGAGAGCACAAAGCTCTACCTTTTGTTGTGATTGTATTTTTTTTTTTTTTTTTTTGCAAGCCAAGGGTCATATGGGTTCGAGAAATCATCTTTTGTGTAACCGAGCTTAAGCCTTGGAATCTGTAAGCCCTTGAGGGCATTTAATTATTTATTTTTGGATTGAGCATCCTACATGCTATAGATTCATGTATTAGGAATCATTGAATGTATACCCACATGTAGGATCATTTTGTATAAATCTCATGAACTATGTAACACAAATATTGGTGAAATACTCTTTTCTGATAATTGGCGTTGATTGATGTATTTTAATGGCGTTATAATTTTTGGGGTGTTACAGCTAGCATGAGTAATTACAAACCTTATTCACCTTCTGGCTTCTAAATGCTCCTCTTTCTCTTCTGAAGTTGTCTCACTCTTTTTTCAACCTTCTCTTTATCGAAGCTTGGTAGGTGCTCTTCAATACCTCACTATCACTCAACTAGATTTGGCCTTTGCAGTCAACATTGCTTGTCAATTCATGCAGTCTCCCTTAAATTGTCACTTTGCTGCTGTGAAAAGGTTGCTCAGGTATTTGAAAGGTACCCTAACCCATGGTCTACATTTCTCTCACAGCACTCTTCTTCTTAATGCCTACTCAGATTCAGATTGGGCTAGTAGTACTCTTGACAAGAGATCTACAACTGGATACTGCATTTACCTTGGTCCCAATCTCATTTCTTGGACTGCTAAGAAGTAGCCCACTGTGTCCAGATCTTCTTCAGAAGCTGAATATAGGGCCTTAGCTCAGACTTCAGCTGAACTCTGTTGGTTTGGCATGTTAGTTGCTGAGCTTCATGTTTCTGCCCCTGTTCCTACTCTGTGATGTGATAACCTTTCAGCTATTGCTATATCTCATAATCTTGTTTTTCATGCCAGTACAAAACACATTGAGGTCGACTATCATTTTATTCGAGAAAAGGTTGCTGCTAAGACCCTGCACATTGCTTATATTCCTACTACTAATCATGTTGCAGATATCTTCACTAAACCTCTCTCAGTGGCTCGCTTCCAGTATCTTCAAAGCAAACTCTTAGTTATTCCCAGTCCTATGACTTTGAAGGGGGCTTAAGGTTACACCACCATCTGCTGGCCCATCTGCTCAGCCTCAAGAAAAAGAAGTTCAAGAAGCTCAGTACAGCTTACACTCAACTGCACGTGTATCATTGCTCAGATAGTTTGTTATAGATATTAACCAAAGCTGCTAGGTTGTTAGAGTAGTTAACTAGAGAAGGTTAGGCAATTATAAATCAGTTTAAGGTTAGGTTGGGATGTGTGTTAACTTGTATAAAAGCACTGCTGTACTTACCAATTGTTGTATTGAATATTAAGATCAACATCTTCTACATTCTCTTTAGCTACAATGCCCATGATAACAAAAATAGCACGACAAAAACCCTACATGTATGTAATACAACACAATAATTTAAATCAATAACACATTAAGTATATAAAATTTTTAAAAGAAATTACTAAAAGCACATATTCAAAATATGTAACAATTTATAGAAAAAAAAAATGTAAAGTAGACATTTTGGTGAACTATTCGTTTTGAGCGAGGGAGAGACAAGAGAAGAATATCCATGTTGATTTGAAGAAAAAATAGAGAGAGAAAGAGAATGAAATATTATATTGGCCGATGAATGAATTCAAAAGTATTTGTGTTGTAAATTGTGTAAAGATATGTGCCATAATGCAAGTATAAAGCTTGGAAGTGGAAGACTAAAATGGAAATAATAAGGTAATTGTTCCCACTTTCCAAAATCATGTTTAAACAGAATCTAGAGTTTGTGGCGTACTAA
This sequence comes from Camellia lanceoleosa, assembly GCA_025200525.1. Taxonomy (NCBI): domain Eukaryota; kingdom Viridiplantae; phylum Streptophyta; class Magnoliopsida; order Ericales; family Theaceae; genus Camellia; species Camellia lanceoleosa. Next base: position 10,136,868 of record CM045763.1, on the reverse strand, counting down.
TCTTACACATGTGCATTTAGTGCTATGATATTTAGAAAATTGTCAATGTTAATAATAATGTTAAAAAAATAAGAAATTACTTTTTCATAATTACCGAACCCTCTTCGAAGTGTAAATATCATGCTCAATGGTATCCACACAAAAAATTACTATTGCATTATCATGTTGTACACCGTATTTGGATTTTTTTTTTTTTTTTTTTTTTAAAATTGATAAAAAAGGAAAGAAAATTCTATGAACTAAGAAATTTTGTCTTAAAATTAACCTGACAAGAAATGTATGGTATAAATTTGAAGTAAGTGGGATTGGGCTTTACCTAGAATGATTGTTGTTTTTTTTTTTTTTTTAAATTTTTTAGATGGTAGATTAACTGTGTATTTGGTTTGGTTTCTACAAACTTGTTTTAGAAAAAACTAAATGATACAACTTTCTATAATGTAGGATTTATAGGTAAATTTTCCAAAAATTTTCTAAAAAATTTAAAATTAATTTACTGAAATAAGTATAAAAAATAAAAACATTTATTATTTTTATATAATTTTATATTTTGGAAAGTTTGCAATATTTTTTTAAAATTTTAAAATATTTTTTTATATTTATTTTAATCAAATTAGTTTTATGTTTTTAAAAAAATATATGATTTTTTTTTTCTCTAAAAACCAAGCATGGCCGCACATTTCTTTCCTCTCTTCTTCTTCTTTTTCTTTTTTCCTCTACAAATTTATGATTCAAATACAATCTTGGTGATGGCAAAGCAATATCACATATATGTAAATCAAGAATATTGTATATCCAAAAAAAAAAAAATAATACAAAAGTGACTATAATTTATAATGTATGAATTAGATTTATTCTATGTGCGACTAAACCACATCTAATCAAAATATACACTGTAAATTTAAATTTTATATACATTTAAAAAAAATTAATACAAAACAATTTTATTGCCAAGTAGATCAAGAGCAATTTTTACACTGACAAATACTCATAATATTCAATCTAACGTTCAAATTCATTTAAAATGTGAATTATACCATACAAAAATGAAAAAAAAAAAATCAAGGGAAAAGTGAACAAAATAAAAGTATTTTTTTACATTTTTTTTTTCTTCTACACAAATTCATCGTTAAGTTTTAAAAAAAAAAAAATTTCAAATAGAGACTAAATTACCATAATATAATTATATCAAACTAGTAAAACTTTGTATAATTTTTTAAACTTCAAAAAATATTAGTGTAATTTATTTTTTTAATTTGAAAATTTAATTTGGATGGAATTAACCTTACGTCACTATTGATTATAACTACAACTCATACTCTACGCATGTTCTAAAAAAAAAAAAATGAAAGAAATTACTATATATCTAACATGAGATTAAGGAAAGTGCCACGTTTCAACTTCTATTGATAATTTCAATAATGCCTATTATTATAAAATAAAAAATTAATATATATGACAAAAAAAGAAATTTCCATAATAATGTTGAATACAACAATACCAATAAAATCTATCGAAAAGTTTTTTCCATAATAATGACAAAATAATATCAATAAAACCTATCAAATTCCACGTTTCAGCATTTTTTTACTTTAGCTCGGCCCACACTATTCACATAAATTACCCTTTCAATTGCCCCTTATTCAACCCAACCAAGCTAAAGTGCGTACGTCAGCAGATAGCTCGGTCTTCGGGAACCGCGCCGGTCGTACAACCCGCCGTCCTATGTAACTGACATCGTGTCCTTACTGGGACACGTGGCATGTGCCTATTGCCCCTCCATATTATAATAGTTGTCTCACACTTACCAAAAAATTTGAAAAGGCCCACCATTTTACCTCCGTTACAAACACAGCCTCTTAATTTCGAATAGTCACCGTTTATTGTTTATCTTCAAACCCAAAAAATCCTTGCGACCAATACTTGGAATACACATGTCATTTTATTATTAGTCCAAAATATATTTAATAATTGCCAAAAATATATTACTAAAATAAGTATCATTTCCTTAAATTTTATAATGACTACATAAAGGTGACTTATTTGAGAAAACCGTGCAATATATAAGGAAATTTTATGATGTTTACGTTAATTTAAGGAAATTTTAGTAATAGGTAGTGTTATGTTATTATATGGTTGAAGCAAATATTTTAACATTACATAATATTAATGGCAGCATAATAAAAAAAATTAAAGTGTAAGTTATACCAATAGTCTTTATATTTTGGAGTGTTTTGGGAAGATGGTAAAATGTGACTTTTTGACTTTTAACCAAGCTTTTAGTTTTTTTAGACAAGTGATTTGGATAATTGATAAAAAGTTGCTGTTGCTTTTGCTTTTTTGATAAATACTTGTTTATGATGTCAAATCACAATAAAATGACCAAATTACCCCCATTCAATTGAAAATACTTACAATTTCACCCATGTAGCTCATTTTGACCCATGAGAGGTAGTTGTAATTTCACCAGTACTTCCCAAATGTCTTTAAATACAAAAAAGTCAACTTTTGACTTTTGCTACAAAGACACAAACGTTGCTAAAAGCCAAGTACCCAGCAGAGGCCTTTATATCTTTTGTCATTTTGGTTCGTACACTTTTAATTGACTCAATTTTTGACTAATTGATAATGCCATTAGTATTTTTGACAAAAAATTGATCACTAAATTAGTTGAAATTTACTCACAAATTTACTCACGAAGTTAAAAAAACTTGTAAGTTTGACCATAAATCATGACACAAGCTACTTATTGTTCTTTCTCATCTCTTCCTCAAACCCTCCTCTTTTTGTTTTTGTTTTTGTTTTTTTTTAATTATTTATATATTGTTTGATTTTGATCATACAAAGATATATATATATATATATCATATTATTGTAAAACAATTGATTTTATTTGATATACCAGAACAATGCAAGTAAATTTTATATTATTACTAGCGGTGGGTGCAAACACTGCAATTGTTTTGGACGGTTTGATTAATAAGGAAGATGTTGAATTTGAAAATAGTTTAGTAGATGTTAATTTTATTTTTTGTCCCCTCTACTACCTTCTCATAAACAGTGAGCATTCAAACATCAAACATCCTAAAACATCATAATATGATTATCTTTTTTAATAATTTGACTATCATAACCTATTTAATATTTGTTTCATCCACTACCTTCTCATGAACGATGGGTGAGAGAAATTTTGTTAGATTCAAATCAAGAAAAATCATGAAAATATATAAAGAAAATAAATATTTTTGCAATTGATCTACTCATTTGTAAGAATTTCAACTTTTAATATTAAAAACACTTAAAATTCCCATTATTATTACTCTTTGTTTAATTTTTTAATTTAACTAAAAAAATAGGAAAAAAAAATTCTAACTACTCCCTTACGCAACAATAAAATTATCAAAATTGTTCATTAAAAAACTATTTCTCATATCATTAAAAATCGTTAATTCACTTAATAATTTATATTAACAAAAATTTAATTATTAATATTGCATAAAAAAATAGTTATTAATATTGCATACAAATCAAAAAACAAATTTCACTACAAAAAATTTGACTTTTTGCGACGGCAAAATGCCATCGTAAATACTCGAAATGCTATCTCAAAAGCTTTTTTGTGACGGCAAATGACTTTTAGCGACAGCAAGTGAGGGGTCGCAACAAAGGGTGTTGCTAAAAGGTTTTAGCAACGGCACAATGCCGTCGCCTTTTTTTTGCGACGGCAAAGTTACCTTTTTGCGACGGAATTATGCCGTCGCCATTAATACAAAAAATCTAGGATTTTTTTAGATGACACTGTGTTGCCATCGCTAAAGGTGTTATTTGCGACGGCAAAAATGTCGTCGCGAAAGTATTTTTATTGTGACGGGATACCTACCGTCACTAAAAAAATACTTGAGACAGCACGACATGCCATCGCTAAAAGATTATTTGCGACGGTAAAGAATACTGTCGCAAAAGGTTTTTGTCTCAACTCTGCCAATATTATTTGCGAGGGCAATGTGGTGCCGTCTCAACAAAAAAAAAAAAAAATCCTGCAATAAAATTATTAAAAATATGAAAATTATTTGTATTAAATAAAAAATAACCAAAAAAAAAATAATTACATAATAATATAAAAAATCCCAATATAAAAATAACAATTCATCCAAAATAAAAATATTCTTGCATTTATTACAACACATTAGCAAAATTATCCCACTACATAATACATGTACAATGTTTAAATACACAATGTTGTTCACAATTCAAAATAACGTAAATCAAAAACACAAGTTTCTGTCATCATTCTTCCGTGGGTAACAAAAACAAAAGTTAATCGCAATCTTCACACGCCTACATTCCATAAGAAGCAAACTGCTATTCAGGAAATATCTGAAAACAAAAAATAAAAATAATTAATGAAAATATAATTATGTGTTAATATTTTAATTATAAAAAAACATAAAAAAATTAACTACTATATAATTACAAAGATAATTAAGTAAATAATTTTGGCTAGACGAAAATCCGGCTCTAACTCCCAAACCGGGAACCCGATTGGAGTCCCGTCTTCTCCCACAAGTCTCTCGTGCCTAGGCGGTCATGTGTGCCAAGTTTCATGCTAAACCGACGTCGTTTGGTGATTTTGGGGCGTCAACATCTCCAATTCAAGTTTCTTAAGGAACTAGTTTGCCTAGAATAAAATCCGGCTCTAACTCTCAAACCGGGAACCCGATTGGAGTCCCATCTTCTCCCACAAGTCTTTCGTGCCTAGGCGGTCATGTGTACCAAGTTTCGTGCTAAACAAATACCGTTTGGCGATTTTAGGGCGTCAACACCTCCAATTCAAGTTTCTTAAGGAACTAGTTTGCCTAAAGTAAAATCTAGCTCTAACTCCCAAACCGAGAACCCGATTAGAGTCCCATCTTCTCCCACAAATCTCTTGTCCTAGGCGGTCGTGTGTGCCAAGTTTCGTGCTAAACCGACGCCGTTTGGTGATGTTGGAGCGTCAACACCTCGAATGAATCAACCATTATGGGAAAGAGGGAAACCAAAACACAAGAACCAAAGGAACCAAATTATGCAAAATGGATTGGGGTGGATCACATTCTGGAGATGTAGAAGAGAGTCATGAAATAAAGAAAAGAAAAATTAATGTGGTACGCTTATTGGAGCAAACACACTGAGCATCTTCCAAAGTATTTGTCAGTATATCCAAAAAGTATTCATTAGGGACCCCTCCATAGCTAAGAAGTGCAATCAAGTTCCTTGACAGATAATTTTTCTTAGGTTTATTGCTGGAAGATGAAAAATGAAACTTAGGAGTGTCAATTTTAACAATAGAATCCAAACCTAAGATAATTTACTTGGATGTCCTATTTCTATCATGATAAATTATTGTCATCCTAAAGTATTATTACAATACCAATTATGGAATTTGGAAACCCAATCTTGAAGTAAAAATTAGATAGATTTCCTGGTCTAACTCAAGTACAATGACAATTTGAAGCTATAGATCATTTATCAATGTAAGATAAGGAAAGACAACTAATTATATCAAGTGCCACTAGTACTTGACATAGTGATAGTATATGACCACAGTACAAAGTCAATTTTCAAAAAAAAATACATACCTAATTCCAACTATCACCAGTGAGTTAAAAGTTTCCACATTTGAGAGTCTTGAATCCGCCTCAACCTTTATCATTGAAGACCTAACCTGAATTGTTTTTTTCTGGAAGCTACAAATATTTAAGAGGAAATTTGTCAACTTAAAAACTTTAAATAAAAAAAAAATAGAGGCAAAAACTTAAACCTGTAATTCAAAAGTGAGAATATTGCCAATAGCAACAATACAGTGATTAACAAAATGTTTACAACAAACTCTTCCTTTTTGGAACATAAGGAAACTAATTGATTTTTCCATAACCTGTTATTTTCAGCTCACCTCTCCTCCACTATCAACAACTCTATTGCCACTAAAGTACACTGTCAGATAAATGGTTGGATTTCTATTTCTCAAAGAGAAGATTATCACAAAAGAAAAGAAAGAGATGCACAAAAGGTGCAAGGGTGACAAGAAGTCCACAAAACTATAATCATTAAACGGAAAATACAAATCATTTCTGCATTGGCATCAGGCACTTAACCAAGGACTTGGCAACTACTTTCATGAAGTGAACATATGCATAGTTATGTAAACCACAGAGAAAAGAATGGTGGTGTTGTTTGGGGGGAAAGGATATAGAACAATTAAAGATTGGTTTGAATAAACTAGAGTGCTCCTAAAGTCATAGACAATAAAGATTGGAAACTTTAATAGTGGATAGTGAAAAGTCCAAAATAATTTCAGCAAACTAGTCCTAATTGACAAGTTCCCTTTTGTTACAAGTCCAGTCGTAAATTTCTCAAATGGCACCAAACAACCCACAAGGAACATATATTATCTACTATAGGAACCTAATCAAAGTACAATAAAGCGTGAAGTCATGGACACTGTCAGTGTTCCCAACATTCTAAAGTCTACGATTGTTCTCATTAAAAAGGGGATGTTGCACGGCAAATGCATAGGACACCATTCTATATTTCAATAGAAATTGACAATGTAGTAGCTTCACTCCTAGATGAGAGAAGCATATCAAAGCTATAGGAGGCGATTCGAGTAAAAATTTACTGGTCATAACTCACAAGCACATGTGCACATACATCATCATAGATAAATGATTCGACATAGAATGATAGTAAGCTTTGAAGTTCTTTTCATTCTCAAACAAGCTTTACATGGTCTTCACAAACACACACACAAACGTAAAGGACACTATAAGCACTTATGGTGCATCTATGATCTATCATCATCAACCTAACACCACTATCATCATTCTCTAAGAAAGCATATGAAATAGACTACACAGAAAAGTAACACATATCAATGAACAAACAGAGCAAAAACCAAGATATATATATATATATATAGATATAGATTCAGAGATATTCAAATAGATATCAATGAACAAACAGATCAAAAACCAAGGTCTGATTCAACTATCAAACAGAAAACACAACATATATGTAGAGAGAGACAGAGACAGGGACAAAGATGGAAATGACAGAAGTGGCAGATCTGAGGGAAGGGGGTGGTGCGAAACCCTAACCCTAGGTAAATCGCGGCACAGCGCACACACACACATAGCTTTGTAATTGCAACAATGGCGATGACTACCATTCCTCTCTATTTCGCCTCTCCAATTTAAAAAAAAAACAACTTTGCAAAGCGACACACCTTTTCTTCACTTTCTTCTTGCACCTCCATCTCTAAACGCTCGCCTCTCATCTCTTCTCTTCATCACTCGCTGGCAGTAGTTGTGGCTACAACCATTAGTACAATCGTGGAAAATGAGTGGCAAACGGCCATGGCTTCGATCTCCATAGATTGAAGCCTAGATACCCTCTTAGTCAGATCTTTTCGTATTCGGCGGAGCCATAAGAATTAGGGATTTTTGGTTTTTGAGATTGGGGATTTTGGTTTAAGAGATGGGAAGGGGGGAAAGCCGAACGGGAATGGAAAAAAGGGGGGTGGAAAATCAAGCGGGAATATTTTTTTGTTTTTTGGTTTCCGTCACAAATGAATATTTAAACAACAAAAAGGCTCTTTTTTTTAAAAAAAAAAATTTATTTTTTGTTAAAATAAATTTTTTTTATAGTTAATGAATTTTTTTTTATTCTTTATTTTTTTTAGTTTTAAGGTTGAAAATTTATTTGTTTCATTTTTATTTTAATGAATAAAAAGTTATTCTTATAATTCTACTATAGGTGTAATATTTTAATAAAAAAATATTTTCCATTAAAACATTTTTTTTAGTTATTAGGATTAATGGCCTGCATATAGAGATTAACATTCGTAGGGTGAATCGATCAATGAACCCTTACTGCAAAGGATCTAGAAATATAATAAAATGAATCAAACAGAGATGAATCGATGATGAGCACTTACCGCAAAGGATTGATCGATGATATCGTCGAGAGAGATACAAGGAGGAAGAGAGAGAAAGAGAGATACAGGAAGGATTGATCGATGATATCACTCAACGCCGTCGTCTGCCTTGCTTACAGTCAATCGAGATCGAGAGAGAGAGAGAGAGAGAGAGAGATAGATGGGGATTTTTGTGGTTCAAAAATTAGGGATTTGAGATTTGGAGATTTTTGGTTGAGGGGGAAAAATGAGCGCCAATCAGATTTTGAGTTTTTTTTTTTTTTTTTTTTTTTTTGCGACATCAAATATAACCGTCATAAATGAAAATTTAAGGTAGCATTTGGTAACGTTTACGTTTGTTGTTTATGTTTACAAAAATTTTATAAATTGGTTTTTGTTTATTTTTAGAAAAACATAAATTACAAACGTGTTTGGTTTGAACAAAATGTTTTAAAAAATTTAAAAACATAAACTAAAAAACATGTTTGTCTAGGCCTAAAATATTTATATTTTTTTTTTATTATTTATGACAATGGGATCATACACATTATAATTGAAAAAAAAATATTTTAAAAGAGATAAGAGAGATAAGTGAGAGAGATAGAGAAGAGAGATGAGTGAAAGAAAGAGAGAGAAGAGAAATGAGCGAGAGACATAGAGAAAAAGAGATAGAGAGAAAGAGAGACCCATTTCATTTTTTAACTTTTTCCTCTTTCAACAACAATGGGCTCAGAGAAAGAGATGAGTATGATTGAGAGAAATAAATGATGGAGAGAGAAGAGAGATGAATGAGAGAGAGAGAGAGAGACAGAGAGAAAGAAAAAAAAAAGAGATAAACAAAATGAGCGAAAGATAGACAAAGAGAGAGAGAGAGAGAGAGAGACAATAAAAGGAGATGAATAAGAGATATAAAGAGAGTGAGAGGGAGAAGAAAGATAAACAAGAGAGATAGAGAGAGCCAAAGAGAAGAGTGATGAGTGATAGAGAAAGAGGAAAAAAAAAAAGAAAGAGAAACAAGATGAGCGAGAAATAGACACACACACACACACACAGAGAAAGACAAAAAAAAGAAATGAACAAGAGATGGAGAGAGAGACATAGAAAGAGAGAGAGAGAGAGAGAGAGAAAGAAAACAAAAAGAAATGAGCAAGAGAGAGAGAGAAGAAAGATGAACAAGAGAGATAAAGAGCGAAGAGAGATGAAAGAGCCAGAGAGAAGAGTGATGAGTAAGAAAGAGGGAAAAAATTGAGGAAAGATCGAGGGAAAACGACAGAGAGAAAGATAGAGAGAAAAGAGATGAGCGAGAGAGACATAGAAAGAAGAGAGATGAGAGGGAGAAGAGAGATGAGCGAGAGAAGAGAGATGGGCGAGAGAGATAGAGAGAAGAGAGATGAGCGAAAGAAACAAAAAGAGAAAAGAGATGAGAGAAGAGACAGATGAGTGAGAGACACACACAGAGAGAGAAAGAGAGACAGATAAACAGAGAAGAGTAATGAATGTGAGAGAGAGAGAGAGAGAGGAAGATGAAAAAATATGAGAAAATAGATAGACAAAGAGAGAAAGAGAGAGAGAGAGCGAAAAGAGATAAACGAGAGAGAGAGATAAAGAGAAGAGAGAGATGAGAGAGATAGAGAGAAGAGAAATGAGAGATGGGCGAAAGACACATAGAGAAAGAAAGAAAGACAAACAGACAGGCAGAGAAGAGTGATGAGTGAGAGAGAGAAAGAGAAGAGAGACACAGAAAAAAAGAGACAGACAGACAGACAGAGAAAAGTGATAAATGAGAAAGAGAAGAGAGACAAAGATAGAGACACAGAGAGCAAGAGAGAGACAAACAAACAGAGAAGAGTGATGAGTGAGAGAGAGAAAGAGAAAAGAGACAAAGACACATAGAGAAAAAGAGAGACAGACAGACAGACAGAGAAGAGTGATGAGTGAGAGAGAGAAAGAGAAGAAAGACAGAGATAGAGACAGAGAGATAGGAAGATGAAAAAATGGGTGAACAGAGAAATATTCAAAAGAGTAAGACGACGTCTTTTTTTTTTTTTTTTTGTGATAGAAAAATACCATTGCATTTATTTAAACCATTTTGTGACTATATATATATGAAGCCGTCTCAAAGCCACAATTTTTTTTTTTTTTTGTAACGGTACCTATTACAATAAAAAATTTTTTTTTTGACAAAGAAATGGGTGTCGTCATAAAAACTCTATTTTTTTTATGACCAATCTCTACCGTCAAGAAATACTCTAATTTTTTTGTGATGACAATTTCTGCGATCATAAAATACTCTCCTTTTTTGCAACAGCAAGTTGTGCCGTCTCAAAAAGTCACATTTTTTGGCGATAGCAAGTTATGCCGTCTCAAAATGTCACATTTTTTGCGACAACAAATGTGCCATCGCAAAAAGTTCCGTCTTTTAAACCCCCTTTTCTTGTAGTGTTTTAAATCAAAATATTAAGATGTATAAAATATATAAAACATTAAGTTGTGTAAAATATATAAAAATGCTTCATTTAAATATTAAGTTGTATAAAGTGATAGTTTAAAAAAAGTTTCGTATTACAATATTGAACCACGTGAAATAAAATTTTAAAACTTCTACAAAAATAATTGTTTAAAAGAAGTTTCATATTCCAATTTTAAAACCACACGAAAGTAAATTTTTAAGACTAGCAAATGATCACATCACTAGGACATAATGGAAGTTCCGTATAAATCAATCTAAAAAAATAGAAAGATTTATATTATTTATTTATTTTTTTAATGGAGAGGACATAATTTATAAATTAAAAAAAGAAAGAAAGAAAATACAATGGTGTTAAGATTTAGAAGAGAAATTCAAACACATTCAACTATTAAACACTTTAAAATAACCAAACATTTTGAAAAATCATAATAATATTATCACAATATTAATTGGTTGTTTTATTTCTTCACCTTAAATAATAATAATATTACAATATTAGTTCGGTGTTTTATTTGTTCATCTTTTAATTACAAAATGGTTTCTACATACATATACATAACAAAAGTGAAACAAATTGGTGAATTACATATTTAGTAATGAGTCTAATCATGTGATATAGATTACAATTATTTATGTAATTGTTTCAATCTAGTTGCTGAATTTTAATACTTAAACATAAATATAAATGTCTCCTCATATGTAAGAATTCATACATTATTTTCTTGAATTGATAAAAAAATTTCACATATAAACGACAAGGAATACGGTTATAAAAAAAATATTTATTATATATATATATTGTCGAATAATATTAATTTCTTCTACAATTATTTTATTTAACTAAACACTACCTAAAAGTGTAAAAATATATCAACGATAAAATATTCAAAGATTCAAATACGTTTGAGTTTGTATACTTTTAAACATAAATATTAAACATTAAACATTAACAAAACAAAAAAAACAAAACAAAACAAAACAAAGGTAAAACTATATATTACAAAACCTAAAAACCCAAATAATAATAATAATCACATAAAGAAATATAAGAAAAATTACCACGTGTAAAGCACGTGCATCACCACTCTTATATATATAAGAGTGAGAAAATGAAATTGGATGATATTAGCAGAACTTTAATCTATCTTTTAGTTGTATTGTATGGTATTAAGATTAGATTCATAGTCATTGAGTTGCGCAAATTCACAATTCATATAACTCTAGCCTAATACCAAAGTAACTTGAGGACTATAGTAGCCTAAAAGAATCAGTAGAGCCTCGTCAACAATCAATTTTTCTACGTTTTCTTTTGTTGGGATTTGTTTAGAGCTTTTGACAATGTATTATTCAGTTGATATCAGTCTTTTTGGCACAAGAATTCCAAGAGTGTCCGTGTCAATTTTTCAATGTAGGTGGCCATCATTTTCTTTGCACATGTTGATCTTCATTTATTTAATTTATTTTTTTTAGCAGTTGCACTAAATTTAGTCCGTTACCGATTGTTGTGAAGTGTAGCGAGTTCTCCACCTCTCTAAGTTTTTATTTTTCTCGTTTCATTCCCACAATAGGTAGTTTTGTATTATTTGTTATGAATTGATAAATTTTGAAACTGCAATGTAGCTATTGATTCTTAAACATTCTTTCAAATCATGTGCATATTCGAGCAAGCTAAAAGCAAATTTTATTGAACACAACGTTCTCTCTTTGTTATGAAGTAAAATGAACCAAACTATTTGAGTTGGCGTTAATATTTTGTTTTACATCTACTCATTATATAAACGTGTTAATATTCAACATATTTTCGAGTTAATTAAGTTTCTAAACTAAATTTGAACAACATACTGTACTTGGTACGATAATTTTTCATGCACTTAAAAAGCCAAGCTACCTAAGCTCTGTTTGTCATCAGGTCAATTTAAAACTCTTTTGGAATTGGTTTGAATGATAAACATATCTGTCTTAAACACAAACATTTTAAAGAAAAAAAAATTCAAATGATAAATTAGAAGCCCAAAAACATCTCAGAATATAAAAATGGATGTTTTATTACTTTAAATATGAAAAAACCACTAAACTGATCGAGGATAATCTGGCTACTTATCCACAATGATAACAATATATACTATAATATTAATAGTTCATAACATCATAGTCAAGCTACTGAAGTAAACAGGTCACTTTAGGGTTATTGGATGTGTTGGATGTTCCGTGAGCATTAATGCAAGTGGATTGAATAATTGTTCCCGGCTTCATATCAGGCGCTGGCATTATGTTGATCTGATTCAATGCAATGTCGGTACAAGGTACCTTTGAACTGCATTTGAGTTGGATTGCATCTACTGTATTAGTTGTTCCACGAAATCCAGTAAATGAGACATTGCTAATTCCTAATGTCGATGTCTGTCATCAAAGTTTTGTTAAACAAATATCAATTTCATCATTTGTAAATTAAAAAAAATGATAAACAATAATAACAAATGTACATAACCATATAAGGTATCAATAATAATGTATATGCTAATTCAATGTATATACTCTTACTTGATTTTTGCAAGTGTCATGTGGGCAGTAATACTGGTCGATCAATATAGGGTTGCCCGTTTCAATAAGTATAATTTCAGCGAAAGTAATTATCTTAGCATATCCGGACCCGCCCTAAGAGACACACAAAAAATAAACATATGAATTTGAGAAAATGAATAGTGAACAAAATATATGATTAAGGCAAATAAAGTCAAATTAAATTAATTTCTAAACTCGGTTTGAGTTTCTTACTTGCCATGTCTTGATCCTTGCCCCATTTTGAGTTCCATTGAAGGTACAGTTGTTCACATGTAGTTCTTCCACTGTAGTTCTACTTCCATTGATTCCCAAGCTTCCAATGCTACAAATGAAAGAAAAGAAATATATATTTTTTCAAAAAATAACTCATTGGAACTTAATTATGAAATTTTATGCATAATTTTCTCGTAAAATTATGTAGTGGAGGCAATTTTGTAATTAAAGTTCATTTTAATGAGAATTTTGACCTTATTCCATGACCTGGACCGCAATTTACGCCAGTAATATTGATAAATTTGCAACCATCAATCATAGCAATGCAGTCATCACCTACAATTATTGCAATTTTTTTTGACAAAATTCATGTAAGTAAATATGTAGTAAGCAACAAACATCAAATGAAAAACTGCTAAAAAGACCAAATAAAAGTTTTAGAAAAATAAAATACCAGTTCCAATGTAAGAATCGTGAATCTGAATATGAGTGGAATTGCTGATGTCAATGCCATCGGTATTAGGGCTAGTTTTAGGTGCAGTTATATGAATGTTTGAGATGGTGGCAACTTCGCAGTTGGTAATCGAAATGTGGTTATCAGCGCTATCGACATGCGTCAATCCACGTAGCTGGAGGTTGTTACATCGATTGAACGTCAAAGCCTGGCAATAAAAATTGTAAACATCATTAATTTAACAACAATATGTGTTTCTAATACATGATTAGAGCAATTTAATTTGATTTTTCAAGATACCCAACATGTAGTATTTTCTTAAACTCAAAGAGAATTTTTAAACTTGTTTCAAAAATAAAAAATAAAAATTGGGTTTAGGATCAAAGACATAGATTTATTATTTTATTAAAAAAAATTAACTTTTTATTTTTATTTTTAATATGCATGCTTTGATGAGTATGAGCCAATAAAGAATATAAATTGCCAAAGAGTAAAAATAGAGATTTTTACTTACAGCAGGCCTCTTCTTGCAATCTGTTTCCTGCAGATGAAAATTGAGAACATATGTAAGAGATTTTTCAAATGAGTAATGACGTACAAACAAAAATTCTATATAAAAATTTATACAAGAATGATATGGTAAAATTAAACGTGAGATAATTATTGAAATATCAAGCATAATCCAAACAATTTTGAATGTTTTAGAACAAAGGAACAAGGATTTGAGACATATAGATAATCTCGTGCCATGCATGAGTTTAATTAGGATTAAATGAAATTAATAAGTAACACTCTATTTGGATTGAGGGTTTGGTGGGAAAAGGAAAGATTCAAAGAGAATGAGATATTTTTATCACCCCTTGTTTGTATGATTAATAAGGTGAGTAATTACAAGAAAGAAAGAAAAATTGTGAGAAAAACAAATAACTCCAAACATAAATCTTATTTTTCACCAAATGTTATAAAATTTATTGAAAAACTAAAATAACTCGTTACAAAAAAAAATTATAATACCTAAACTAACACTCTAAACATAGGGGAAATTAAAATTTAAAAAAAATAAAAAATAAATAAATAAATAAATAAAAAAAAACACATGTATCCTCCTCTTTTAATCATTGTCCGTCCAAATAAAAAGTGAGAAATTGCAATAATATTCTTTTTAAAAAAATTTCTAACCAAGATGAGAAACTCCAATTATTATTTTATTATTTTATCTCACATCCAAACAGAACCCACCTTTGGACAGGAATCCCACCAAGATTTTCCAGTGCCATCAATTTTTCCAGTTCCATTGACAATAAGCGCATCAACCTTTGAGAAAACAAGCCAAGTATGAGAGTTAATATCACCAAAATCCATCATGTCTGGTGCTTTAATGTCACCCCAAACCTGTATTTCATCAATGAAAAAAAGAAAAAGAAAATTGCATTACAATCACAGTAGAATTGTTGGGTGTTTTAAAGTCATTAAAAAAAAAGAATATTAATGCAAAAATAAATCACACAAACACAATAAATGTGGAACTTGCATGCAGTGTGTCTCTATTTGGTTATTGTTAAAAAAACTTCTTTTTTTTTCGTCTATTTAAACCAAAAGGGAAAAAAAATTGCATGTTTGGACAAGAGATCGGTACTAAAAAAACATGCTAATTTAGATGACAAGATTATAAAAAATAAAATAAAATAAAAATAAAAGAGTTGCTTTTTTAACAAGACACATCATCTTTGACAAGTGCTTTACGGTTATTTTTTATTTTTATTTTTAGTTTTAGTGAAAATTTGTAAGTTATTATCATTATTATTTTTTAAATTTCAAGTACTTTTAATTTTGAAAGATCTAAAAAGGGTATTTTAAACACCAAAGTCACAATTCCATACCCCAGCCCAGCTTTTCAATAACAAAATGTAACGTTTTTACCAATAACTTTATCTTAAAAAATTATTAAAAAAAGGAAAAAGAAAAAAACTATTAAAAACGTAATTGTTAAACCAGCCATGTGTCTCATCCTATGAGTTTCTGTACTACTGATTGAAATTAAGGAAAAAAAATATCAAAAAAATTGCAATATAAAGTAGACACATATATATGTAAATGTATTAAACATAAATAAAATGAAAATCATGAGTTTTAATAAATAAATACCTGGACATTGATGGAAGAGGAAAAGCATGGACCTTCAAATTGGACCGGTTGCTTCACCAAGAATGTCTTGTTTCCAGGTATGATCATACTAGGACCGTTCGATGTTGATCCACAAGTTGCACTCCATGCCTTCAAAAATGCCTTTTGTTTTTGGAAAATTAAAATAATTAAGACGTTACTAATCCATAAAATAGAATAAAAAATAAAAAAATATTTGAAAACCAACACCCCCGAAGCCAACTCTATGACCCAGGGGAGTTCTACGTGGATAGGATTATTTTTTCCAAACTAGATCATTTAAATCACTTAGAGTAGGCATGTGGAACGTTAAAACATAGTTGTATTTTATAAAACACACAATTCAAAACAGCTTTTTAAAATTTTGTCACATAATTTTGATTTTCAAAAATATTACCTGAATGAATAAATATATCATCATAACTGCTAATCAGTTTTTATAACCAATTAATATTTTTCATTTTGATTTTCAAAAATATTACCTGAATGAATAAACATATCATCATAATTGATAATCAGTTTTTATAACTAATTAATATTTTTCATTCAGCGAACAATTCAAAAATTGAAATATAAAATTGCACGTGTATAATATGTATACCACCAAATCCATATGAACAGCAATGATTTAGAACTCCAAATAAGGAGCACTAAATCCACCACTAGTGAGGTGAAAATTGAAAAAAAAAAAAAAAAAAAAAAAAACAAGGCATAACATACACTGTGGCAGGGGGTGAGACCCACTGCCACATCATTAATGGTGGCTTTAATTAGAACTCCCAAGCATTTTTGTCCATATGAAACCACCATCATCAGTCAGGGTCATAAATAAAAGTTTTATTTTTTTTATCAAAATAAAAAATTAATAATAATAAAACACTTACAAAGTGAGTCCATCTCATCTATTGTATAAGCATTCTAAATTTGATCCTATGACATGATTACAAAAAAAAAATTAAAAATTAAAAATTCCGAATAAAATAGGACGCTAAACATTGTGTGGACATACCTATCAGAGTATTGTTAAGGTCATATGTAATTATGCAGACATTGGGGATGAATTATAAAATGTCAAAAAGTCACTTTATTTTTTTATTTTGATGATCTAGGAACTCCCAAGACTGAGCCCATTTATGACCCGACCCTACAAGCCAAGTCAGGGGAAGATGTCGAGAAACCCACTCTTCACCCCACAATTTCAATCAAGGACTATAACAAAGTTGGTATAAGTTTCGAACTCAGAATCTTAGGTCACGCAAGCCGTTATCTTACTAACTCAACCAATCCTTAGGATTAAAGTCACTTATTCTTTTATCATCAGTTAAAAAAAGTCAAATAATACATAAAAAAAATTCTCTCACAAAAAATAGTTTTTTGAACGACTTCCCAAACCTCTTTTTTAAAGCTTTTTAAAAAGTTGAAAACTTTAAAAATTACTAAAAATAACCAATGCCATATAGATTAAATTTGTGCCATTATTTTACATATTGACTTCATGATATGTTTATATATTTTATAAAAAATTTCTCACGGAGTAGAGTGCGGCTCCTCTGCATGGCATCACCATACAAACTAATGTAAGGGCATGCATGAATGAAAGAGAGTACCTGGGAATCATCAGCACTTCCATCTCCGATTGCTCCAAAATTTAACACATTTATTAAACTTGTTGTTCTAGTTAATTTGAAGCCCATCCAGTCATATGTGTATCCTAGCATAGCTACAATGCCCATGATAACAAAAATAGCACGACGAAAACCCTACAGGTATATGATACAACACAATAATTTAAATCAACAACACATTAAAGTATATAAAATTTTAAAAAGAAATTACTAAAAGCACATATTAAAAACACGTAACAATTTATAGAAAAAATATGTAAAACAGACATTTTGGTAAATCATTCGTTCTGAGCGAGAGAGAGACAAGAGAGGAATATCCATGTTGATTTGAAGAAAAAATAGAGAGAGAAAGAAAGTGAAATATTGTATTGGACGATGAATGAATTCAAAGTATTTGTGTTGTAAATTGTGTAAAGATATGTGCCATAATGCAAGTATATATAAGCTTGGAAGTGGAAGAATAAATTGGAAATAATAATGTAATTGTTCCTACTTTCCAAAATCATGTTTAAACAGAATCTAGAGTGTGCAACGTACTAATCTTACACATGTGCATTTTAAACAGAATCTAAAGTGTGTAACGTACTAATCTTACACGTGTATTTAATGCTATGACATTTAGAAAATTGTCAATGTTAATAATAATGTTAAAAAAAATAAGAAATTGCTTTTCATGATTACCGAACCCTCTTCGAAGGGTAAATATCATGCTCAATGGTATCCACACAAAAAATTACTATTGCATTATCATGTTGTACACTGTATTTGGATTTTATTTTATTTTTTTAAAAAAAAATTGATAAAAAAAGAAAAGAAAATTCTATGAACTAAGAAATTTTGTCTTAAAATTAACCCGACAAGAGATGTGTGGTATAAATTTAAAGTAAATAGGATTGGGCTTTACCTAGAATGATTGTGGTTTTTTTTTTTAAGATGGTAGATTAACTGTGTATTTAGTTTGGTTTCTACAAACTTGTTTCAGAAAATTTTTCTAAAAAATTTAAAATTAATTTACTGAAATAAATATAAAAAATAAAAAATATTTATCATATTTATATAATTTTATCTTTTGGGAAGTTTGCAATAATTTTTTTAAAATTTAAAAATATTTTTATATTTATTTTAATCAAATTAGTTGTATATTTTAAAAAAATATATGATTTTTTTTTCTCCAAAAACCAAGCATGGCCGCACATTTCTCTCTTCTTTTTCTTCTTCTTCTTCTTTTTTCCTCCACAAATTTATGATTCAATTACAGTCTTGGTGATGTCAAAGCGATATCACATATATGTAAAATCAATAATACTATATGTCCAACAAAAACAAATAAAAAATATCACAAAAGTGACTATAATTTATAATGTATGAATCAGATTTATTCTATGTGCAACTTAACCACATCAAATCAAAACATACAGTATAAATTTAAATTTTATGTACGTTTTAAATTTTTTTTTAATACAAAACAATTTTATTGCCAAATTGATCAAGAGCAATTCTTACAATGACAAAAACTCGTAATATTCAATCTAATGTTCAAATTCATTTAAAATGTGAATTATACCATACAAAATTGGAAAAAAAAAAAATCAAGAGAAAAGTGATAAATTTAAAGTTTTTTTTTTCATTTTTTTTTCTTCTACACAAATTCACCCTTAATTTTTTTTTTTTTTAAATTCAAATAGAGACTAAATTACCATAATATAATTATATCAAACTATTAAAACTTTGTATAATTTTTTAAACTTCAAAAATATTAGTGTAATTTATTTTTTTATTTTTTTAATTTGAAATTTTAATTTGGATGGAATTAACCTTACGTCACTATTGATTATAATTACAACTTATACTCTACATATGTTCTAATCTTTAAAAAAAAAATGAAAGAAATTACTATATATATCTAACATTAGATTAGAGGAAACTGTCACGTTTCAACTTCTATTGATAATTTGAATAATGCCTATTATTATAAAAATAAAAAAAATAATATATATGACCAAAAAAAGAAATTTCCATAATAATGTTGAATACAACAATATCAATAAAATTTATCAAAAAGTTTTTTTCCATTGAATGCATGGCCAAGTCAAACTATTATATCTATCTACCACACTGTATACTATGCCACCACACCAAACACTTCTTGTTGGAAGCACATCACAAAATGTGGGCAGTCTCAGACAATTTGAGGTAATACTATGTTGATAACTTGATTAAGGGAGTTGAAACAAGCATTATGTTTTTGATATGACTGCCTGTGGTATCTTATTATGAGAAAAAGAAAGAAGAAATAAAAATGAAAATTTTAATATGGTTGCTTTTGATTTAATGAATAATATGGTCTTGGTCTCTGTCAAATAGTTGAATTGGTGCTGAATTTTGTCTATGATGCCTCTCAATAATAGTTGAAAATAGATCAATCTTCATCCAATTCTATCCCTGAACATTAAAGAGTCCCAAGGTGCAACAAGGGCATCCTATGTCGAGGTTTCCTGTCCTGCCATTGCTACCTAAGGCCTAGGCATTCTAAAATGGCAATAACTTTAGTTACTAGAAAAATTTGTTTTATTTTTTAATTATGAACCTATTGACTGGCTTGGAAAAGTCTACTGCACCAGTTATTTCCATCTCCAATTTCATCCTTTCAAGCTTAATCTACAATTTGAATTGGAAGTTGACCAGCAAGAGCTTGTGTCTTAGCAGTTCCTTTTTATCTTTGTGTAGTTGGAGGTTTGGGCCAAGGAAAGAGAAGTTGCTGGATTGAGGGATAGCTTGAATACATTGATGTTTGAAGTACAACGCTTGAATAAATTATGTGCAGAGAGAAAGGAAGCTGAAGATTCTTTGAGAAAGAAGTGGAAAAAGATTGAAGAATTTGATGGCCGCAGATCTGAACTTGAATCCATATATAATGCTCTACTTATGTTGTGTTTGGTTGAGAGATTTAGAGAGAGATTTGGAAAAGGAAAGGGAAAATGTGTATGAAATTATATGAAATATAGGCATATTTTATTCATATTTCACTTACCTTTTCCATTTCACTTTTCAAATCTCTCTCCAAATCCCCTAACCAAACACAATATTAAGGATTTCTTCTGAAACTGTAAACCAGGAATGGGTATGCATTATACAATCATGGTCTTGACTAACTAATGATATCACTATTGCAGTGGATTATTTTTTTGATGTTTGCCTACTAGATGTTTGTATTGATAATCTAATTGAAGAAGTGCCAAGAGGCACATGATCACTAGCTTTATACATTGCTTAAGCACAAATTTCACTGGTTGGATTTTAGCCCAAGTTTTTGAACTGGTTGGTCACTGCAGATGACCAGAAAAAAGGCAAAGAAATGGAAAATTTGGGGTCCTAATTACTTATAAATCTAGCAGTTTAGTTGCATAGAGGAAACATAAAACATGAGATCCCAAATTGTGAATCTAGTTTCTAGCAGCAGCAGCACAGAGAAATATCAGCGTACCCAAAAAAAAAAAAATGATGTCATTGTACACATCAATTTTTTGCAACAGTAGGACAAATAATATATTTAAAAAAAAATGCCACTAAATGATGTCATTGTGACACCACACGTCAATTTGGGACGGAAGTGAGACGGATGTCAAAGATACCGTCTAATATTTTTAGCGACGTTTTTCAAACGCTGGAAAGCTATTATGGCGGCCGTATTCGCGACGAAAATAATAAACGTCACTATAAGATATTACGGCATTTTTTAAGCTTTTTGCGGAGTTTTAAAAACGCCGCTAAAAAGTGAATTTCCTGTAGTGTCAAAAGCTCAATATTTCTTTTTAAATATTTTCTTAGTTTTATAACACTTGGAATACACATGTCATTTTATGATTAGTCCAAAATATATTTAATAATTGCCAAAAATATATTACTAAATGTGTAAGTGATTTTCTGACCACATTACCTGCTTAGTATTCAGCTGGAGAGCACCGGCAGAATAGATAGCACCTGGCTGACCTGCAACAGAAAAAGAAGGCTCCGACGGTGGTTCGTCCACCTGGGGGCACTCCGACGATCAAGTCAGTATATCTCTCAAAGATAATCAATAGTGCTAAACTCAATACTCAAAGCATAAATTGCATACCTTAGACCCACGGGGGTGCCTCTCTTTTATATCCATCTCAATCCTAATTCCAACAGAAGCCTAGCTTCACTAGATTCCTGTTCAATGCTTACTTTGGACTCTCCTAGAAGTCTCTACTTCATGGGATTCAAGCTCATCATGCTTATCTTGGATTCCTAGCTAGATTGGGATAAAGCTCTTAGAGAGTTTATCCCAATCTAGACTAGAACCCCTAATCATTTAGGACTCTTGTCCCCTATCCATTTATCTCGGATTCCGATATCTTTGGAGGTAACCTCAGCCTATCCGAGATGACCTCGGCATAACAACCAGGACACGTGGCATATCGGCTGACACGTCGGCATCACCTTACCACGTATTGGTACTCAGAAAATATATCCCCACAACTGCCCCTAGGTTTTATTACCTCGGCATTCTGAGGTGATGGAACCTATACTGTTTGTTCATCTGTGCCCCTCTGTCCGAGATCAAACTTGCTGACCTCAAAGTTCCCTGGACTTTACTGTCCACTTGTATCAAGTATCAAGATTCATGCTTTCCAGGCTACCTGAGACCGCACCTCCTAGCCGAAGTTTTATGATTCCATTAATTCGTAAACTCCAAAAAGCTTTGCAACTGCGTATGAGCTGTCATGCATATGCTCCTCAACCGTTTTGCTTATGCGTTCATCCCTTACTGGCTTGTACGCGCTATCAGATTGCGTCGTTTCTGTACACGCGGCCTGACAGGTACGTCACCCAGGATATAATCCAATACTCCTTTGTCGCCTTTTCGAGTTTTCAACAAAACTTTCTCTTTTTCCCTCTGTCTTCTCATTTTGCATTCTTTCATGTGCTTTCTGTGCTAAAACTTTTCTCTCTTCAGAAAAATATCCCCAATCCTTCATCGATCTCTTTTCAAGCTTTTTGCAACTACTCCGTTCACACTCCCCAGTGGGTTTCCTGATTTCCAGTCATCCATTTGACTCCGGCGATCTTCATATCGGCGTTCATTTGGTAGGTTCATAAACTCTCACTTTTTATTAAGCTCAATCTTTCATAACTCTTCTGTTTTACTTTGAATCTATTTATTTTCCATCTGTGGCCTTCTGTTCTTGTCTGTCTTCAAGTTTTTGATTTTTTATTGCTGAAATGCCTGGAACTGTTCTTGTCATATCCACTTTCTGTTGCTAGCATCATGTCTGGTTCATTACTTTCTTGTTCTTCACACACTTACTTAGTGTTTTTGCACTTGGCTTTATTCTTGATTTTTACTGTTTTCTTGATTCTGAATTTTCTCTTCTTGTTTTTCTTGTTGTATTTCCAAATTCTTCCCTCGTTTCTGTTTTCTGCATAGTCTTAGAACCACGTCCCTTCTTGAAACTGATGCCGAGATAATAGTAGAAAAGCTCCTCCAACTAACTGCCAAGGCTGAACCACCGTTAACCGTTGAAGTAATTCAGTCCGACGTTCTTGCTTTAGTCCCTAGTTATTAGGGTCTTCATTTTTTGTACTTTTGTCTCCTTTGCATATGTAACTTCTTTGCCTCTTAAACAATGTCTGTTATTGGCCGACGCACCACTGCTTTGTACCTAAACAAGAAATCACTTTACTAGGTCGAAGTGCCTTTTTTAATGCATATTTGTCTCTTTCCTGAGTGTTGAATGCTTTCTTCTGCTTACTGCTTGTATGCTTCCCCATACTTAGAATTTTTTCAACTTTTTTGAACATATTCTGCAAATCACTTCGGGGTAGTACACCTCGGATAAGCATCACTTTGGAATTATCATCAGGGAGACACCTTGGATCAACATAACCACGGTACTTTATTTCTACAAGTGTGTTCTTTAACTGAAGCATTCAAGTGTTGCTTCCTCATTTGTACTTGCCTTCTTTTATACATGCTTCTCCTTTCCCAATCTTCTAAGCTTTTAACAAGCTAGTTGGTCATCTCGGATGATCATATCTCGGAACCGTCTTTCGGTGTTATCTCGGCTATACCAAACTTGTAAATTGCTCTGAAATTTCGACAAGTGGTAGTCTTCGTAATCTTCAATTAACTCAACTTGTAAATTGTTTAAAAAAATTCAACAAGTGTTAACATTCCTTGCTCCTTGATTATTATTCATTCTCCCTGCCCACTAATGTGAACATAAGTTGCACTTAGGATCACTTTAAGGAAGTTGGCTTCATGCCGTAGTCACAAGCGCTTTCTAGCCGATGTGTTTTTCTTTTTACTCTTGTATGAAAAGAAATAATTTGCATGTCTTCAAATTACACTTTAACTGTGCAATCACCTCGGGGTGTAACATCTCGGTTGTTCCCATTAATCGATTTATCTCAACCTTGGCTTAACACTTGAAAATATATTTTTTTTGTTTTTACAATATTTTTGCAAGTGTTTACAACTCGATACTTCACTCTTAGTAAGACTTCTGTCTTCAAATTTCTTACAAGTCTTGGCAGTATGGTAATCTCGACAAGTATATAGATACTTCTTTCAACATAACCTTGGTTTAACTTGTAAATTTTTCTCAAAAATTTCAACAAGTATTCAAGCCATTCTTCGTTTCTCGGCTTAACTCCAACTTGTAAATTCTCTCAGAATTTCAACAGGTGTTAAGCCAATCTTGGCTCCTCGGCTTAACTTCTACTTGTAAATTCTCTCAGAATTTCAACAAGTGTTAAGCCAATCTTGGCTCCTCGGCTTAACTTCTACTTGTAAATTGTTACAAATTTCAACAAGTGTTAAACATCATCTTGGTTTAACTTCAACTTGTAAATTGCTACAAATTTCAACAAGTGTTAAACATCATATCGATTTAACTTCAACTTGTAAATTGCTACAAATTTCAACAAGTGTTAAACATCATATCGGTTTAACTTCAACTTGTAAATTGCTACAAATTTCAACAAGTGTTAAACATCATATCGGTTTAACTTTAACTTGTAAATTGTTACAAATTTCAACAAGTGTTAAACATATTCTTCTTCTCTCTGCCCCCTGTATGGCTTCCACATACTCCTTTGCGGACCTTATAAAAGGTCTTTAATCTGGCTAACTGCAGTCCGACCTTGTGTGTTTTCTTTTTTATCTTCTGGGATCTGAGATCTGCTCACTGAGCTCTTCTCTTCTCGAACTTAAGTGCCGAGATCTCGTCTGCTGGAATCTTAGATCTGCTCACTCAGGTTGAGTTCTTCTCTTCTCGGACCTACTCATCTAGGCCGAGATCATGTCTTCTGGAATCCAGGATCTACTCACTTAGGCTAAGCCCTTGTCTTCTCGGACCTACTCATCTAGGCCTAGATCTTGTCTTGTGGGATCCGGGATCCAGGATCTGGAATCTGGGATCTGCTCACTTAGGATGAGCTCTTCTATACTTGAATGTTATCTCCTTGGGAGCGTTCATGCTCCCTGTCTTTGCATCCCTTTTGGAAGGGTCTTCGTTCCTCCGTAGGTATCTATCCTTCCATACCTGGAAATCATCTTCGTTGTAGTATCCGCTTCGATCTGTTGTTTTTGGTGCGTCACCTTCCTGGCCGGCGTCTTTCACTCCGTGACTCTGGTCACGAGTTTCTGTGTTGCGGTCGTCCCCTTCAACGTCGAGGTTGATAGGTCTCCTACTCCTAGCAGGAGCGCTGTCTCCAATCTGATCCTTCTGTTCGTCATTGGCCATCTATTCTTCTTTCTTTCCCACAGACGGCGCCAAATTGTGTGAGTGATTTTCTAACCACACTGCCCGCTTAGTAATCAGCTGGAGAGCACCAGTAGAATAGATGGCACCTGGCTGACCTGCAACAGAAAGAGAAGACTCCGGCGGTGGTTCGCCTACCTGGGGGCACTCCGACGATCAAGTCAGTATATCTCTCAAAGATAATCAATAGTGCTAAACTCAATGTTCAAAGCATAAATTGCGTACCTTAGACCCACGAGGGTGCCTCTCTTTTATAGCCATTTCAATCTTAATCCCAACAGAAGCCTAGCTTCACTGGATTCCTGTTCAGTACTTACTTTGGACTCTCTTAGAAGTCTCTACTTCATGGGATTCAAGCTCATCATGCTTATCTTGGATTCCTAGCTAGATTGGGATAAAACTCTTAGAGAGTTTATCCTAATCTAGACTAGAACCTCTAATTATTTAGGACTCTTGTCCCCTATCTATTTATCTCGGATTTCGATATCTTTGGAGGTAACCTCGGCCTATCCGAAATGACCTCGGCATAACAACCAGGACACGTGGCACCTCGGCTGGCACCTCGGCGTCATCTTGTCATGTGTTGGTACTCAAAAAATATATCCCCACACTAAAATAAGTATCATTTCCTTAAATTCTATAATGACTACATAAAGCTGACTTATTTGAGAAAACCGTGCGATATATAAGGAAATTTTATGACGTTTACGTAAATTTAAGGAAATTTTAGTAATAGGTAGTGTTATTATATGGTTGAAGAAAATATTGTAACATTACATAATATTAATGGCAGCATAATAAAAAAAAAATAATTAAAGTGTAAGTTATACCAATAGCCTTTATATTTTATATCTTTTGTCATTTTGGTTCATACATTTTTAATTGACTCAATTTTTGTCCAATTTATAACGCCGCTAGTATTTTTGGCGAAAAATTGGTCACTAAATTAGTTGAAATTTACTCACTAGGTTAAAAAAATTTATAAGTTTGACCCTAAACTAATGACATAAGCTACTTATGTTTGTATTTCTCATTAAAAAATGCTATCAACTTTATTCAATTAGACTAAATTGAGATAAAATTATAAATTTTAAATCAAAATCAAGTCGACTGAAATTATAATAGCCAAATTGACACAAAGACTAAAATGCAGGTACGGATGTAATTTGTACTTTTAAGTATAATCCATGAAAATGGTAAATTTATTTAATTTCAATTTTCATTTTTGTTGTTGTTATAAATTCTGGTTTTTGTTGTTGTTTAATTTCAATATATATTTTTGATTCTTTGTTGAAAAACCATGTATATTTATGCTAGCATTATATATTTAATATTTAAACAATTATATAAGTAAAAATGTTTTTTAGTCTTTAAGCCTCAAATTTTAACTCTATTTTCATAATTTTTTCAATTTAAAATTTATAAAATGGCACATTATCATTGGTTCTTTCATTTAATGTTTTAATTGAATCCTTTGTTAATATGAAAAAACTTTTAAATTTATTAATTTATAAAATATTTATGGAATCTATGGTAGATATATTCTATATCTATATTTTTAAATTTCAAAAAAAAATATAAAAAGTCAAAAAATACATTTTAGTCATATTTTTTTTATCAATATTTAAGTCACATTTAATTTGAAATTTAAAAATATTTACATGAAAATTTTAAGTGTAATTTTAATCTTATATAATTTGAAATTTTGAACAAATTTACTTCATATTTTTTTTTTTATAAAATAAAATGTACATGTAATGTAAAACTATTGGCCTATTTAACCATATCTAACTTTAAATTTAAAAAAATAAAAAATAAAAATAATAAGAAAAGAAATTGTAGATAAAATTTCAAAACAAGAATTTTAACTATATTTAAGCTATATTATATTTTCCCAATACACTTATTGAAATAAACATAAAATTTTAAAAAAAAAATTATTTTTTTCTTTTCTTTTTTTTTTTTTTTTTGATCACATCATCTTTACCTCTAAAGACTGAACCTACCATCAACGATTAAAGCCCACTACTACCACGATGACAAGTTCCTTTAACAACTAAAATCTATCACAATAACCAAACTACATATAAAAAATTTAAATATTTTCAAAAAAATATATATATATATATAAAGAGATAGAAATAGAGAACAAGGGGAAGAGAAACAAAAACAATTATGAAATTACATATAAAAATTTTAAGCATTTTTAATAAAATATAAAAATAAAAAGAAATAAAGAACACCTGAAAGAGATGAGAGAACAAAATATATATATATATACATTGTTATGTTACCTGACAACTCTGATAGGACAAATTATAATTACAAAAATTTTATAGATGAAATGTAATTATGCTCGATGGAAAGTTTTGTAATTTATGCAAATTTATTTGCTTTTAATTTTCCAATTGAGTTATAATACATGTATTTCTTATATAATACATAGAACAAAACATCAATAGAAGTACAAAAAAAAAAATCATTTTAGTGTAACTCCAATAAAAATAAAAAAAATTAGTCTAAGGTCCCTCTCCCATTTTTAGTAATGAAAGAGATCCACAATATTATTTTATGATGTCTAAGGTTCCTCAATCCTACACCCATATATCACAGAGAAATTTGACTATCTCAAATCAAACTTCATCTCTCTCTCTCTACTTCGATATTGTTTAAACCCTAGCTCTCACCAATCTTCTCTTTCTTTTTCTACAAAATGGCAAACAACGGTTGATATCGCCATCGTCGACAGCTCAATGGCGAAGAAGAAGACGATGACGACGATGTTTATTTGTTGTTCTGCTTATTGTTGTCATGATATTTTTCTTCGAGTGCTCACAGTCGCAACAAAGCAAGGATTCTGTGCTCATGGTTTATGTTATTCATTAATTGATTTCTCTTTGCACAAAAACACATTTTAATTTATATATATATATATATATATAGGTTGCTATTGTTGCTTATTCACTCAATGGAGTGCACTGTTGCTAACTTTTATCTTGCTTTTGAATCTAACCTGACAATAATCCCAGTCATAAACAAAATTGACACCAAGCTGGCGATCCAGATCGTGTTAAAGCTCAGCTAAAATCCATGTTTGACCTTGACTGAAGTGATTGTCTTTTGACATCTGCCAAGACGGGTCAAGGTCTGGAGCAAGTCCTTCTTACTGTCATAGAGCGAATACCTCCTCCTTCAGGGGACTGTAATTCATCTTTGCGTATGCTTTTGTTGGATTCTTATTAGGGAAATTTAGCTATAAACCCCTTTTACCTTCCTTTCATTGTTAAAAGGACTAAGAAAAAAATTATACTTTCTAAACCCCTTCATAATTATAAAGTCTTGCATAAAGGACAAAATTTATTATTTAAATATTTTATAGGACTATTATACCCTTAACTTCTGCATATATAATCAGCTTCGTCATCAACTGCATCATAATCACCATAGTTGCATCTTCCAAGCTTCAGCAGAAGGTCGTCGACAAGCCGCCGCCATAGTCACGTCTTCCAAGCTTCAGCAGAAGGTCCTCTCTTCATCTTCATAATCAGCAACAATGAGGCTTTGAGTATGTTGAAATTGAATGAGGATGTCGTTGGAGATTCGAAAGCTAGGGTTTCAGAGCAGATGGGGGAGATTCGGAGTGCGGTGGAGATGGCTCAATTGGAAGCGAAGAAGAAACATGATGAGGTTGTTGATGAGATGCTGGCGATGTTAAATGCGAAGGCTGAAGCTTCGAGATTGAAAGAAGTTGAACAGGAGGTTGGGAAGGATGTGAATGAGAAACAGTAGAATATATGTATATGTATATATATACATATATTTGTGTGTATGAGTATTGTTGAACATATGTATTCTTTTTCATTGAGATGTGTGATTGTTGATCGAGTTTTAGAAGTTTTTCGTTTCAATTAGATATGTGGATTTATTGATTAATTTGTTTTGTTTTTGTTTGTTTGTTTTTTTGAAGTTTTTTTTCTCAATTAGATATGTTGATTTGTTGATTAATTTGTTTTGCTTTTTTTTGTTTGTTTGTTTTTGATTTATTTTTGTTTTTTTTATCTAATTTCATTTGACAGAATCAGAGTAAAATTTTACTCTGGTTCTATTGCTCTGTTTTTTTCATTTGACAGAACCAGAGTAAAATTTTACTTTGGTTCTATTACTCTGTTTTTTCCATTTGACAGAACCAGAGTAAAATTTTATTTTTGTGTAGAGTCTAACATTTTACTTATTTTTCAGAGTAAAATTTTACTTTTATACAGAATAAAATTTTACTTTTGTGTAGAGTCTAACATTTTACTAGTTTTTCAGAGTAAAATTTTACTTTTATACAGAGTAAAATTTTATTTTTAGTTTCAGAGTGTAACATTTTACTCCTATTCAGAGTAAAATTTTACTTTCATACAGAGTAAAATTTTACTTTTAGTTTCAGAATATAAAATTTTACTTTCATATAGAGTAAAATTTTACTTTTATACAGAGTAAAATTTTACTCTGAAATATATAGTGAAGATGGCTTAATAGGAGAACTGATAGATATGAGGGTAATATAGTAAAAAAAATAAGTTTTAAAATATTAGGGGGTTTT
This sequence comes from Camellia lanceoleosa, assembly GCA_025200525.1. NCBI lineage: Eukaryota > Viridiplantae > Streptophyta > Magnoliopsida > Ericales > Theaceae > Camellia > Camellia lanceoleosa. The sequence continues at coordinate 10,107,052 of CM045763.1, read as the reverse complement.
GAAAGTACTTATATAATTCTTGTCCTTTTGAAAGGCAAATTAGATAGTGAGGGGGCTATCACCAAATCCCCCTTCTTATTATGATGAATACAAGGGAGTGATATGCCATATGGCAGTTGTTGACGGTACTTTGCGCAAGGGAGATAAAATTTCATCTGTAGGAACTTGTCAGGCCTCTGCTTTGAACTGAAATTTCTCTGGGTTGGTCCAGAGAAATTCTCTGGTTTGAATTGAAATTTCTCTGGATTGGTCCAGAGAAATTCTTTGATTTGAATTGAAATTTTCTCTAGATTGGTCCCTGGTATTAAGATTTTTCAGCATAGAGTTTGTCATTTATCTTATTTCCTTCATCAACCTCTATGTCATGTTGCATCTCCAAACCACCCTCTGATGTTGAATCGCAAGCTTTGCCCTTTATGATCATTTCTTTCCCACAATTGTCATCAATCTGTTCTCAACATTTTCAACTCCTGGAGTTGCTGCTGCAAGAAGCAAATTTGCAACTTGTGATGGAACAGAATTCTCACTGAGGTCCTGATTGTTAATCCGAGGTTTTCATTAGAACTTGAGGAGTTTACCTTCTTTTCTAACTTGTGATGCAACTTTAATATTGATTAAGTTTACCTTCTTTTCTTATCATACAGTCAGAGAAATTTAATTTCCAAAATTTCTTTAGAGAGAAGAGAAGGCCAGAGAAATTTATAGTGGAAAGTCTAGGAAAGGTCAGAGAAATTTTCAAATTTCTCTGGACCAATTTTCTCTGTGATGTCGAATTTTCTCTGAATCAATTTGAGGGACCTTAGACATTATTAAAATATTAAATATCCTTTATGCTATAAAATCTTAATAACAGAGATCCTAAAAAAAATCCCCCATAAAAATAACTAAAACTTACTTAATCATATTCACATTTTATTTTTTAATTATTTCTAATTAATTTAAAAATAAAATTTTGAATCATTGATTAAAACCGTGCATAATACAGGTTTTATGTTAGTATAATATAAACAAAACATTGTGGCCTCTTAAGGTTGGAAGTCTCACTCTAATTTTTTCAATTTTTCTAAATTTTATAATTTCTAAAATACACGTGGCACTTTACAATTGTTCTAAAATCTAATTTAGTTAAATAAAAATAATATTTAAACTGTCCAAATGAATTCCGTTAGTATAATCACTTACTACCAATAATAGAATCGATAATTGTGCAAATGATAAAGCCTTAATTCAAAAGACTTTCTATTGCCTTCAATGAAAACACAATTTTTCAAAAATATATATTTTAAAATTTTAAATTACACATATCATAAAGATTTCTTCCTTAAATTATGTTATTGTATCGACAATTTAATACTTTATTTATAAAAACATCCTATAGTGTAGTGGCTTAAATTATGATAACAATCAATAGAAATCATTTTTTTTTAGATTGCCATTTTTAGTAACTTTTTTTTTTTTTTTTCTGTTTTTAGTGATTTTTGTTTTTTAATTTTTAAAAACTTTTAGACTTTTAAAATTTGCTCAACTAGATGAACTAGAAAAATAAAAGATAAAATAAAAACATTTGAAAGAAAAGGTAAAAAACTTGGATTTTTGATTTTTTTTTTTTTTAATTTTTTCAAATTTTTATATATTATAGCAAAGTGACATTTCAATGATAAAAGTTAAGGAGTCTCTAAGATTTCTTCTTAAAATTCTTAATTTTTGTAATTTTAAAATCTTTGAAAAAAATCCTATTGGCTAACACATCAAATAATAAAAATATTGCTATGATTATGCCATCCTTCCTGTAAATAATAATTATTTTATAATAAGAAAATTTTCAATTTTCTCCTTCTCTCTCTCTCTCTCTCCAACTTATTGTCTTTTTCAGCCGAAAATGGTAACTGCCATACATCTTTTTCCACACCATTTTCAACCTCCTCACCCTATAAAAGTCAAGTTCGCGCAACTCATTATTTGTAATCTCTCTTAGATGACTATTAAAGGTTAATTGATGTCTAATATTTTATGTTGCATATATGTACATTATTTAAACAATATTTGACATCATTTCTCTCTTTATTCAGTCTTACCTTTCTTCTTTTTTTTTCTTTTTCATTTTTTTACTTCCAAACAATTTTTGTATTTTATTATTTTTCGTATTTCGTACATTAAAGAAGTTTCAAACTTAATTAGCAGTGATTAACATACTTTATAATTTTTTATGGGTGTTTGTTTTATTTAGTTGACTTTTAGACAGCTAAACAGTTTTTGAATGTAAAAAATATTATTAAATCAATCATAGATTATATACAAAATGAAAAATGTCAATATTACATTATTGAGCTTTTTTTTTGGACTTTTAGTTCCGGTGCATAATTTGGTGCTAAATTACAACAAAATGACATTTTAATGATGAAGGTTTTAAAATTTTCAAGACTTCATCCTAAAATTTTTAATTTTCGTTATTTTAAAAATATTTATAAAAAAAAACAATATTTGCTAACTTAGCATATTAATTATTAAAAAATAATGATTATTTTCTACCATCTTTTTTACAAATAATAATTATCTCATAATAAAAAAATAATAATTTTCTTCTTATTCTTGGTCCCACGCATTCTCTCTTTTACCCAAAATCCGAAAATAAATATACAACTGCCATAAGCATAGAACCTCAAAAAGAGGTTTTACAAAAGAACATACTTTAATACAGTCATACTTTATTTTTTGATTTTTCAATCCTATTTTATTTCTCTACGTTGTTGCAAGTGAATGGATTGATGTAAGAAAAATACTTGAGGGCCACAAAATTAGTGGCTCAAATTACTCGAAATTGTCAAAACGATATCGTTTTGGCTAAAATAACGTCGTTTTGACAGTTTCGAGTCATTCAAGCCACTGAATTTCGGCCACCAACCATTGATGATTGATGTAAAATAATATTTTATCTAAGAAACTTAAGGATTTGTTTGGACGGACTGAATAAAGGGGGATTGTAATCCATCGAACTGTTAGTCCTGCGATACATTGCCCTGGACTATTTGATTGAACTAGATTTGTATCTTATACAATATTTGGTTGGACGGATTGATGTTCAAAAGACTATTTTACTCTTGTAATTTATAATTTTTATTTAATATATAATTTTAAATTTGTAATCTATAATTTATAATTTAACAACAATAAAAAATTTTAATCTATAAGGCCATAATTTTTAATTTATTATTTTTAATTAAATTTAATTTATAATTTCTATATTTTATTTAATAAATAATTTTAAATTAACAACACTAAAAAAATAATTTTATTTAATATATAAATTTAATTTTTTAACAACACTAAAAAAAATTATAAGGCCTTAATTTTTAATTCATTATTTTTTATTAAATTTAATTTATAATTTATAATTTATAATTTATATTTTTTATTTAATATATAATTTTAAATTGACAACACTAAAAAAATAATTTATAAATGTTCAAAAGACTATTTTACCCTTTTCCAATTGTTTATTAAGTAATAGAATGAGGGTAAAATGGACATTTCACACATTAGTCCCATGGATACCAATTCCCATGAAAATAATCTCACCTCTCCCCCTAGGATACAATAATCCCTCATATGAGGGACTAATAGTCCGATGGGACTATTAATTCAGAGCAAAAAAATTGAACCAAACAATAGACTATTAATCCAGATAGACTAATAGTTCAATCCCATGAAATAATCCCTCAAAACAAACACACTCTAAATGCTTTACAGTATTAATGTAAATATTTTAATTTTTTTTATTCTTAAAAATATATAAAAAAACATATATGTGACATATAACTATTCGCTCATCTGATCCATATGTCATTTGAAATTTTGAAAACTTTTAAATGAAAAGTCCAACATATAATTTTATTTATATTTAAGTTACATCTCATTTGAAATTTTAAAACCTTTAAATAAAAAGTTCAAAATAAAATTTTAGTTATCAAATTTAAAATTTTGAAAAATAGAAAAATTTATTGAGATTCACAAAAAATGTCAAAGGATAAAAAATAATTAATTATAGATTGGATGAACTGACATAAGACAAGCTACCATTACGAAACGCTAAGGACAAAATTATTTATATTTTACTGTAAGATAACTTTTGTATTTATCGTATATTTTGCTTTTTATATTTATCAGTTATGTTATAACACATGTTTTTGTTATTTAATATTTAGGGTGTACCATTAATAATATGACAGTAAAAAAAAAAAAAAAAGCTTAAGACTCACATATTGGTTTTAAAATGGAGAGTGAAAGGTGGAAGCCAGTGGTGAAACAAAGGAACAAAGTGATTAGAAGGTTGAATGGAGTTAGAGCAAGAATGATCACTGTCTTTGTGGATAACTTACTAGAATCCATTGATCCAAAAGACCTATTTACATTGTTCAATAAGTTTGGAGTTGTAAAGGATGTCTTTATTCCAAACAAAAGGAGAAAGACATTCAATACAAGGTTTGGTTTTGTGAGGTATGATTGCACAGTGACTGCTACTGTGGCAATTCAAAAGGCGAATGGGTTGTGGGTGGATGATAGAGCGCTAAAGGTTAAGAAAACTGATTTCAGTAGTGAACAACGCAGAGTGATGAAACAAAGTACTCTTGGAGCTACGAATATGTCCAAACAGAAGGTTGCTTTTGAGGGTCGGGGTGTACAAAATAACAGAGGAGCTAGGAAAACGTTTGTAGAAGCTCTTATTGGACAAAGGGACGTAGGCCAAACAAGGCTATTGTTGAAAGCACGGGAGGTGGGAACGGATGGCTGTATGGAAGTGTGATAATTAGATTACATCATCATGTCATGAAGGGTGAATTCAAACATGAATCTCGTCGTAGGGGATTGAGAAAAGGTAGAATTAGAGATGGTGGAGGTAGGGATATTGTTATCACTTTCAGCTCAACCGAGGAGACAGTTGAAGAAGTGAGACTAATGCAAGGATGGCTAAATGAATGGGGTGAATTTGTGTTGGATTGGAAAGCTGGTATGCATATTGAGCAAGAGAGATGTACTTGGATCTCATGCTATGGAGTTCCATTGAATCTGTGGAGTGGAGAAACATTTACTTCTATTGGAAGATTATGGAGGGAAGTGGTTAGGTTGGATAAAGATATTGGTGACCCGTTGTCATTCGTTTACAGCAAGGTTAGGATCGTTACCAAATGCATGGAGGCTTTAAATGCAATAATCAATCTGGAATCCAGTAGTGGTGTGTACCTAGTCAGAATTTGTGAAGAGCAAATGGTATTTTCCAGATGCATGAATCTGGACAACCATAGTTCTGATGGGTTACATGGCTCCGATAGAAATAGTGATGGTGTATCAGTCTTTGGCCATAGCAAGGATAAAGGAGAAACTGAAGTGGCATCACATCTAGAGTGCGTAGTGGACAAGAAAGATGACGTGGAAAAGGCTCCAAGGGCTATTCCAAGTGATGTGGTAAGTGGTGGCCGTGATAGCTGGAAGAATGCATCGGTGGTGGCTGAAACTGTTGAAAGCTTTGGTAATTCAAAAGAAGGCTCCGATAAGATGGTTGTATCATAAACAACATCTGCAAAAAGGTGTAATGATGATATAGGTGAGCGGCTCGATGGGCAACTTGATGGGCACATGATCACATCTGGCTTCATGAAGAGCATTAATGGAATGGATAGGAGTTGGCCAAAAGTTCATTTAGAGGTGCATTTTTCTCAGGCCTATTTGGGTGAGTTTGTGTTTGGTGGGCCGGTAGGGACATGTTCCAGTCAGGGCAATGATTTTGGGCTTGTGGGCCAGAATTTTATTCATCAAAAAAACTTGACCCATGATGATAATGGTAGGGCCTTAGGAAGGGGATCTACATAAAAAATTGTGAAATCTGCTTCTAGAAAAATTATAAAAGTTCGAAGGTACCACTCTTTTCAAGAAGAAGAGGGCAGAGTGAATCTTTAGCAAGAAGAAATTCCCAAAGAGAAGCTTTGTTCAAATCGGCTTCAGTTGCTTTGTGCATATCGTTAGCTAACCGTCGCATCAGTGGTTCAAAAAGTGATGATCTGATTAGGCAACTCTGCATATGGGTAAATTACTTGGGGTGGAGTTTGAGTAAGATGAAGCCAGTATTGTTGATCGTATTGTGGTGCTCGAACAGTAAGACAAAGAAAAAGTGAAGGCCAAAATTGGTCCATCAGTGTAAGCTAGTTTGGAGGTGTTTATTAGTGTGGTTAGCAGTTTTAATGAAGATACTTTCGTGGAACATTAGAGGGTTGGGTCGGCCAGAGAAGAGGGGTAAAATCAAGAAATTAGTAAAGGAAAGAAAAATTAGGATGCTTTTCCTTAAAAATCGAAGAGATCAACGTTATCAGAATGGGATATTAGATCTTTCTAGGGAAGGGCTCGATTCGAGTATATGGAGGTTGGCTCACAAGGCAGTGCGGTGGCATTATTTGTGTTTGGGATCCTAAGTTTTTTCAGTTAAAGGAGTGTTGCGGCAGTAGGAATTTTCTACTTCTGGGAGGTACTCTCTATCATTCTTTTAACTGTGTTTTGATGAATGTATATGCTTCTACTGATGTAAGTAAGAGGAGGAGATTGTGGGAAACTATAAAACAGCTTAGAAACAATTTTCCCAGCCCTTGGTGTCTATGGAGGGACTTCAACGAAATTAGACTGATTAGTGAGTGTATAAGAGTGTCAAGGAAGGATAAAGGAATGAGAGATTTCAATGTTTTTATTGATTCTTGTAAGCTCACAAATATCCCAATGATTGGAAGAAAATTTACTTAGTGCAATGCACGGGAGGGTGTGATATGAAGCAAAATTGATAGGTTTTTATTGGACCCTGAATGGACTGAGAAGTTCAATGTTAAATTGTGGGGGTTGCCAAAAATTGTGTCTGATCATTGCCCAATTTTGTTAATGGAAGATGAAAGTGATTGGGGCCCCAAACCATTCAGATTTTTGAATGCCTGGAGTATTAATCCTACTTTTTCTAAAGTGGTAAGGAATGAGTGGGAAGAGTCACAAATCACTAGGTGGGTGGGTTTATAATGCTTAAGAAACTCCAGCAGGTTAAGCATGCTTTAAAGAGATAAAACAATGCAGTGTTTGGAGTTATACCTGTGAAGCTGCAACGCGCTGAGGAGAAATTACATGAATTTGATCTGGTGGTTGAAATCAGAGAATTATCTAATGTGAAGAAATTAAGTAGAAGGGAAACCAGAAATGAGGTGTGGAAATTGAGTAAGATGTAAGAATAGATTTGGCTTCAAAAATCAAGGTTAAACTGGGAGCAAAAAGGGGATAAAAACACTAGGTTTTTCCATGTTATAGCTAGTTGTAGGCAGAATAGAAATGCCATTGGCTCCTTGAACTTTGGTGGAATTATCTATGATGAACTAGTCCGAGTCAAACAAGAAGTGTTTAATTTTTTCAAGACCCATTTCACTAAAGTATGGAGCTCTAGACCAAAATTGGCGGGTAGTTTCAAATCCATTAGCAACTTAGCAGTGGCAGATTCCCTCGAGGAAAAATTTTCTGAGGCAGAAATTTGGGCTACAGTGAGAGGGTGTGATGGGAATAAAGCTCCTGGGCCAGATGGGTTTAATATGGTATTTTTTTAGAAATATTGGAAAGTTGTAAAGAAGGATGTTGTCTAGTTTATGTAGGATTTTCATCGAAATGGTAAAATGGTAGGTGGTATAAACAGTTCTTTTATTACCTTGGTGCGTAAGAAAGATAATCCAATTAGTCTTGGGGATTACCGACCTATAAGTTTAATTGGGTCAATGTATAAGATTCTTTCTAAGGTTTTGGCTAACCGATTAAAGATGATAATGCCTAGAATAATCAGTAAGGAGCAATCAGCGTTTGTGGGTGGTAGAAGTATTCTCAATGGGGTTTTAATTGCAAATGAAATTGTTGACCGGTGGAAGAAAAGCAAAAGGCGTGGTATTATTCTGAAACTTGATTTCGAAAAGGCCTATAATTCTGTCAATTGGTTCTTTTTGCTTTCTATGATGAAGAGTTTTGGTTTTGGAGCAAAGTGGTTGACTTGGAGGCAGAAGTGTTTTTCAACTCCACGAGTTTCAGTTCTTGTGAATGGTTCCCCTTCATCTGAGTTCAGTCCATCATAAGGCCTTAGGCAAAGAGACCCTCTCTCCCCTTTCTTTTTCAATAGGGTAGTTGAGGGTCTTAACATTTTGTTGACCAGGGCTAAGGAATTAAATTTATTCAAAGGTGTTGTTCTTAGGTCTAATGAAATCTCTGTGTCCCATCTTTAGTTTGCTGATGATTCTATTATTTTTTGTGAGGCAGAATGGGGGAAAGTGGTGAATATCAAGAGGATTCTTCGATGCTTTGAAATGATCTCTAGGCTTAGGATTAATTATCACAAGAGTGTTGTAACAACCCTCATACTGATTACCGAGTAATTACTGAACTAACCACTGATTACCGTTAACTGAGACTGATAATAACTGATAACTGGAATGAATTAAATTCTCGAATCCGACGGAAATTTGAAATTTGAATCAATTGACCGTATCATTCAATGCATGTTTATCTGTTTGACCGTCCGATTATCTGTTCATGGTTACATGTTTAAACGGCTAATTGAAGGCCTTATCGGCGGCCGGACTGAAAATTGTTTAGTGATTTATGATCATCGTAATTTATGTGATTTAATGGTACAATTATCTGAAAATTGATTAGGAATGATTAAATTAGATTAAAACGAGTTAATTGCAAACTTGGCCATAATTACCAAATTGCCATGTTGAGTGGATCTTTTGTTTAATCACTTATATTGAGCCTTTATGCACTAAATCAAACATTTCTTCTCCCATTCCTTGCACTCAACCGATTCTAGAGAGAGAGAGTGAGGGACTTGAGTGAATTCATCTTGTATGTTTAGAAATTGAGGGAGATTTTGGCTACACTTTGGGGAACTTGAAGAATTGAAGTGTGTATTGGCAAATTGAACCTCAAGATTAGTAATTATGAACCTAGGTATGAATTTCATCCTCTTGATTGTGCCTTTAAGTGGATTCATGCATGGTTCATGTTTAATTGAAGAGCTAAGACTTGATTGAGTTCAAATATGTTGGATTATAGTATATATCATGCATGCATGTTTGAATTAATGAGCTTTGAGTTGGATTCATGGTAGAATTGTACATGCATGCTCATGTTTAAGCTTAAGTCCATGTTTTCAACTTGTTTTTGGAACAATTGGCTCTCTAGAGCATCAAATTGGAGCTTTGAAATGATTTGAATCCATGCTTGTTTGCATGTTCTTCATGTTCATGAAATGGGTTTGAAACTTGACTTTAATTGACTCCATTGGGCTTTGAATTCTCAAATTGAGCTTTAAAACTTGTTGTATATTGAGTTTAAATGTGTTTTCGAATTTGGGCCCAAGAGGTCGAGTATAGAGTGGTAGGAAGCTTGGTTCGAGCTTGGAAGGCAACTGAAATTCCAGTTTGGCTTCTTCGCTTCAGCGAAGATTCTCGCCGAGCGACCAACGTTTACTCGAGCCACGCCGAGCGAAAGATTGGTGGCTCGAGCGTAAAATTCAACATCCAAGATTTTATCGTTTCATCGAGACCGCCGGCGAAGGATTGTTCGCTCGAGCGAAGCCTTGATTTTGCAACCTCGCCGGCGAAAGAAGACTCGCCGGCGAGGCCCCTGTTCAAAGAACTTTTGAAAGTGCCTTCCAATCGTATTTTTGCATCCTCATCTCATCCTAGGTATTCTTAGGCCTAGTTTAATGCATCTTAATGAGGATTTAGACATAGAACCACACCGAGGGAATTTAGAGATTTAATTATCATCCTTTCCAACTGTAAACTTAGTGTGTGTTCTATTGATTGACTGTTTAGGGTTGACTCTCGGGGACGCGCTCTAGCTTCGATAGCCAATCAATCGTGAGTAACAGATGTGTAAAGATATGTTCAAAATGGTTATCTTTTGAATCCTAATTTACAAGCATCGAATCGATGTTATTCTTGAATGAATGTATGTCCTATTTCTGAAGCTGTATTGTGGCATCCTTAGCACCCATTGTTATTGATCATTCTGAGCTCTGTCGGTTTCCTTGTGGAACCATACTGATTGATGGCCATCATTACTGTTGGGTCTATTAAGACTCGGTTCTTTTGGACCAACTGTTTATAGGCTATTGGATGTACCACATATGATTTGTTTGTGAAATCTCAGAAGATGAACTCTTGTTTAAATGAACTGATTTCATTATCAGAAGGACATTCATTCATAACCTCTTACGCTTATTGTTATTCATGGGCTTTAGCTCCTTTGTTATATATATATGTAGGTTCTCACCGCCGCCAGAAGCTAGGAGCGTGGGATTGGTCCCCGCTTTGTCACCCCCTATGTGCCTCAATTGTGAGGTTCCGAGACGCCATGCCATGGCTTGGGGTGTTTTTGTGTCCCCACTAGTCTCCCTCTTGTTTTGTCTTGTTATTGAGGGATTGAGTTCCCGTACTGAATGTCTGTAATGATTGTATAATCTGTACTGGTCCGAATGCATAAATGTATGAAAAATGTTTTTGACATACAGATTTTCACAGCTCAATGGACACTAGTTATTTACTGTATTGGCTTCCGCCAGGCCCTGTACTCTGAATGATTGTATTACTGTTCAGTAGGCCTTTGGTAATCTCGGATTACTGGCCGGTTACGGTACTAAACCCATAGGGCCGGGTTTGGGTCGTGACAAGTGTGATTAGTGGCATAGGGGTGCAAGATGAATTGCTGGCTGAATTTTCTGGTAGGTTAAATTGTAAGTACCAAAAGCTGCCTTTTAAGTACCTTTGTTTGCCACTTGGGACTAATCCAGGAAGATTGAAAACTTGGAAACCTATTGTGGATAGATTTAAAGTTAAGTTGGCTAGCTGGAAAAGAAGGTTCTCATCCCTTGTTAGGAGGCAATTTTGTTTAGTCTTCCAATTTACTATCTCTCACTATTTAAGATGCCTGAAAGAGTTACTAAAGAGTTAAACAAGATTCAAGCTGCTTTTCTATGGGGTGGGTCTGTGATCAGGAGCAAGTTACATATGGTTAAATGGTTTGAAGTTACTAAGAGTGTCACATCAAGAGTCTCAGAGATGTTAATGCTTGCCTGCTACTTAAGTTGTGGTGGAGGTTTGGTGGAGATGAGAATTTGTTGTGGAAGAAAGTTTTATATGGGAGATATAACATTCAAGGAAGCAAGTGGTATCCAAATACGGAAGCCTCTCAGATGCATTCTCATATATGGAAGGATATTCTCTCTGTGACAGATTTCAATCCTGATCTTCATAGCTTCTTTATTAGCAATACCTTCATATTGGTTGGTAATGGGCCTAGAACCCTTTTCTAGGAGGATAAGTGGGTTGGTAATAGTTGTCTAAAAGATTATTTTCGTAGACTTTATAGTATCTCCCCTAATAAACTGAACTCAGTTAAGCAAGTTATTGAATTAATGAGGAGCCTCCATAAGTTGGAGGAATGCTTTAATAGAGTGCTTCGAGCTTGGAAAATGAAGAGGTTGCTCACTTGGTTAACTTGGTTAATAATACTTGTGAGTTAAGAGTTGATAAGGTTGATGTTTTTTGTTGGAGGGCTGAAAATTCTAGGAGTTTCAGTATCTCATATGCTTATAGGTAGTATGAAAACATTTTGCAACCTCATGATTATGGGGTTATCTCCAAGATGATTTGGCAGAATGTAGCCACTCCTAGAGTTAAATCTTTTGTCTAGAGGGTTTGGGTTTGGTGGGGGTCATAGTGGGTTATGCCGGCATCAGTGGATAGAGTGTTATAGTTGTGGGTTGGGTTCACTGGTAACAGATTTGAGAGAAAAGTTTGGAATGTATTTACCTCTTGCTACCTTTTGGTCCATTTGAAAGCATAGGAACGAGGTGATGTTTTCTAATACGCAGCCAGATCTATTTGGTTTATGTGATCAAATTAAAACCAGGGTTGCCTTGTGGGTTAGAGCCTCTGCTCCTAGTATGCCTTTCTCTGTCAATGACTTCTTGTTTAACTTGCAACGAATCAAGTTTTGTAGCAGAGGAATAGGTTGAATTTGTGCCTGATGCTGCTGGGGTTTTGGGTTTGCTTGTTTTTGTTTTTTCACTCTGTGTTTGCTGCTGCTGTGATTTCTGTTCTTGTCTGTTGGTGTTGCCCTTGTGGGATTAGGTTGTGTCTCTTCTTCTTTGTTGTAATTTTCTTGTTGCCTGTGGGTATAGGTTGGTCTTCACTGCTTTTCTTGCTCTTGTGTATGCATCTAAACTCTTGGTGTTGCTTTGTGGTTTTCTTTGTTTTGGTTGGTTCCTTTTAGTTGGTTTCTCACCAACTCGTTGTCATGCTAGCAGATGATTGGGCTAGCTTATTAGTGCCAACCTTGTTGGGATCAATTTGTTTTGCTATGATGCTTTTGCATACAACCTTTTATTGATGTAATTGTGGTTACTATCAATAAAGTTTTTTGTTTGCTGATCAAAAAATAATAACAACAATAATAATAATAATAATAATAATAATTAAGTAGTTGTCATGAAAATAATTAAGTTTATTTGATTGTAAACAATTTTATTGTAACTATAAAAATACATTTTATTTTTAAAATAAATTTTTAGTTTATTGTGTAAAATCGTACATAGTATTCAGTGTGTTTGGCTTGAGTTTTTTGGATTAAATTTTTTGAAAACTGAATTTTTTGGTTTTCGTGTTTTTTTATTTTTAGTGAATATTTTTAAAATTTTAAACATTTTTTTTACTTTTTTAGATGCACCTTACTTAGATGTATCTAAACAGTAAAAAATTTGTGAAAAAATATTTTTAAAAATTAATAAATAAAAAAAAATGCTAGAAAATATACTGAATTCTCATATTTTTTTTATATTTTTGGTATTTAGTGAATTTTTAAAATATTTTTTTCACAAATTTTTTACTTTTTAGTTATATTTATGTTAGGTATGTCTAAAAAGTGAAAAAAAAAATTGCTTAAAATATTAAAAAAATCAATAAAAATAAAAAAAAATACGAAAAATAAGAAAGTAGAATTTTCTAAAAAGTGTTTTTAGAAAAATGGAACCAAGCATGCTGATTGGTATTATACTAGTTTCATATATGTAAAACCCTGTATTATACTAGTTTCATATACTAGTATTTATTGTACTTGGTTTTAATTTTTTGAATTTAATTTTTTGAAAATTGAGTTTTTTTATTTTTTATTTTTAGTGAATATTTTTAAAATTGTAAACAATTTTTTTACTTTTTTAGATACACCTTACTTAGATGTATCTAAAAAGTAAAATATTTCTAAAAAAATATTTTAAAAAATCAATAAGGACACAATAATACAAAAAAAAAAAATGCCTAGAATTTTTATATTTTTTATATTTTTGGTATTTAGTGAATTTTTTAAAAAATTTCTTCACAAATATTATACTTTTTAAGTGTATTTATGTTAGATATATCTAAAAATTAAAAAAATACTTAAAATATTAAAAAAAATAATAAAAATATAAAAACACAGAAAATAAAAAAAAAAATTTCTAAAAAGTGAATCCTGAGTTTCAAAACCACACAAGTTGATTGGTGTTTTAATCATACTAGTGAATCTCTTAGTAGTGGAACATTTAGATGCGAACCAACAGGGATGTATGAGTATGGTCCGAATTAGTTCTGTTTGGCATAAAAGTAGGCCTAATCCGTTGTTTATAATTCCATAAAAACTGAAATCAAATCAATCCATTATTAAATCATAGAATCAATCCGAACTAAATCATTTAAACACAATTCGATTAGATTTGGAACCACAATTTCATATAATATGTTCACAAAAAAAATTATATAACATTTTCAAAAAAATTCAACCTATCATAAATTTTAAAAATAATAATAATATGCCCATTAAACAAAAACATAACAATAAGTTTAATCTACCCATGATTTTTCAAAATATAATTTTAAAAAACATAATACCTAATAAACATATTATTCAACATGTAGCAAGTATAAAATTTCCATCAAACAATAATTTTGTCAAAAAAAAAAAACAATCAGTTTGTCATGGCAACGTGAACTTAAATCGTGAATCAATTACATATGGTCAGTTCTAATATGGAATCATGAACTTAAATCTGGAAACAATTCGTGGAAATCAATTCCTCAATTTTCCAAATCAAAATCAAATTATGAATTTAAAAAATCAATTCAAACTTATCAAATTATATTGGATCAGTTAATTATAGATTTTCGATTTTGTTCCTCAGCCCTATGACCAAACATCTTTCTTGCAAATTTTTACTCCAAACATCTCACCATTAATTTGAAATATATATATATATAATATTTTTCCGGCAACCCAAGTGGGCTGTCCATACTTTTTTCTTTTTTTTTTTATAATTCAGGGTGTTCGGATTAGCTTGCGCGTACCTCGACTAATTCCTAGGGACCAATCCCACCGTCCACTAGCAAGGAGCCCATTTAAAGCCAGAGCAGAGCTCCATATAGACTGGCCCTACGCAAGAATTGATAACACCTAACAAATTTTAAACCTAAAATTTAGAGAGGAACAAACTCCTCAGTCCCAAACTTTCAGCACTAGGCCAATCCCTGGGGGTTAAGTGGGCTGTCCATACTTACCAGACTCTCCACGTTCTTCATTGTTTTCTTTTACATTACTTCCTTTTCTTTTTCTTTCTTTTCTGACCATTTTTCCCAAAGCAAACTTATCTCCACATCATCGCCCATCCTTTCCAACAAATCTTGATGTCTACCCACGTGCCTTAACCTCTTTCCAGCAAATCCTTTACTTTTCTCCTCTTCTTTAATGATGCTAGCTAGCCCATCACCATCCATGCTTTCTCCTTCTATATATACATATATCAACCGAATTGAAGGAAAATTCAACTTATTCATTTCCTTTCGCCCTGTCTGCTTCTTCATCTTCACATAATTGTGGTAAGATTTTGAGTTAGGTTTGGGAGGGTTTTGCGGGAGTGTTAGCAATTCTATATATATGTATAGAGGATTTGCTGGAAAGAGGTTAAGGCATGTGGGTTGAAATGAAGATTTGTTGGAAAGGATGGGTGATGATGTGGAGATAAGTTTGCTTTGGGAAAAATGGCCAGAAAATAAAGAAAAGGAAAAGGAAGCAATGTAAAAGAAAACAATGAAGAACATGGAGAGTCTGGTAAGTATGGGCAGCCCCACTTCGGTTGCCCCGAAAAATATTATACATATATATATATATATTAAATGGTGAGATTTTTGGAGAGAAAAAATAAATTAAGATAGTACAGTAACGTTTAGTAACGTTTACGTTTTTTGTTTATGTTTATAAAAACTTTGTAAATTGCTTTTTGTTGGTTTTTAGAAAAATATAAAATACAAACGTATTTAATTTAAACAAAATGTTTGAAAAATTTTAAAAATATAAACTAAAAAATTGTTTATTCAGACCTAAAATATTTATATTTATTTTTTATTATTTATGACAATGGAATCATACATATTTTAATTTTTTTTAAAAAATATTAATTGGAAAAAATATATATTATTTGAAAAAAAGAATTATTTGAAAAAAAAAAATTATTAGTCAAATTTTTAAATTTCTGTTTAAAAACCAACGTAAACTCATTTTTTGAGTTTAAGTTTTTTTCTCAAATTTATAAACTGAGACAAACATTTATAAAACTAAAAAAATTATCAAATAAATTTTTATAATAATTTTTTTAATTTTTATAAATATAAACTAAAAATTAAAAACGCAATGCCTACGAGGAAGATGTTTGGTTGCACCTTATTGTTCCACTACTAAGAGGTTAATTAATTATTAAAACACTATCACTCTCATATCACTCTCATTTAAAATATTTAATTTTCCTGTTAAAACACTAATATCACTCTCATTTAAAATATTTAACATCTTATAAATACGAGATTTCACAATATATTCTTATTGTATTAATTTAATGGGATTGGTATGTTACCAATGCATAATCTTACATTTATTATAATTTTTTGTAATCATATTTAGTTTATCATGTGATTGTGATGTGTCACAATTACACATTAACAAAATATAAAATTGATGGGATCCATTAAACTAATTCACAACTTAAAACTAATTAGGCTTAGCCTAATTGGCCACCATACCTTCCTCAGGGCTTAATCTCAAAAAGATCATAGGTTCAATTCCCTTTAGGAGAGTTGAATTAAGGGAGTACAAGCATTTAAGTACTTTGCCAAGGTGGAGAGATTTTCTCCCATATGTGCTAATCTAACTGCTAACAACTAGCATTTGCCGATAAATAATAAAAATTAAAAAGTAAAAAAGTAAAAAAACTTAAAAAGGATATGGTAAAGCAAATGTGATATGGAAAAAAACTGATTGAATCCATGGTATTGCAATGAGATTGTGAAGTTTTGTTGTTGATATTGTAATAACTTGTGATTGATGGCATTGAATCAAAACTTTTGAAGAAATGCTATTTCCATAGCCACTGGCTGATTCCACAAGCCAACTTGAACATCGATTGGATACTGATATAAGAATGTGGGATTGTGAAAGCAACGGTTAAGACTATCGAAATAGTGGTTATTTTTTGAATAATTAAATGCTGTGAACATCGAAGCTCAAGGGGAAGATTATTCTTGGTTGCAATGTTGTAAGTATACCGGTGAACTGATCTCACATTCAAGGATGGATTCAAGGGGTGATCGTAGTCTCAAAATTTTGAAATATCTATATAATAAGGGAGAAAGGTTTTTGAAAATATATAAAATGTATGAGAGATACAATTTGAATCAATGGCTTATATCAATCCTAGATTTATATCAATGGTTCAGATCAATCTTTCCAAATGTACCAACTAGTTGGTTCCCGCCCAAACTCTTCCCTCTCTCTTCCTCACGTCTCATAAAGGCTGCCCATCTACACCATTCTCTCTCTCTCTCTCTCTCTCTCTCTCTCTCTCTTTCCTCTTGATTTTAAACTCTCTTCCTCATACTATCACACAAACCTTCTATGGAGAGTTCTGATTTCGACTCTCTGGTTTTGGTTTTGGTTTTGGTTCTTTAACTGTTGATATCCATCTTGAGTCGCAATGCGGACATCGAAGGTTTTGGTTCTCCAAGAGCTCGCCGGAGTGGTGGGGACGACAGAGGAGGAAAATAAGAGATGGGTTCTGCTAATTGTTTTGTTTTACTGTTTTTTTTATGCTGTTTTGAGGTGTGCAGAATGTTGCTAAGAGATGGGTTCTACTATTTGGATGAGCAAGTAATTAAAGTGGGTCATAGGTTGATTGTGTTTTTTTTTTTTTTTTTTTTGTGTGTGCAGAATGTTGATGTGGGAATATGGGTTTTGCAAAAGAAGAATTGCAGATTGTTTAGAAGAAATTGATGGTGCTGTTTCATCTGTTGAATATTTTTCTCTTGAATAGTGTTAACTGTTTTCTTTGTGTTCTTCATCTCTTTTGTTCCCTAACGACATTTAGATTATTCTAGCATAATCCTCCCCATTTGAAAAGGGCATAAAACTATGTTGGTTGATTCATTAGTCGGTCAGATTATACTTGAATAATTCTTTTCCCTGATGTGCATCTCCAATCCTTGCTCTGTCTTATTTCATCAAATTTGAGTGAAATTTTGTTCTGGTATGGAACACTCCAATCCTCACTCTTTATTTTCACCAAATCTTTTGAAAAAATTCCAAATTTATCACAATCTTTGATGAAAGAAATTTGTCTCCAAATCTTACTCTTTTTAAAATTTAATCAAATTCAAGTAAAAATATGACTTCAAAATTTGGTGAAGATTTTATTCAACCTTGATTTGGTGAAAAATACACCTCTCCTTTGATTTGATACAGGTTTGATGAAGCGATTAGAGCTCACTTTTCTTTAATTGGTGAAGGATTGGGATGCTCTAATGTGCATATTTTATCTTATTGAAGCTTATTTTTTTCACTTATTGTTCTATAATATTCTTGAAGAGCTTGGTAAATTTTATCAATGCCACTTGGAATAAGCGAGGTTGATTGTAAAATTAACATACTATGAATTTGATATCATTTTTCTTTGTCCAAATGCTTCAGGCAACACTAGAAACAGAGTATAGCCACATGAACATTGGAAGTCGTCCATCAAAAAGAAAACCCAGTGGTGGAATTGAATCACTTCGTGCAATCCCATGGATCTTTGCTTGGAGGAACCCAGTAATGGAGATTTTGCTCTTGAATATTTTTTTTTTTTTTTATCCTCAACAATTCAAAAACAAGAAAAGCAAAGAATCTGCAATCTTCTTTGGTAGTGGAAAAGCTATAAGGAAAGTATGTTTTGTTGCATATTACCGGGTCATAATCTGAGAGAGAGAGAGAGAGAGAGAGAGAGAGGTGGAAACATGACTTGCTTTTGTGAGATCTCTCAGCCTTCTCTTTTTCTTTTTCTTTCTTTAACTGGATCTCTCAGCTGAATATGGCTTTTTCTATTACATTTTTTTTCTATTTCACTATTTTATTGGTGAAATAAAATAGAGGACTGTTTTTTTTTTATTGGTGAACATTATAAATTTTTTATGTTTATTTCTTAGTTTACATTAAACCCGGGCAGAGTTGTTATTTTTAATTGAATTTTGTATAATGTGAGGTACAAGTAAAATTATTAAAAATTCTTTAAAAAAGATAATATTTTTGAATTAAAATTATATTTTGATCTCAATATTATTTATATCATCTTGATACCTTTCTTTTTGTGAGTTTTCTTTCCGAGAAAAAAGATTTTGCAAAATCCCTTCCCATTTTAAGCTCAAATCTTGAGCAATAATGATGAAATTCGAGAGAGACAAAGAGGCAAGGGATGGAAAATAGTGGGAGGGGTTCTCATGTGAGTTTGCTTCCTATGGATGCTCAGCAACTCAACACTAATTAATATAAAATATATTGTAATATCACTTTAAAATTTTTTAATAGTAAAATGATATAGTAATATGTTCTTATTATAAATATTATATTTTGTGTGGTGATATATATTATAAATATTTGTAATTCTCTTATAATTACAATATTAAGTAATTATGAATAGAACATAATTTAATCAATTGAGTTCAAAATGAAAGAAGTTTAATAATTTAATCAATTGAGTTTAAAGTACATAATATTATTAAGATGAACTTAAGAAAATCTCTACCACTTATATAATTGAAAAAGACTAAATAGTTAAGTAAGACCTACCTATATAAATCGAAATTATCATGTTGTAAGTTTTAACACCCAAAATTTAATACAAAAATTCTACCATAAATTAAACTGAACGATCCGTAAATATAATTTTATTTTATTTTATTTTAATTCTACCTAAAGGCAAGTCTACAAGGACAACCACTTGGGGATCATTCTACCATGATTATTTTATTTTATTTAAATTCTTTGACTAGCGTAAATATGATTTTATTTTATTTTATTTTATTTTATTTTAATAATTTTTTATTTTATTTTATTTTTTGGTCTTTATAGATTTGCCCTCCTCTTATTGGGGTAAGAAAGTGTGTTTTGAGGAGAGAGAGACCGAGTGAGTGTGTGTTTCAAAATTTGAAATATGAGAAAATGAGAGAGCGAGAAAGGACAGTGGGTGGGTGGCGCAGAGTTTTAGGTTTATTTTTTTATTTTATTTTATGTGTTGGGCTCTTAGGCTCATGTGTTTTACTGTCCGTTACCTCACTCTAATTATAAAATTCATTTGAATATAATTTGACCTCAATTTTTTTCTTTTTCTTTTTTCAACAAATTAGATAAATTATATTTTAATCCATAAGAAGAATAATATTTTTTTTATATTTTTTCAGTATTTTTATTAAAAAATGTTACAGACTCCATAAATTTAAACATAATACGTATAAATTACAACTGTATTTTGATCTTAACAATATTTATACCGTATCTTTAGGCACGGGCATACACTAGGGATAGCCTTAATTACAATTGTCCACAAGATGAATATTGTTAAGATCCGACCATTACAACACACCTATCTATCTAGCTATATATTGTATAAGCAAAAGCGAGTTTTCGTAAAGAGTTTTGTAAGAACTCCAAATTTTTATAATAAATTTGTGATTTTATCAAACTAAAAAATAAATTTAAATAGTGTTGGGATTACAATTATATTCTAATTCTAACATTATTTATATCGTGCCTAAAATACACTAGTATTATATATTATATTAAAAAAATTTAAAATTATAAAAGTTTGTATCTGTTAGCTACATATTTTGTATAAGCCAATTATAATTCAACGCGTGGCAAGATAAGGGCAATACAGGAAAACTATTCAAGTTTTCAATCATGATCGAACACGTGGTAGTCAGTATTGGTTTTACGAGATCTGCGTCGTATTGGATCAACAAAGAGATATAAAGTGATGTGGCTTCAACGGTTACTCACATTCAAATTCAAAATTATGAGGGAAGCCTAACTGCAAGTGATGGCATAGTGGAGCTAACTATAAAGCAACATGATCAGCGATCATGGAGGAGCGATTTGACGGTTGAAAGTGCAGTTAGATGGTCATCCTTGAGGAGTATAAATAGCAAAGAAGGCCCCAGAAAAGCTCCCCAGACTCAGATCCAGAACACCAGTTTTACTTTACATTATTTTCCAGTTTTACATTTCTTGTTCTTTATATTTCTGTACTTCAAATTTCTGCACTGCATTTCGTTCATAGGAGTAGATTTCAAGTAAATTGTTGCTGTAAACCTCTACGAGGCTGATTCAGATTTTTGTAAGTCTTTCATTTTGCTTAATGAAATACTACAACTATTCTTTATTTACCCATTGTTTGCTTAATTCTCCTAATAAAGCCACTAGTAAAAGTCCTCTTCATTGAGACTGAAAGAACTAAAACACAATCGTCTGATAATTGGTTGGCAATTAAATTTCTGTAAGGGCTGATTGATCCTTGCTGGCACGCTCACAATTACAAAAATAACCTTCGAAAGCCAAAAAGCCAACATATATTTTTGGTACGCCTAGTGGGACTAATTGAAATGGCTAGATGTAGGAGACAATGAGAAAATGAACGCTTAGAAGAAGGCGTGGAAGGAGAGATAGAAATACCTAATCTAGAGGATAATGTGATAACACATCCTGTGGAAATACCTATTTTATCAAAACCTATGGTCGAACAGATCAGCACTTCGGAACAAGTCCCACATGTTCATAATATTGGACGAGGCCAAGGAATTAGACCATCCACTGTTCCACCTACTCATCCAATGAATCCATGGTGAGGCCTAGTAGATGCCATAGGGACAGTAGTTAATGAACACAATGGAGAGATGGGCAACATCCTTTTTGGATCGAATGAATACCCATCAACCGACAAATACAAGACACATGGAGGAAGTTTCAAATGTCCCTCAGCAAAGATTGGTTAGAGATAAACAGCCTATGCAAATTAATAGACATTCTAATGGTCAAACTAGTAGTCAAAACCACGAAAGACCATCCCCTCAGTCTTGGTATGAACATATTTCGAGGCCTATGGCAAGTCAAAATGCCTCAGTATTTAATAGTGAAGCCATGCAAACTGGTGGATCTGGTCCAAGACAAGAAAATGGCATAAGAATGGTTCCAAATCTCATGTTCGAAGTCATACCTGGCACAAGGGGGTTCACGAATCCTTTATTCGAATTTATACCCAGGGGGTTAGAAGGTTTTCCTACAACTAAAAGAGACACAACACCTGTTCCAACAAAATTCCCAATTCCTTTCGCAAGATAGGCTCAGAGGGGCCACCCATACCCACAACAACAGCCAGTACCACAGGGACAACCAGTCCTAAATATACCACCCTATGGACCAAGAGGACCTCAAGCACACGTTTGTCCAGCAAATCCTGTGTTTATTCCTCCAGTAGTGGTTCAACAAGCACAAAATATGGTCCCTAGTGACCAAATTGCTGATATTGTTAGAGAGATGTGTGGACCAATGGCTCGGGGGGTTCAAACTCCTGTGTACAGGAAACCATATTCAGAATTGGTGGATAAGGTACATGAATACCCGAGAGGATTTAGGATACCAGACTTTGCCCTTTTTTATGGGAATGGAAACCAGTCAACAGTGAAGCATATTGCTAGGTTTGCTGCTCAATGTGGTGAATTTACCAATAATGATTACATGATGTTAAGATTGTTCCCAAATTCTCTTACAGGGGCAGCCTTTGTATGGTATATTAATCTTACGCCTTGCTCCATTCAGACTTGGCAACAAATGGGAGAGGCATTTCATGCCCAATTCTTCCAAACGGAGCCAGAAGTGTTCATGGCAGATTTGGCAAGGTTGAGCCAAAGGCCTGATGAAAAGGCTGCTCAATTTATTGCCAGGTTTAAAAGAGCACAAAACAACTGTAGGGTTATCCTACCAGAGCTAGAATTTGTGAGATTGGCTCAAAATGGCTTAGAGTTTAGGCTTCGAAAGAAGTTTGACTCGACTGAGTTTAGAGACTTAGTGGAACTAACTTATAAGGTGTTTAGGTATGAAGCATTACTAGAGGAAGAACAAGATCGAAATAATGCATCATACAAAACATATTATAGAGATCTTAATTATGAGATTGATGCAGCAGAGATTGTAAGGAAAGAACCTGTGATCTGTGAAGCATTAATTCATAAGGACACAACAATTGACCAGCAGTTTAAAAAGAAAGACCTTCATAGGAAATACTCTTTCGATTTAACAAAGGCAGATGACATTTTTGATCATTTGCTTGCTGCAAATTTCCTGAAGTTGCTAAAAGAAGTCAAAATTTCGTCTCCAGAGGAACTTAAAGGAAAAGTGTATTGTAAATGGCATAATTCTTAGTCTTACTCAACTAAAAACTGCATTATTTTTCGAGACAGGATCCAAGAGCAGATTCGAAAGGGGAGTCTAAAATTCTCAGCTAAAACAGAAAAGGCCATGGGGATTGACACTATCCATTCCCAAAAATTGGAGAAGTGGTAGCCAATGTTGTTATGCCAAACCTCCAGAACTTGTCCTTGAAAGAATTGGAAGAAGTCAATGTGCAGATGCATGTTGCCAGCCAGACAACTGTGAAGAAAGACACTGGAAATCTATCAGCTATTGGACAAGGTTTCTCAGACCACAGGGAACACTCTGATGAAGAAGCACTGGATGACGATTCTTTGGAAGCAACTGTCATGCAAAGAATGTGTCCCAGATGCAGGCTGAGCTACAAGTGGTTGAAAGGGCTTCCGATCGACGAAAAGCAATATTACAAGGATGTGCAGAGGCGTCCTAAACCAACCAGTGCTTATAACAAAAGGCCATATACGACTAGTTGTAGACGTCCCCGAACGCCCCGGGAGGGTTAAGTCCCGTTCCGTTCATATTGGGGTCACTATAGTTCAAGGACTCAAATGTCACGGTTCTTAATCTTGAACCAAAGAGTCCAAATCCGGCAAATCGATTTTGAAAACAGATTTTTTTGAAAAGAAGTGCCAAACATGGACTGCTTTGCCAGATACAAAGTCGCCACCTAAATATTTTATTTTTGGAAAATTTAAGAAACCCTGACTCGTTTGCCTAAGGCCACGTGTCCGTCATCACCAAAGTTGCCTCGGCTCGGGAACTTGGGTACGATTGGGGAAGGTCACTTGAGCACCCTTCGCCCGATCAAGGCCAAAGACCTCTACTAACCATGATATCTTATTTTGAAAGCATTGTGCGTTCTTATTCCGGTTATTAGCCTAGATTTACTATGTGATGCGCACAACATACAAGTATAAACTGGATCACCTGAATTGGAACAAAATACTTCATGTTTGTTTGTTTGAAAAATAGTCTGATGGTGCTACCCGCAGGTAGGCTAAGACGTGAATTTGCCACCCTCGAGTGGGCTTAGAAAACATGATTTTGCCACTATCTAGTGGGCTTAAAACAAACATTTGATGAATTATTCTAATCCAAATAACCCAACCTCCACCCACAGGCATTCAAGCAGTTATATCACATAAGCAAATAGTCTCATGGTAAGTATGCTATTCATGGCAGTCACTCACACGCATGCAAGGATGCTAAAGCATAAAACTCACTGAGTACTCCAAGCCAAAACAGAAACTCATTAGAAATCATGCATGATTCTAAATATACAGGATTGCCTAATGCAACACATGCAAAAATGCAACTATAGCAGGCTCGGCTATCCTAAACATAGCATATGGAATGCTACAGCTATCATGTATTCAACTTGGAATTGAAATACAAATGCAGTTAGTATGATGCGCCGAGGCCCGTGCATGCAAAACAGATGAATGACTGCAAACATGCTATCATACTGTATGCTAATTGAAATATGCCCTAATCTAACCATCATAAGCAAGTAAATAAAAGGGAAGAAAGACGTGGGGTTGGAAGACATACATCACACTCACGCACACTTATTACAATTTTGCCCTCGCACAGAGGGTCCGAACAAATATCTGATCGAATAAAAGAATAATCAGTCCAAATAATGTACAAATTCCTAATTAATTAACAAATTAACTAAGAAAGTCATAAAGCTGGCATGCAAGTCGGGGCGCCTTGATTCCGCTCCGGGTGATGAATGATGCATGTTCAGGTTGCCTTTGTGCGGAAATCCATGACGATGCCCCAATTAGCCTCTGTTTGCACCTGTTCTTGAAATGCGTGCCAAGCTCCGAAAAGTTGCTAATTCTTCATTTTGCTGCAACAGAGAGCAGGAAAGGGGCATGGCAATGTATTTTCACAAATGTATGTATGTCTCGATCCTCGTACCACCAATCACGCGTATCGATGCATGATGGCCGAAGAGTCGAATTGCACAACTCAATATGAAATGAATGCATATAAAAACACAACAAAACCTAACTCTATCATGGATAATCCGGAGTGTCGGTGACTGGAGAATTGAGACACGTTCCGTCACTTGGAGTACGAAACGTACCTCGTTTCCCGTGCCCGGGCTAACTCCTATCCCGAACACTATGCATATGCATGACATGCATGAATGCAACTAAGATACAACCTAACATGCGCAATGTTATGAAATGGCACACACGGTGCACGATGCAACATGGCATACACAATGCTCTAATATACAACCTAGCATACACAATGCTATGGAATGAAATGGCATACGCAATGCATAATGGACTTACACTAACATGAGTGGACCTCAGCCACACTCACACAAGATGCCATAATGATGAAAATGAGACAACCCAGGATACGTGCACACGTGCACGCAAACCGAGGACCGACCCTAAGGCACCAAAATGCCACTCTAACAAGACATGGCAAAACACAAAAAAATGGCATACTATCATGAAAAAACCAGAGGTAAAATGAGATGCAAAACAGCCCCGAAATCCGGTAAAATGAAACCCGATGCATGAAACGAGTCCCGAAATACGGGTTTTGGCGCATGAAATGGCCTATAACTATACAATGCATACATAATTTGAATATGAAATGAAAATACAGAAGCAAGGCAGCCCTGAGACAAGCATTTTTACAGTTTAGAGTGAGGCCAAACAGTGGGCCCAAGTAGGGCTAAATTAGCATACAAAAATGGCTCTGCAAGGGAGGTAATGAAGCAAGTCACAAATGATGGCCCCGAACAGAGAAGGATCCTTCTACAATATTGAAGAGGGGCCAAAAATATGATGTATTACAGTTTATGACAAACTCCAAAAACAGATACAAGTATTCTCAAAATGCTATGCAAGAAATAGGCCAACAAAGGCGCAAAGAAGCAAGTGGTGCATGGAGGTCTCAAACAGGTGAGGGCCCTTCAACAATGTTGAAGAGGGGCCCAAAATAAGGCTTTTTACAGTTGATTGACGAGCTCAAAACAGTGTACAAATAGGCTCAAAATATCATGCAAAATGAGGCCACCAAAAGGGCTATAACATGAAGTATACAAAGGGTGTCTCAAAAAGCCATAGACCCTTAATAAAACATGAAGAGGGGGTCAAAATAGGGCCATTTTAAGTTCGGACCAAAGTCCAAAAACAGAGACACAATAGGCTAATAAATCATGCAAAAAAGGGGACCAAAGAGGGGTACAATGGCAAGTGGTACATGGAGATCCCAAACAGTGGTGAGCCCTTCTTCAATGTTGAAGAAGGGCTCAAAATAAGCTCAGTTAAAGTTTATATCATGCCTCAAAACAGATTACACATTGGCCAAAAATACTATGCAAGATAATGGCATACAAAGGGATATTGAAGCAAGTGTAAAATGGGGGTCCCAAACAGGGTAAGACCCTTATTGAAACATAAAAATGAGCTCAAAAAAATGACATTTCCAGTTATGGCCGGAGCTTAAAACAGTAAGCAAAGAGGGCTAAGAAATGGTACAAAAATGAGCTAGAAAAGGGGGAAATGGTGCTTACCCTTGAAGACCAAGCTTTGGCTGTCTCTTGGACTGAAAAACGGTGCCTCCTAGCCTTTGAGAAGAGCTCCAAGCTTCTGGAAATGGAAGTGGTGGTGTAATGCTAGGTGGTGATGAAGAAAGGGGTGTAGAACTTGATGTTTTGAAACTTCAAGGAGGAGAGAGAGAGGAGGGATGTATATGCAAGCTCAAGGCAATTTTTCCAACCCTTGGACCAATGCTGGAGGCCAGTTATATAGACCAAAGAGGGGGAGAAAAGGAGGGAAAAAAATAGGAGGAAAACAAGCCAAGTTTCCCCCCAAAAGTTGTCCCCCCCGGATACAGATTTTTTGGGGAAAAAAAGTATACAGCTGTAATATACTCACCCTGAGGAGCAAGTCCGGCCAGGTTTTGGAGCTGCAGGTGGCTGGCCGGCCACCCACCATGGCCGGCCGGCCAAGGGTCAAAAAGGCCAAGGTGAATTAGTAGCCGGCCACCACAAATTGGTGTCCTCCCAGATGCCCTCAACACAGCCCTATGGTCCAAAATTAGAGGAAGTGAAACAGGAGAGAGAACAAGCCCTTTTCAAAGGGGTTCAAAAGGTTCAAATGGAATTACTGGCCGGCCATGTGATATTTGTGTTCTCCTAGGTGTGTACAACACAAATATGTGGTTTGGAGCTGAAGAAAGTGGCCTTAGGGTGGTCAACATTGGCTTTGAAATGAGAAAAATGGGCGTTGGAAGGCGATGAAGGAATATAACTGGTTGCTGAAACAATTACTGGCCTCCCACCCTTCTATGACCTTCCTGGTGATGAAACAGAGGTCCCTGCCAAAAATGAACGAAAACCGATGCAAAATGAAAGTTCGGGGGCCGAAACGCGCAGTCCGAGGCCTCGAAAACTGACTGTTAGGCACCGAGAGTGGTGTTTGACCACAAAGTGGGTCTCTCAGAGCACAGTGTCCCTCAAAAGGGAGTAATATGCATGCCAAAAATCGGAGCAAACGGAGGTAGTTAGGCAGTCCCGAATCGAGGCACATGGCCTGACGGCTCCAAAAACCGAGAACCGGGCTTCGAAATGGGAAGAATGGCCTATGACCACGAAATGTAGCCCACGGCCACCGAGAGATGGTCTACGAGGCCTCTCCCTCCCTTTGGGAAGAGAAACAGAGAAAACCGAGCCTGGTTCGCAAACCGAGGCGAGGCACAAAAAAGCCCGAAAGTTCGGACATAGGGCTCACGGCCGAGACTCTGAAACCTCTGGACGAGCACGATATGCAACATTACCAAGCATTCAATCGGTGACGTTTGAGTCTTAAGGTCGGTCAAAAATGGGGTGTCTACACTAGTATTAGGCAACAGCCATTAATGGCTGAGCCAACAGCCGCTAGAATGCATTCTGAAGGCAAGAGGCCTTTATATGAGTCCAAACCACCTAATCATTACAGAACGGAGAGCGGTTATCATGAAAGGAGACCGGAAAAGGGTTCAGTTTATGGGATCAAAGCCAGAGATTGGCCTCCTAGACCAGCCTCATGCAGGACAGAAAGTGGCCATCTTCATCGAAGGTCTGAGTTAGGCCCAAAGCAGGGAGTTAGGGCCAAGCAGTGGCCTTCACAGCCAGCTTCGAATATGGCTTCGAAAGAAGAGGGAATGGTTCAACAGCTAGGTCAGTAGGTTGATGGGTTCCTGGAGTTCCAGATTGATTTGTCATGCAAAACAAACCTAGGGAGATGTTTACCCAAAGAAATGTTGCTGGAAACCAAGACATGATGGTCAAACCTCCTTTGGTGGCTCCAAACAATTGGGTATTGCATAAACATCCGAAAACAAAAGAATCAAATATGGTCCCAGTGATTTCTAGGTCTCAAAGAAGGAAGATCCAGCGAAGGTACACACAGTACCAAAAGGACCTGAAAGAAAGTGGAGAGAGCTCTTCATTGGTCCAACCAAAGAGCCAAGCAGAAGGGGAAGAAAATTCAAAGCCAGATCATGATCCAAAATCAACTCTTCAAGACAAAAGGGGTTGCAGCATGGAACAATTTGCCAAAGTTCACTCTGAACTAAAAGCCAAAAAAAGAATCAGTTTGGCAAGATTGGAAAAGGCCCTGATGGAGAGTGACAGTGAAATAGAGGAAGAGGTTGGCATAAGCCAAAGAAAAGAAATGGTTGAGGAAGAAATGTTCGAAGCCTTCATGGCTGAACAGACATTATTGGTTGGGAAACTAGCAGAGACAAACCATTCGAAGATAGCTATTGGTACTGAAGTGCCAGAATGCAGCATGGAAGATGCTTCTGAAGTAGCTGAACAAGTCAGCCAGGAAATGAAGCAGGTACAGCCAGTCGTCCAATTTGGATCATTCTCTCCGGTGTCAGTGAATATGGTGCTCATATTACCACAGGAGTTTCAAGCTGAAGATGACAACCAAGGTCAGGAGATGGACCCAATCCCGGTTTCCAGTGAAGACTCGCTTGTGAGTATGGTACAAGACGAATCTGAATCGGCCACACCAATGGAAACTGAAGGTGAAAGTAAGGAAGAGGTCAGTATTAACCTCTCATACCCTTTTTGAATTCCCTACAACATCCATGACTCAGCATGTCAAGCCTTTGTATATCAAAGCTTTCTTTGATGGAGTACAGATGAATCGGGTATTGGTGGATAATGGGGTAGAAGTAAACTTGCTTCCAAAATCTTCGTTGACGAAACTAGGAAAGAAGAACCCCAGACTAATCCCAACCAGTACAGCCATTGCTGGCTTCGTTGGAGACAAACAGATGGCTCAGAGAATTTTGCCCATCAACCTGAGTGTGGGAACCAGGGACTGCATGACGGCATTCTTCGTTATCGACAGCAATGCTAAGTACAATGCTTTACTTGGTAGAGATTGTATTCACACTAACAAGTGTGTGCCTTCCTCTCTGCATCAAAAGATAATGATGGCCTTAGGCAATAGAGAAACAGAGAAAATTGATGCAGATCCTCAACTTTTCATAGCCTGTGCAGACTTCGCAGAGGCCAAATTGTATATTGAGGGAGTGACACCACTCAGTATACTAAGAAAACCTGATGGCTCAGCTGAAGTAACGGCTGATGAGGAATTGGCACACCTAAAGCACTTAGTCCAGGAAAGTGCTGATGAAGAGTTTGTCGTTAAGGATGACAATGATGCCTGGTTGTAGGCAAAGAGATGAAACCAAAGAAGCCAAGTCTTTGGCTCTAATTAAGTTCTCAATATTGGGTGTAAAGTCAATAGTCCAGAAAGTGCAAGAACAAGAAAAAGAAGCCATGATAATTGGCTGCAAGCAGGAGCAGTAACAGGCCAGAGTTTTGGCCCTTGATAAATACTGTGCATTGGACATTGAAACAAAAGTTCAAGAGATACAAGAAGAAGAAGCCCTACGGACAGATTTTGTCTATAAGGAGGAAGGTAAAGATATTAAGTCAAAGAAGCTAAGAGTAGAACAAAGCAATGAGATTGCTTCGAAGTCAGAAGAAATCAAAGAAGGAGCTTCAGTAAGCTCTTAGATACAAGACCCCTTAGAAGAAGTAAATTTAGGGGAAGGTTCTATACAACAGCCCACCTATATAAGTGCTTGGTTAAATGTTCTTGACAGGGACCAGTTATTGGTTGTTCTGAAGAAATATAAAGATTGTTTTGCATGGTCTTATAATAAACTACCAGAATTGGATAGGTCATTAGTAGAACATAGGCTCCCTATGAGACCTAATTTCAAGCCATATAAGCAAAAACTAAGAAGAATGAGTCCGGAAGTGATTCAGAAAGTTAAGGAGGAAATTCTTAGACTACTCAAGGCAGGCTTTATTAGGACAGCCAGGTATGTTGAATGGATATCCAATATTGTGCCTATAGTTAAGAAGAATGGTAAAATGAGGGTATGCATTGATTTCAGAAACTTAAATCTAGTAACTCCAAAAGATGAGTATCCTATGCCGATAATAGATTTGTTGGTAGACAGTTCAGCAGGGCATCAAATTTTATCAATGATGGATGGGCACTCTGGTTATAACCAAATCTGCATTGCAGAGGAGGATATCCACAAGACAGCATTCAGATGTCCTAGGAATATTTACACCTTCGAATGGGTTAAGATGTCATTGGGCCTAAAGAATGCTGGGGCTACATATCAAAGGGCTATGAACACTATCTTTCATGATCTCATTGGAGGGTATTTAGAGTGTTATATTGATGACATTGCAGTGAAATCCCAATCCATGGAGGAGCATCTGTTTCACTTAGAAGCAGCTTTTGAAAGAATAAGAAAGTTTAAGTTGAAACTCAATCCTCTTAAGTGTGCTTTTGGCGTATCATCTGAAAACTTCTTGGGCTATGTAGTACACAAGAAAGGAATACAGATTGACCAGAATAAAGCCAAAGCCATCATTGAAACCAAACCTCCATCAAGTAAGAAGGAATTACAAAGTTCCTTGGACAGGTTAATTTTCTTCGAAGATTCATTTCTAATACTGCACAGAAAACTAAAATATTTTCTTCCTTGTTAGGCTAAAAGATGAAGAGGAATTTGTGTGGACAACAGAGCATCAAATTGCTTTCGAAGGAATCAAAGCCTACTTGGCCAACCTTCCAGTGCTGATGCCACCAAAGGGTGATAAGCCCTTGAAGTTGTACATAGCTGCAGCCGAGGATTCATTGGGAGCTTTCCTAGCCCAAGACAATAAAGAAGGCAAGGAGCAAGCTGTTTATTACCTTAGTAGGTTTCTAAATTCTTGTGAATGTAAATACTCAGCTGTGGAAAAGCTGTGCCTTGCATTGTATTTTGCTGCAATGAAATTAAGATACTATCTTTTGCCTACAACTGTCTTGGTAATTGCAACCACAGATTTGGTTAAATATATGTTATCTAGACCCATGTTAAGGGGAAGAATTGGCAAATGGATACTAACTTTATCAGAATTTCATTTAGAATATGTTCCCCAAAAGGCAGTAAAAGGACAAGTTTTAGCTAATTTTTTGGCAGACCATCCATCTCAAACAGAAAGTTAAGAGATAATGGAACTTGATATAGCTAGTGTTGAACCATGGCAAATGTGGTTCGATGGATCAAAAGTCAATGGTTTAACTGGAATTGGTATAGTAATTAAGTCACCACAAGGAGTAGACACCACACATGGTTTCAAAGTGGATGAAATTACTTGTTCCAATAATCAAACTGAATATGAAGCCTTAATAATGGGACTAAAAATTCTTATTGGATTACAAGCTCATGCAGTTGACATATTTGGAGATTCTCAATTGGTAGTTAACCAAATGAAAGGAATTTTCAAGTGTCAAAGTATAAGTATGTTGTCATATTATGTTGTTGCATTACATCTGCTTTCCCAATTTCATATAGCAAATGTAACTCATGTCCCAAGATTCTTGAATAATAAAGCTAATGATGTGGCTTAGAAAGCTTTGAATTTCAAGAGAAGAGATAATACTCAAAGGGACATAAGTCAAACAACATATCAGAAATTAATACCACCTTTAAATAAAAGGAATATGGTCTTGGAAGTCAATCATAATGATTTATAAGAACAAGATTGGAGGCATCCAATAATGCAATATCTGGCTGGCTCATCTTCAAAGGCCAGTAGAAAAATTAAATTGCAGTCTATACAATACATGATAGGTGGTAATGCTCTCTACAAAAGGGGGGGAGATAGTTTATTGTTGGAATGCTTAGGCCCAAAAGAAGCATTGACAGCCATGGCTAAGGTTCATGAAGGCATTTGTGGTGTTCATCAGCCTGGTGTGAAGATGAGATGGTTACTTCGAAGGCATTCCTATTATTGGCCAACTATCCTTAAAGACTGCATAGAATATGCAAGAGGTTGCCAGGCATGTCAAAAGCATGGCACAATAAGGCATGTGCCTATAACTGACCTGCATGCAGTTGTGAAGCCTTGGCCATTTAGAGGATGGGCCATGGATATGATGGGGAAAATACACCTACCCTCTTCAAAGCATCATTGTTTCATTTTGGTGGCCACTGATTACTTCACTAAGTGGGTCGAAGCTAAGCCATACAAGGCTGTAGACCAGACTGAGGTCATTGGATTCATTAAGGATTTAATCCATAGATTTGGTATCCCACAGACTATAACTGTTGATAATGGGACTGTATTTGATGGAAAAATAGTAAAGTCTTTTGTAGCAGAATTTGGAATCAACCTTGTTAATTCCATCCCCTATTATGCACAAGCCAATGATCAAGCTGAATCATCCAATAAGTTTTTGAAAAAAGAAATACAGAAAGTTGTGGAGGACAACCCTAGAGATTGGCATAACTTATTGTTGAATGTATTATGGGCTTATAGAACTTCTCCAATGTCAAGCACAAGAGTCACTTCTTATGCCTTAGAATATGGGCATGATACAGTATTACCTGTGGAAATTAATGTTAAGTCCTTGAGGGTAAGATGCCAAGACCAGTTAGATCTTGAGCAATACCATCAAAGTATGTGCTTAGAGTTGGAAAGTATAGATGAAGCTAGAATTCTGGCATTAAATAGCATTCTTTTCCAAAAGAAGAAAGCAGCCAAAAGTTATAATAAGAAAGTCAAACACATTGGCTTTGATGAAGGTGATTTGGTATGAAAGACAATACTCCCAATAGGGATCAAAAGCCATAAGTTTGGTAAATGGTCACCTAACTGGGAAAGATCATATCAAGTTCATAGAGTCCTACCTTTTGGAGCATACCATCTGAGAAATTTGAATGGATACATACATCCCAAAAAGATTAATAGCAGATATTTGAAGCCTTATTTTCTAACCATATGGGAAACACAAGGAATAAAATAAATACTAAGTACAGGAACACAAGAATACTCAAATGGTAAATAAGAATTTGTTTTTCATAAAGAGTTGAATACATTTTGTCATAAATTGGCCCAAAAGTCAGTACAGTGCCTCAGTTGTTCTTTTACAATGGATGTTCTATTCTTAAATGATGAAAACAACTGGATGGATGTGGTCATTTCCTACTTTCGGTCGGCCAGTCCTTGATTGGTATGCTGCAACTTGGTGTCAGTTCGGATTAAGGCCTGGTTAACTGCAAATAGTTCCTCCTCAAGTTGAGTTTTGTTCTCCAATAGTTGAGTTTGAAAGTGGGAGACAGAAGAATGTTGTTCCTTCAGCTCTGATACTTCAGTATGTACTTTGGAAACAAAGCTCTGGTCTCTAACCAATTTCTCCTCAGCAGCCTTGGCAGCATGGCAAATGTTGATGTAAAAATCAATAGTGGCTGCTGCCTGAGATAAATGACTTGAGACAGTCATGCCGGATTGCTCAACGATTTTGCAACACTGAAGGAAGCCATTTCTTATTATAGACCTCTGTAAGGCCTCAAAAGAGATCCTCGAAAAAGATGTCAACAGCTCCAGACAGCTGTCCAAGTCTATCCGAGGCGAAGAAGTCTTACTACTGGTGGAAGAGCTCTCAAAAATTTCTAGCAAGGAATCAGCCAGAACTAATGGTTCAGTCTCATCACCAGCTATTGGAGAGGTGGAAGGTATGTCGAAGAGACTAGCTAGTCTAGCTTCGAAGATGTCTACCTCATCCATGGACATGAAGGGTGCAGAAAGAGCTTTGATGGAAGGCACAAAGGACTGCATAGGGATAGGAGAAATGAGTGAAGCATCTTCAGCAGTTTCTATAGTTCTAGCCAGCAGTAGGTCGAGGGAAGAGAGGCTGGAACTAGGCAGAGATAGCTACCTTTTTTCTCTTTGTTCTCTGTAATGGTATTTCTTGCTCTTTCTCAATCTCTCTCTCTCTTCAGTCTGAGATTCAGATTCTTTAGGAGTAAGTATTAGCTTCCTTTTTTTTCTACTATTGTTTGTCTTTGAGAGCAGCTAGAGTTTCAGCTCTTTTAGGAGATTCTTCTTGTGGAGACCCTGCACCAAGAAGTGAGTGTAAAGGAAATAAACAAAAGAGTCTAAAAGAAAAGGAACCTGAAAGTATTTACCCTTTTTCGAAGCAGCTCTGGTAACTCTAGCTGGAGGGAGTGAGGCTACAGGAACAGTTTGGGCAGCTGTGGAAAGAGAGGGTATGTTTTCAACTGTTGTTGGTTTAGCCTTAGAAGGCACTCCTAGCCCTATCAGCAAATCATGAGGGTGTACTGATAGGCACACTTCTATGTTGGCTGTCTACCAGTTTTGAAATCTTTTCAAAGCCAAGTCAGAAAGAAGAGAGGGGACAAATTTGAACTCACTCAATTCTTTCAACAGTTTAAATGTTGCCGCCTCTAGTTTTGATTTGGATATTCTCAGGTCTCTGGCCGTAAGATGGACATTCGAGAGGCTGCAAAGTGGAATGGGAATCCCCTGAGTAAACCCAAATTGTCTGGCAAACTGAGAAGGGCAATATACCTCAGATATACATTTATAAGCTCGAGAGTTTAAAGTACCAATGAACAACTCTCTCGGTAACAAAATAGAAGCCCACATATCTTTGTGTGGTGGGGTGGAACACTTTTTATCAGCCAAGAATGTTTGCAGCCAAGCAGGTCCTTTGTTGGCATCAAAAGGGCAAAAGAATGAGGCAGATGGAGAAATAGGAAGTTGATGAAAAAAGGTGAGGTAATAGGCAAAGGAGGCAAGATAAAGAACAATTCTAGCATATTTCTCCCCATAAGTGCTAGGATCCTGAACACGGAATTTTAAGCATTTGGGATGCAAATCAGCGAAGTAAGCAAAGAGCCAGAGTTGAAGCACCCAAAGAGGACCTCCTTGGTTGATGTCAAGAGGTTTCTCACAAAATTAGGAACAAGCTCTATAAATATGGCCTAAGAGATATGGGGCCAAGGCTATGCGTTTCTTCAAAACAAGGGCCTTTGCAAGTGGGGCGAATTTAGGCATAATCCGTTGAGATGATGTACAAAAGAGAAATTTACACAACCAGTATAAAATAAAGGAAAAAAGTTCTCTATCTCTCACGGGCCTACCCTTTTGTTTTCAGCCTTTACAAAGTCACTATAGGAGGAATTTAAGGGAGGAAGGGAAAACTTAACAGAAAGGTCCGAATAGTTGGGTGTAAAAGGAATACCAATGGGTGAAAGCCCTAGGAGATGGCAGATATCAAGAACGGTGGGGGCCATCATGCCACACCGAAACTGAAAAAAATTAAAAGCCATGTTCCAAAAGCAAAAAGTAGCAGGAATCAAAAAAGGGTCTTCAGGAATGATAAACTTGGAAAGACGAAGGGCGTCGAGAATACAGAGCTCTTGCAAGTCATCTTCTCTTGCAGGCACAACTCTGTCATACCATTCCTCCCACTCAGCTCTCAGTGTCGGCCAGCAACGGTGAGGACGGGTCATTCTCCAATTCCCCCAGTCGAGCCCCCCTTCATAAAGAAGAAAGTGGTCCTCCAAGCGAGGATATAAAGCTGGAAGTTGAGCGGGAGCTTCTCGAAAGATAGGACCTAGGACGTATTCTTGTTTATCGCTATGGCGAGGAACAAAGAGGCGTCCGTCTATGGCACTTGACCCATCACCTGTAAGTTTGGCGATCTCCTCCTCAATACATCGCTTCAAAGCCATTGTTGGGCTTATACGATCATCAGTTGGTACTTTCAGAGAAGAAGAATCCATTGGTGACAAGTAGCAAGGAAGAGAGGGTTAATAGAGGGGAAGGGTTTGTGTGTTGAACAAACGAGTGATTTCAGAATACGAAGTAAAAGAATTCTAAAAACCTTTGTGTCTGGAAAATATATCGTGTAATTCGTAGAAAAGTACTAAAAGTACAGATACGAAGAGTTTCCTTCAATATTAATACTTTTAGAGGGAAAAACACATCCCAGATGTTGTCAGCTTCGAAATAAAACATTTGGCTTCGAAGCCAGTTTTAGGGCCAAAATGAAAGAACAAGCGGCTTCGAATGTCGAAAGCCTACTTCAAAGCACATTCCATACCTAAGGATGTAAAAATGTTCAAGTATTTGTTTACTTCGAAGGGGTTTAAAGACCTATTTTATGTTTCTTAGTGAGAGTAGTATCCTTTGAAGCAAAACTTGAGATCCATTAAGGATGGAAATTGTTGTTCGAAGTATAATAAATTATTTGGCTTCGAAGCCAATTTTGGGCGCCAAATTGAAATGACAAACGGCTTCAAACGTCGAAAGCTTAGTTCGAAGCACATTCCATGCCCTGCGGTGAAGGAATGTTTTGATATTTGTTTACGACAAAGGATTAATTAGTAAGAATAAATCCTTCGAAGCAATGGAAATTGTTGTTCGAAATATCAAAACCAATAGTTGGTTTGGCAATATACAGAAGAGTTTGTTTTTTCGAATTTAAACAATGCAGCCCTTGAGAGGGGCTTCCATATTTTGGAAATTATGGACTGTTGTTCGGAGAGTGGTCAATTTAAAACTAATTGATTGTACTAACCATATGACCATATGTTGGATATGTTTAAAACAAGCTTTAAAGGGCAAGATTGTCAAAATTCGAAGCACTGATTCTAAAACAGAAATCAGCAAAAGTTGTCAACTGTATTCCATAAATTGAAAAAGTTTGTGTTGGTTTTCCAGTGTTTCATTTAAGACAATTGAATCCAGATTCGAAGGATGAGATTGGTTAGTTCGAAGCCCTAAATTTACTTATAAAGGCAAACAGAGATAAATTCGAACCATGCCAAGCAAAGAGAAAAGACTTAGATATATTAAAACAAAAGCAATTACGTTAAAAGTTCCTCTTTGAGTACAAATTCTAGTTCATAAAAATAAGGAATAGAATAAATAACGAGATCATGGAATTTAGTCCAGCTATGGTCAATAAATTTCTGTTCTTTTTTTATTCTATCATATATTTGTTCCAAGCTTGGTTGCTGAAGTTGACGTGCTCTCATTTGATAAAAGAGCTCTTCAGTCTTTATTTCGAACGATGTCTCTTTTAGCCCTTGTTCTAGCTCGTCCATATCCAAGTCATCCCAGTACGCAGAGTCTTTATTCTTGAAATCATTATATTCCTCGATGAGGTTCTCTGCTTCGTACTGGGTATGAACTCAGAGGGATGAAAGTTGGTCCAAAGATTGGGTGGTGGCCAAAGAAGTCCGGTGCCAATGGAGAAGCAATGGGAGTTGGTCCAAAAACATATGGAGTTCTGCTTGGGTGATGGGGTTGAGAACATGACCTTGAGTCAGAATATCACAAGCCCATTGAAGGTTTTTGAGAGGAACATCGTCCTTAAGAACATTGAAAGGCAAGTGAGAAAAGGCCGCAAGTAGAAGTTGGGCTTACTTTTGTTGAGCTGGAGTAGGAGGAGGTGGAGGCTTGTAAGGAGGAAAAACCTTCTCCGCAAAAAGGGTAAGCTTCAATCTCTCTATCCATGAAGGTTTTTGCAGAGGAGGAGGTATAAAGGCTTCCGTTTCAAATAAAGGAAGGAACCGAGGGACATTAACACAATCAAGCCAGTCAGAAGGATGAAGCTTCGCGTTCTTGGCTAAAAATGATAAGTTATACCCCTGTGCCTCTTCTGGGCGAAGGGTAGCTCGTACTATCTTTGTAGGCATAGATGATGTGTACCATGCTACAAGTAGATTATCCTCTAAACTACGTCGGTGATCGATGGGCACGTAAGGATAGACCATTAAGCTTCGCGCATAGGAAAGGAACTCTAAAGGATCAGTGAACTCGACAAAGTGATGGTTAATTCGCTCCCTTAACTCACATGTCTCAGAGTCCGACCAGCCTCTCCAACCAGAAGCCCCAGAAGAAGAAGAAGAAGAAGCCACGGCCTCATTCTATGCAGAAGATTGTGAATTAAAAGAAGAGCTTCCCATGTCTATATTTGCAAACTTCTGAATCAAGGGATTGTGGACAGTATGTTCCTAATCAAAAGGTTGACAATTTGAGAAAGCTTCCATAACTTGAATATAGAAAGGTGGGTAAAGGTGGCTAATCAATGCATGAAGATTCTTTCGAGGACGAATGGTTTTATCAAACAACTCTTCATATGCTTGATCGAGATAAGAAAAGGTCTGTTTCTCCATTGAATTGGACTTTTCGAATACTGAGATAGTAGGCATGTTTAAGGGATCAAAGAGGAATTAATGCAAATGATCATCAATGAATGACGGTTGTGTTTCTAAAAATATAAAGCCCATGCACGTTCTAAAACGTGGATAAAAGACTTTGATCCACTAATATCACCAAGTATTGGGTATATTAGTGCGGAGGGTAATGTTGGCTACATATTTTGTATTAGCCAATTATAATTCAACGCGTGGCAAAATAAGGGCAATACAGGAAGACTATTCAAGTTTTCAATCATGATCGAACACGTGGCAGTCAGTATTGGTTTTACGAGATCTGCATAGTATTGGATCAACATAGAGATATAAAGTGATGTGGCTTCAACGGTTACTCACATTCAAATTCAAAATTATGAGGGAAGCCTAACTGCAAGTGATGACATAGTGGAGCTAACTATAAGGCAACATGATCAGCGATCATGGAGAAGCGATTCGACGGTTGGAAGTGCAGTTCGATGGTCATCCTTGAGGAGTATAAATAGCAAAGAAGGCCCCAGAAAAGCCGCCCAGACTCAGATCCAGAAAACTAGTTTTATTTTACATTATTTTCCAGTTTTACATTTCTTGTTCTTTATATTTCTGTACTTCAAATTCCTGCACTGCATTTCGTTCATAGGAGTAGATTTCAAGTAGATTGTTGCTGTAAACCTCTACGAGGCTGATTCAAATCTTTGTAAGTCTTTTATTTTGCTTAATGAAATACTACAACTGTTCTTTATTTACCCATTGTTTGCTTAATTCTCCTAACAAAGCCACTAGTAAAAGTCATCTTCATTGAAACTGAAAGAACTAAAACACAATCGTCTAATAATTGGTTGGCAATTAAATTTCTGTAAAGGCTGATTGATCTTTGCTGGCACGCTCACAATTACAAAAATAACCTTCGAAAACTAAAAAGCCAACAGTATCTCAAACATATTTTCACACTACATAATGATAATCCTAGATCCGTGCTCACATTGGGAAGCAGACAAACGTGGCAAAATGTATGACTGTGAAAATTCTTTAGTTGCGTTTGGTTTACTTTTAGAATTTTGATTCTAATCAAAAAAATTCAAAACGCTTTTCAAAACGCATAATCAAATACACAATGCAAAACTCAATTCAAAATTCATAATCAAATTCTTTTCAAAACTCTATTTTTAAAAAAAAAAAATCAAAATTTGTTTTTATTTTGTTTTTTAAAATTATTTTAATAATCATGTTTTAAATGTGAAGTTCTGTTTTGAGTTATGAGTTATAAGTTATAAGTTATAAGTTGAGTTTTGAAAAGAGAAAATTTATTTGGTTATAAGTTTTGAAAAGAATTTTGAATTATATTTTTTTAATGTGCACTGTATTTCATACAATTGTGAGCTGTATTTTTTAAAAATATTTTAAAAATAATAATAAATTATTTTTATTTTAAATATTTTTTAATATGAATATTTTTTAAATTTTAAATTTTTTTATTTTTTTAACAAATTGGCCAATACTTACAAAAATAACAAAATTTATTTTTTGAAAAAAAATATATAATAAAAAATAATTTTAAAGAACAAAGTAAAAGTATTTTTTTGAATTTTTTTTAATAGAATTTTGAAAAGAGTTTGGTTATGAGTTTTAAGTTATAAGTATTTGGTTATAAGTTTTGAAAATAGTTTTTGAATTTTTTTTTTTTTTTTTTTTTTTGTTGCATGAAAATCCTTCCACTCTCCCATAGGTCCAAGGTTCTCTCGCAGAAATCACCAAGGTGTCTTGTTGTCCGTTCCGAGTAAGAGACTATAACCAAAGAACTTGCCCCAACCCTCCAAGATAAGTTCCACTTAAGTCAGGACTTGCGCAGCGCGAAGCATCGAAACCACATCAAGTACTGTGGTAACAACAACTTGAGACTTAACCTCTTAACCAATTGCGCTACGTCCAAGAAATTGGCCCAAGGAGTTTCAAACTTAAGACCTGGGGTCTTAACCCCCAAGCCTTTACCAAGTGCGTTACTGCCTTGGATTATTAAATTGAGTTTTGAGTTATGTGTTTAGTTATGATTTAAGTGTAAAGTTGTATTTTGAGTTTAAAATATTAAAAAAATAAAATAAAATAAAATATTTAAAATAAAAAAGTAAAATTTTCCTAAACATTTTTAAATATTTAAAAAAATAAATCTAAAAAATTTCAAAATACAACTCAAAACTCTTTTCAAAACTCAAAACTTTTTTCAAAATTCAAAATTTAAAAACTCAGAACTCTTTTCAAAACTCATAATAAAATAAATTTTCACTTTTTAAAACTCAACTCACAACTCTACACGTAACTTACAATTTCATACTCAAGTCATGGTTTTAAAACTAAATCAAACGGAGCTTTCGTTTCTCTTCAAGGCCCTTTTGGGAAGTTGGCAAAAAGCCAATTTGGTTTTTTGGGATCATATCACCTCTTTACTTTTTTACATAAAAAGACCAAAAAAAAGTCACAAAAAAGCAAAAAAACTAATTTTTTATCAACTTTTCAAAACACTACTACATTATCAAGTATGATCATGATGTGGCCTTTTGATTTGTTCTAAATTCAAACTTTTTTTATTTAATTTTTTTTTTTATCTCTGTTCTTTTGGGTTGAATATACAAGCTTTTATTTCTTTAGGCTACGTTTGTTTTGCTCCATAGGATAGAGAGAATTAAGAATACGATAAGATTGAATAAGAAAATTATTAGTGTGATAATATTAAGTTGCAGATGTAGAATAAAAAGTATTTATTTGTACACCACCGGATTAGTAATACTATAGATAATATTAATATATAAAATTAATATTTTTAAATTTTTAATATTATAATTATATTTTTTTGTTCTAAAAAATATAAATTTTACTTAAAAATTATTTAAAAATTCATTAATCCCCTCACTCAATTTCTAATCTCAAGACCCAATGGAGGGGATTATTAGTCCAAGGGAATAGCTAATCTCCTCACTCATGTCTCCAATCAAATACTTATGTTTGTTTGGACAGACTAGATAAAGGGAGATTGTAATTTATCAGACTGTTAATCCTTGAATATATAACTCCTTGACTATTTGGTTTGATAGGATGTGTATCACATGTTTGCTTAGTCATAGAATTAGATGTAAGGAAATGACTATTCCATTGAATCTTATGTTTGTTTGAAATATTATGAAGAAGAATAAATGTTCAAAAGATAATTTTGCCCTTTAAAATTGTTTACTAAATAATATCAATTTTTTGCGGCTAGGTAAAATAAATATATATATATATTATTTTTTTTAAATTAAATAAATAAAATATCAATAAAAATTTTTGTTATTTTTTAAAATAAAATTTCAAATAAATTTATTTTAAAAAACAATAATTATTAAATAAAACATCAATAAAAATTTAAATAATGAGATTAAATTAAATAAAACATCAATAAAATTTTAAAATAAAACATCTATAAAAATTTATTTAAAAAAATAAATAAAACATCAATAAAAATTAAATAAAATTATTTTATTTTTAAAATTTTATTTAAAAAATAAATAAATAAAACATCAATAAAAATTAAATAAAATTATTTTATTTTTAAATTGAGACATTTAAATTTTATTTAATTTTATTAAATATAATACGTAATTAAATCAAATACTTGGATAGTTATCCCACCAATTCTATCACATACTCTCTTAGGACATGTTTGATTGGATGGATTAGAGCATGATATTGGGATTATTAATCCGTAGACCCAATTATCCTATATTTGTTTTAACATTTTAGTTTAGGATTATTAATCCAACGGATAATTAATCCAACAAATTTGTAGGATTATTAGTAATGGGGTAGGGGTGAGATTATTAATCCAATGG
This sequence comes from Camellia lanceoleosa, assembly GCA_025200525.1. Classification (NCBI taxonomy): domain Eukaryota; kingdom Viridiplantae; phylum Streptophyta; class Magnoliopsida; order Ericales; family Theaceae; genus Camellia; species Camellia lanceoleosa. The sequence goes on along the minus strand of CM045763.1, from coordinate 10,064,759 downwards.
ATAATTTATCTTATTAATCTAATTGGATAGTGAATACCACACTAATTTTAATAAGATTATTAATACTTCACTATTAATCTTGTGAATCAAACATGGCCTTAGGATATAATAGTCCCACATATGTGGGATTGACAGTCCAACCGGACTTCTTACGAATTTGCAACCAAACAATGGACTCCATGATTCAATAGACATGGTGTTCAATCCCTCCAAACAAACGTACCAATAAGTCTCACCAATTATTAGTCCAATCTCTCTTTCCAAAGATCCAAACAAACATAGCCTTATCGTTGGTTCTTGATGCTTTCTCGAAGGGTAATAAATTGAAGTTTGCCAGCTATACTCCAGATGCAAATTGCTATGCAAAGGTAACCCTTTGATTAAACCGCCTTAATAATGGAATTTTATTATAGCATTTTAGTTTTTTCTTACGCTTGTTTGTTTGAAAAATGTTTTTGCATTTTCAGACATAGTGCACTAAAAAATAAAAATTAATAGAAAAAAACTTATTTTGGCTAAAAAAAAAAAAATTACTTTTAAAATATGAAAAAAAAATTTGTATTGAAATCTTACAACCTCTGCCGCCACCACCTCACCCAACCCCACTTTCAAAATATCACAAATAATGTCAGGTGGTGCAATGGACTACCAAATCTATTGAACCAACATAGTACAAAATCAAAAATTCAAGGGTAAAATTGTAAGAATAAAAATGACACAGAGAGTAAATAATAGGGACTATTGATATAATTTGTCTAATGTTTTATATAGAAATAAACAGACTGTTATTACATCATTTTAGTTCTGTTATAAATACAAAAAGAAACATAGATTAAAAATTTGTCCAACCATACGCATTCCAATTTCTATTTTTACTAGTGTACCAAGGGTGGACCACTGCACACATTCATGGGACTTGAAGAATGTAGGACCCAAAAATAGGCAGGAGTATAGGGGTGCGTGCATATATGCATATGATAATGGGTTCAAGTGGCTATAGCATTGGCCACGAAGTTATTATATATACAATACGAGGGTCATCATCACCAAAAAAGAGCATCATCTTTCACTCTCCTAAAGCCCACCTCTTCTCTTATCTCTTTAGAAGATGAGGTGAATCTCTTGTTTGGATTTCTTGTGCCTTTTTGGCCCTTCACTCTAGATATCTGTGGATAACAATCCATCCCATTCTTGCTCTTCAGTCTCCCCATTTGTTATATATTCCTCCAAATATCTCTCTTTTTACCCTCTCTTTTTGCCCTTGCTTTTTATTGTTATTTTACTTTGAAATTTGTTTTGTTTCTCATTCCTTCCCTCTTCTATTCTTTCTTGACTTCTTCCGTTTTTTTGTCCATTTCTATCAAGAAAAATGTATCATAACCAATATCATCCCTTTCCTTGTTTGCATTGCCACCCGCGTAGCTACATTCGCATGGTAACTCTCTCTGTCTCTCTCAATTCATATACAAATGTGGATTTAATTTGGGCATGTGAAATTCAGGTTCAACATCTTATAGAGAGGTGTTTGCTTCTTCATATGAACCGTGATCAATGCATAGAGGTGCTTGCAAAGCATGCTAGCATTCGACCCCTCGTGACACTTACAGGTCTCTCTCTCTTTCTCTTAGTTAAGATCCTCAGAATTTATGTCATTAAAGTACTTTTAATTGCACAATGTAATGAGAATCTTGAAATACACCAATTTCAAGATACAATCATATTCCTACTAAAAGTGTATTCCTGATACAAGAACATGGATGTTAAGAGCAGAGTATTCTATATCTAACATATGGAACTAGAACTACATATGTGTTCTTTGTTTCTTCTATCTATAGCATCTCAGCATGCCTAGTCAACTTATACATATGCATGCATGTATTAGCATTCTCAGATTCTATTCATGCGCACTTACATATCTACATTCTCTCCTACGGGGTTTCTATGAGCAAGTATTAATATATTATAGAGTAGTTCTTTTACTTGCACAGAAATCGATCATAGTGTTGTTCTGTGATCAGTTTGTGTTCTTAAACTTTTTAGTGTGTAAATTAGTGTGGATTCATTGGTTTACTTAACCAAGTTAATGGTTGCAGTGTGGAGAGAGCTACTAAAAGAGAATAGGGACTTCTTTCAAATGTATTTCCACCCCATTTCTCCGAGGCCTTTCATAAGTAAGCCCTTGAGCTTGAACTTATTCTTCCTAAGAAAATTTTTAAAAAAATTGGGCACAATTTTTATACAGAATTTTCTACGATAATAATACGCCAGGTTCATTTATGTAATTAAATGTCATTTTAACAAATCTGTGGTTAAATAACTTCTTCCCACGTTAACATATGTACCTTTTCAGTTTGTATCTGTACTTAGGCACAAGAAAATATTTCTTATCGTTTAGCAAAATCTATTGTTTTGTATGTTTTTGGAATCCTAAAAGATAATTAGTTTTGCATATTATTTTTCAGGTAGACGTATTCGAAAGAAAGCAAGGTTTGCGAGGAGGAAACAATATTGGAAGTGAATGAGGATTATAATCCTCGAAAGAGAAGCATATTATAGGAAGAAGGAGTTAGTGATGTCTTATTAGGGTTTTGAGAGAGCATTATCGGGATCCATTGCTTTGGATCATATTTAAATTAGTGGATCTTAGTAGATAAAACAAATCGAATATGGGTAACGATCTTCAAACCATAAAAGTATATTACCCCCTCATTCTCTCACTTGTGTGCGTGTGCTAAATCGCGCACACATGAATTTTTAGATTGAAAAACAAAATGAATTCCCATTTGAAAATCACATCTGTTAAAATGATAAAAAAAAATTCAACACGATCTGAGAAAGATATTACAAAATTAATAATTAATCAGTGCATTAACGTTCTTGTTCACATCTTCACACTCAAAATTTTCATTTCAAAATTCCATTTTCCATTTTTCATATATTCACAAACAGAAATAATTTTTACAAATCATATAAAAACCCAACATTTTTATATTATTTTCATTATGGTGAAAAATTGTTTCTCAATAAAAGTGATTGTTTTCAAAAAAAAAAGAAAAATCTTGAAAATTAATTTTAAAATATTTTGTCAAACAAGTTTTCTATATCAATTTTGAGATATTTATGATACCTAACCCTAACACTAACTCTATCCCCAACCCCAAAAAATAACTTTGTTTTCATGGTTATTTATTAGTAATTGATGGTAGAGCTGCTTACATAGAAGAAAGAGTTGTCATTAGAAAAATTACATCAACCATTTTACTGAGTCCTCAACAAGCTTGGAGTCAGAAAACCTCAATTCCCAAAGAGCATCTACCTCAGAAAGGCAAATGATTGAAACCCTAACCCTAACCTTAAAACAGAAACAGCTCTCTTCTTCTGGTAGTTCTTATTAAATGCTCCTTTTACTTAAAAGGGTGTTTTTGTCCATTTGGAATGCCTCAGAGCCTTTCTTTCACGGAAACAATTGCCCTCTACATGGACCTGAAAATTGTTTGCGATAAAAAAGCCATGCACCCATCATCAGTAACATAAGAGAAAGCTTAAGTGCACAAAAAAAAAATTCATCGAATAAGACCCAAATGTAAAATACAGTATTAGGACCCATATGTGTGGGCCCGCATTTGTTAAAGTCTTTCGTGCTCCTAACACAACTGGTGGCATAAATTACTGTAAATATACTAGTAGAGTTAAAAGGATTAATGGTGTCTATAGTCTCGTGTTACAGATTTCAAGGCTACAGAATTCTAGAGTACTTCTTCAATAGTCTCAAAATATATCTTATGATTTTGACGTAACGAAATTGTTTTTCCAAGTAAGATAATGCTTACACATCTTTATTTGATTGACAAATCACCTAGTATGTTATACTATATGTGTCTACTTAATAATTTAGACAAATTTTTTTTTTTCTCATTAAAAAAAAAAATATTGATGAAAACCTAGCATACACAAAAATAGTTTACCAAAAAAAAGATTTACCAAAATTCTTCACTTATTATACGAAACAAAAGATAATAAAATAAAATCGATGATAAACAATATTTTTCATTATTTAATTAGCTTGTTCAATTAGCATAAGTGGTTGCATCATCAATTTGATAATCTAGTAATGAATAATGATTCAATCATTCAACTAGAAGAAAGTGACAAGCTATAGAATCTAGCAAGTGACATCTACAATTACCCAAATAGCCTTTCCTCAATTTAGGATTGTTTTTTAATTTTATTTTTTAAAAATTAAAAAAACAGACTTTTTAACTTACTTCTTAAAGTAGACCTAAGTTTGGTTCGTCTAGACTAGGCCACTGGTTCTCAAAATCCCAGTAAACAGTTGAGTCCTCATTTTGTCAGCCAAGTTTTGAAATGTGATTTCTATCTTGTGGCAAATTGTGATTGGATGCAGAGGCATTTATGAAATCATGTTGTTTTTAGCCACCTGTTTGTTTGATTACAACTGTTGTTCAACTAACCAGTGCCATGTGATCGGCTAACTAGAATAATTGAATAAAGAACCCAGGGGGTGTGGTGGAGTGGAAGGGACTCCTCCTCCCTTAACCAAGTGTCGGGGGTTCGATTCCCACCTTGGGCATGGAGCAATTTTAAATCCTCTGCTAATTTACCCTTCGAGGTGCCAAACCAAATGAAGGGATTAGTCTCATGATCGTGGGGATACCTGGGAGACCTAAAAAAAAAAAAGAATAATTGAATAAAGGACAAAATTGTAGAATTTATATTTTGATGTCAGCGTGATTTTAATTTATTTAATTTTGACTTTTTAGTTAATTTTATTTTTTTGTTAATTTAGTTCAATTAATTACTTCATTTATATTTTTTTTAGTTATAACAGTATTTAAGTCTAACTCATTAACTAATGAATGATTCTTTAACATTTTATATGTTTCATTGGAATAAAATGAAATAAAATAATTATTTTATCATAAATCTATTCTCACATTTGATTTATTAAAATAATAATAAAAATTATATTACAAATGAATTTATTATTTATTATTTATAATAGAATAATCATTTTATATAAAAATTAAGAAATAACAACTCCATTCAATTTAATTTCATATTAGTTGAACCACATATTCCACAAGATCAAAACAAATAACAAGTATATGATTGGTTTCAAACCCTACTCAGGTGTACCTCTAACTGTTGTTCATTCAATCACTATATTTGATGATATCTTTAACTGTTTTATATATATGGCATCATATTACCTCTCCGACATCTGAGCTCCTTGGCATCTTTCTCTCTCTCTCTGCAGGTCACAGCTCTCTCCAACTCTTTTGTTGTAATGAACTGGTGTGAAATGGGCCCACTGAAGGTACTCATGACATGTCAATGATGAAGTTAGTTTCCTTGAAATGGGAATATTATTGACCAAAATCTCAGGTCTAGGTTTTGTCATTTTCTCAAAAAAATCTCCATTGTCTTTGCTCATCAAAAAACTTACATTTTTTGCAGCTGCACTGAATGCCTCCTTGTGAGTCATGTTGGGATATTTAGCCTTCAACCTCCTGATTTCTTCTCTGCAATAAACATTTATGTAATGACAATAGCTCAAACCATGTATCGGTATGGGTCACTGTGTAACAATATCGAGGGTATCAAGTGATATATATCAGGAATAGTCTCATGGTTATGAATTTTTTAAAAATAATCAGCCGTAAAAATGTGCTTTTATAGCAGTCGAACCAGCCATATTGGCTATGAATTGTTGTATCGATCATATGAATCAACTAAGAACTGATATGTATCGGAACCAGTTCATACACATGATGTAATGTTCATTTTAACCGATACATTTGGGATATATTGATACTAGGACAAAAATTCAATACATAAAGCCTGAGAGCCTATTTGTAAGACCATGGCTTAAACCTAATACTAGAATAATTATCAATTTATTACTCAAACTTTAAGAGAAATCTTACTTAATGAAGTTGTTATAAGCTGATGGAGCTCGTTGCCGCTTCTCTGGGGCTGTTGAGAATCAAATAAAGATTAGAAACAAATTCTATTGAAAAGTTCAGTAGAGATCAGAAATTGGTACAGAAACAACAAAACCTTTCTTTTGTTCTTTCCAAGCGATCTAAAAATAAAGAACTAGTTAATACACTCAAGATTATTATGTATTTACAAAATACCATCAAAGTTAGAATTTGCAATTCCATCAACTTTCAACTTCAAGTGATTTTCAGTGACTTTACGTACGTTTGTTGACAATATGATTTATTGGGACAACATCCTCTTCTTCTTCATCCTCCCTTGAAATGACTGGGGATCGGCTCCTCTTGTCCAGAGCCTTTTGGCAATCCTCTTCCTCAGGACTACCATCTTGTTTTGGCAGCTGGAGAGAGAAAGAGAGAGAGTATGAGGGATCAAAAACATAAAATTGTCCAATACTTGTTATTAGTGGATCCACATCTAAAAAATCTTATCATCAATACACATTTTATTGTTCGTTCCGGTTCTGTGATCGATTTATGTATTTTTTAAGACTGATTCTGATTAAAGAACCTGGGATTCAGTACCTCATCATCTTGGTTGGGAGAAGAAAAATGATGGAGAGGGAAAAAAGAGGCTTTGATCATGTTCACAGATAGGAGGGTGGTGCAGTGGCCGCATCTCACCGTAACTACCATTGACAAACTACTACTTGGGACACTTACCTGAATTTGTGGGAAAAGGGAAAAAAAAATGAGTTAAATCCCAAAAAAAAAAAAAAAAATGAAAGCAAAAAGAATGCATAAACCACAAGAAGTACCAGTAAAATGGTCGTACAATAACCACACTGCACATAGCAAATCTGTTCTTGAAGATCCAAGAGATGGTTCAATGTAGACATTATCTCCCTCTCTTCTCTCTCTCTCTCTCTCTCACTCACACACACACACACACACACACACACACCCACTCAAACACACAGACAGAGGGTTATAAGAAGAAGGGTATGAATTTTCTTTAAAGACTAGGGGAGATTTATAGAGCATAGGTGGGGTGGGGGACTAACAATGTGGCATTAAGGCTTTGTCAAGTGACATTTATAAATGCAATGCTTGTACATTGATTGGTCGCTCACAATTCATCAATAATGTTAGTCTCCATATGCAAGACAGAGAAAGACATATCAAATTTCATATCACACCTTTTTTTTTTTGGTTAAAAAATATTATTCATACATAATTTATCATCAAAATAATGTAATAGTAGTATTCACGTAATAAATGTTATTTGAATAAACATATATTTTTGAAATGATAAATTTCAATACTACCACCTTATTTTGTAAACAAATTCTTTATATATATCAATGACACTAATAATTTTTGCACAAGAGTTACAATGCATGCAAAGTATCATAATGGAGCTTTTAAGGCAATAACCAAATCACAATCAGACCCTCACGAGTCATGACTTGGTGAAAGCAACATATAATTATGACCATGTTACTTTGACTACGTTTTTTCCCTCTCTCTCTCATGCATTCAACTCATATTGAATTGGTGAAAAATACTTGTTATCTTCATCAACTCTTTTGAAGTGCCAGACAGGTCCAAAGTTCTATGGGGGACTAAAATGACTAGTGACTGGTGAGTGCTTGTTCATTTCATGTCATGTTTTTCTCCTTATTATAAATCCCCCAATCTGTCTGTGCCCCCTTTAACTCTCTCTCTTTCTCTGTAGATAATTATGTGACATTATTCGTATGGTACTCCTAGTCAACGATGTAAAAAAGAAATTTACGAATAAAACAATACTGACTCACTTTTATTAAATAGATAGAAAATAAGAAACTGTTGAATAATGTGAATCTTAATAAGTATTCAACAGTCAACAGTCGGATTTTTAATATTTTTATAATTTTGTGATGTTGCTTTAATACTATGTATTTGTAGCTAAGGGGTCATATTTATATTGTAACTCTTTTCATATTATAGTGGAATCACAGCAACCATGGACATAATTTTATTTTGGGATAAACTATGTAAACAGAGGCGGATGGAAGGAGGGCTCAGGGGAGTCACGTGCCCCCCCTGAGTTTTGGAAATTTTTTTTTTTTTTTTTTACAAACATAAAAAAATATTTTATATAAAAAAATTATAAAAATATTATTTAGAGTGAAATATCAATGATATTTTTAAAATTATAAGAATAATAATGATTGTTTTGATTGAAAATAAAGAGATTATGATATTATTATCTATGAAAATTTTAATATAAGGGTGATCTCTATCATTATTGATATACAAACATAATTAATATCAATGAAAATATAGAATTTATTGAATTGTTAGTTACATTTAATATACAGGGTTCACCCTCCATGTGTTTCTTCATTATTGGTTAGTAATATTACATGTCAATGATTGCGTGGTATGACTATTTTATTGAATTTTTACGCATATTTTGTATAAAAAAATTACTTTATCGTTATATAATTTATTTTAAAACTTTATATCCATGACTTTTTTTAATGTTGTCCATGATACACTAATTACAAATAATACATTCACTTTGTTTGGTTTGAGTTTTCCAAAAACACTTTTCAAAAAATTCTACGTTTTTGTTTTTCGTATTTTTTGTTTTTATTGAATTTTTTTAATATTCTAAGCAATTTTTAAAATTTTTAGACACACCTAACATAAATATACTTAAAAAGTATAATTTTTGCGCAAAAAATCTTTAAAAAATTCACTAAATACCAAAAATATAAAAAAAAATACATTTTTCGTATTTTTTGTATTTTTATGTATTTATTAATTTTTTAAAATATTTTTTCACAAATATTTTATTTTTTTTTAGATACATCATGTATATAAAAAAGTAAAAAAAAAAAAATGCTTAAAATTTTAAAAATATTCACTAAAAAAAATAAAAAATAAAAAACTTAATTTTCAAAAAACTTAATTCAAAAAACTCAAACCAAACACATTGATTTTTTTTTTTTATCTTTCTTAAAGTCAATCGTAAAAATTTATGTGAAATATTTTTGTAAATATTTTTAATATTGTAATTAAGAAGCGCCCCCTCTTATTTATTTTCTTGGCTCCGCCACTATATGTAAATCTTTGTAATTCTTGTTTTATTCATATTTGTGTTACCTATCTCACTGATTCTGATTATGTGTATCAATTCTTAACTAAAATAATTCACTTAGCGTGTTTTGTGAATCCTCATTTACAAAAAGTAATATCTCATGATATTTCGGGACTACGAAATAAATTTCCCCCCTCTCCCTTGAAAGTGAAGGTGCAATAAGTTCTTCTTTTACCATATGTGAGGGCATGGGAAGTTTTCTAGAAGACTAATGTGCAGAAGGAAAGGAGGACATATTAGGGTTTGTCTTACTTGAAAGAGAGAAACTATAATTGACTATGAAAACAACTCAACTCTACTTTCTGCCCTCTCCTGTTCATGTTACTTTACTTACTTTCCCGTCCCTTTCTGTGTTTTTCACCCCTTAATGCTCAACACCTACTTGCCTGTGACCAGATCCTTTCTTTGTGGTCTACAAGACAAGTTTTTGTTACTTCCACTGTTGTTCAGAGACTAATCAGATATATTCACAAAAAAAAAATGAAAACTATGATTGTATACCCATGAAAATCCTATGGTGACATGAAATGGTTTGATGTGTGGAAAAATTCCTATAGTTCATAAACCTTGTGTTTGGATATTGGATTTCTAGAGGTGGAAAAAATGAAACAAAAAAGATAGGCAAAAAATTAAATGAAGTAAAAGAAGCTCTGTTTTTCTTTCTTGGTGAGACAGAGAAAAAGTAAATAAATATTTATCTGTCAAAAAAATACAAGTGGGCCTAACTTTTTATTTTGGGGCAGCCATTTTTGATATTTGCATACATGCTTTAGAAGTTTGAACCTGTTTCATTAAAGGGGCTCCTGATTAACCCATCAAAAATAAATAAATTGATGTTGGGGGTTAAATTTTGGTTTTGGGTTAGGACTTAACCTAAACAGACTCCTGACCTAACAAAGGAATCCTAGTTCCACCCCCAAAGCTTGGGGATGGTTAACAGAGAGAGGCCCTTACACGAGCAGAGTCAAGCTAGGGGATGATTAACACAAAGAGAGGGAAAGAGAGATACTAAATAGCTGTGAAAAATAACAAATCTATTTCGAATTCATTTTTTCTGGGGCCTAAAGATTGGCTTGGGGAAGAACAGCTATTTATTACCTAAATTCATAAATATTGGATCCTCCTGATCTAAGATTTTCATAATTTTGGGAGCATAGGATCCTGAAACTGGGATTTATGGCGCAGTTGTTCATAAATTGTACACAAGTGAAAAGCATTACATAGAAAGGACAATTTGTTCCTCAAAGGAACTAAAAACTACGTAGAAACAAAATGCAAAATGTAATTAAAGATGTGAATGACCACAGACAGTCACTAGTGAAAATCTGCACATCTGGGAAATTAACTTCAACAGTAACATAAAACAAAGCATCTCAAATATGAAAAATTATTAATCCAAACACAGCCTAGAGACTATAGTTGAAGGAACTCACAACTTACAAGTATGAAGTATCTTGTAGTCAAACCATAGCTTCTTTATCACACACAATCTGCTAAATTAACTCTTGCAAAACTTTACACATAATAAATCAACAACCCAACTGCCCAATTCACAAATCTAAATAAACCATTCAACTTGTGCATTAATCAACCACACAAAAATACCTTCTTGCTTTTGAAAAGGGTCACCTCTATTCTCAATTCATATCATATGCCCCTCTGGTTTATCTAATTCTCATTATCCCCCCTCCCACAAGAATTAGCATTATGGTACAAGTGTAGAACAGAAAAGGATGATGAATTTGATACACATATTTGGAAGAGAAACATGGTAGGAACTCCTAAAGAATCATTAACAGCTTTTTGATTTAGCCTCCGTTTGGAAGGTGAGTTAACTTTTTGACTTTTTTGACTATTTTAGCTTAGGCTAAAAAACTTGATTTGAGAAGGACTTTTTGACTTTTTAACTTTTTTTGTGAGAGAATAGTGTAATGATTATGGATTAGATGTGATGTTTTGTTTTTTATGGCTAAAATTATCTATTTTGTCTTCTGTGGCTATTTTGTCTTAATGTTAGAAATAAGAAGTGCTGCTACCTTCTTCACCTAGAGAAATAAGAAGTGCTGCTTTTTTATTTAAATAAAAAACAAGACTTCCAACTGCCGTCAGACTACCAATTTCCGCCTATAATTCACTACCTTTGGTTGGAGGAAAGGATTAGGAAAGGGTAAGGTGTGTCAGCGTAATGCTGTGTTTGGTTGAGAGATTTAGGGAGAAATTTGGAAAGGAAAATGAAAAAAGTAGGTGAAATGTGAATAAAACATGCTTATATTTCACCTAATTTCACACGCCTTTTCCTTTTCTTTTTCCAAATCTCTCCCCAAATCCCCCAACCAAACACAACATAAATGATTTATTTTTATGATACATCTATTAAAGAATTGTGTGTTGTATAATTCAAAACCACAATAATATTTAGAATAAAGGAGCTCTTCTCTGAAAGCCCAATCGAATCCGAAAAGCCCAAAACGTCGTTTTGGACTTTTTTTTTTTTTTTTTTTTTTTTTTTCCACCATTTTCGACCTGCAACAGAGGAGGGAGAGGGAGAGGGAGAGAGAGAGAGAGAAGAAGGGGAAGAGTCGCCGCCCGCCCGATCGCCGCCGTCGCCCGTCGTCGCCCGGTCGACGCAGCCCAGCCCCGCGTCGCTGCCCAGCCCTACCGTCGCAGCACCACCGCCGTTGCCTCCGGCCCCGCCTCCGCCCACTGGTATGGCCCCCTCCAGTCCCCTCCTCCCCCTCCCCCTTCTTCGTCTTCTTCCGCTGTAGTAAAAAAAAAAAGGAATTCGGGGTATTCGGGGAGCTCGGATTCGAGCTCCCAATCACAGCTGTAATATTTATCCGATATCAGTATCTAATCAATTGATGTCTCATAAAAAGTTTAGAAACGCCCACCTCATTCTCATTAGTTTTTTTTACAAGTTTCAGGACAACTCAGACATATTCATCAAACAGATCAAAACAAAGTTTTGGCATAAATCATCAACAAACCAAAAAAAGGCCAATAGAAATAATACATCACCATATGTCAAAGATTCGTTTAATTTAAGAAGAATTCATTTCATGTCCAACAACCAAAGCAATAGAATAGAAATAACCCAGCAAAATTCAAACTTTAACACAAATCCATAACCTTTTACACTAAAACATAAACAAAAACACTAATTCAAAGTTGAAATCAAATGATTAATCACCACCAGCCTTCTGATAAACATAGGTCAAGCCACACTTGCCACAATAGTGCCGATCAAAATGATTCGCCATGAAAGTCCCAGCACCACACTCCCCATTCGGACACTCCTTCCTCAACCTCTGAACCTTCCCTGAATCATCCACCTTGTAGAACTGAAGCACAGCGAGCTTCACCTTCTTCTTCTTGTGCTTGATCTTCTTGGGCTTCGTGTACGTCTTCTTCTTCCTCTTCTTCGCTCCTCCTCGCAATCGGAGAACCAAATGGAGAGTCGATTCCTTCTGGATGTTGTAGTCGGCTAGGGTTCGGCCATCTTCGAGCTGTTTTCCAGCGAAGATAAGTCGTTGTTGGTCCGGTGGAATGCCCTCCTTGTCTTGGATCTTGGCTTTGACATTGTCGATGGTGTCTGAGGACTCGACTTCTAGGGTTATGGTCTTCCCTGTTAGGGTTTTCACGAAGATCTGCATCGTTTCTGCACTTGCAGAATCGCCGATTAGGATTTTGAAATGGAGGAGAGACGAGAGGGAATTTTAGGGGGTTTTTATATGGGGACTTTGGGCTAGGGTTTGATAAGAGGTTATGTTGTGTAGTGCAAGTCTATGATAGTCAATGTCGGTTCGATTAGTTTTGTGAATGAGTCTATTTCACTTTTGAATAAAGCTTGGGAGCTCGAATTTCTTCTCCCCGAATCCCTCGAAAGTCCAAAACGATGTCGTTTTGGGTTTTTTTTTTTTTTTTTTTTTTTTTTCCCTTTTTTCTTCCTCCATTTTCGACCTGCAACAAAGGAGGGAGAGGGAGAGGGAGAGAGAAGAAGAAGAGAGTCGCCGCGTCAACGGCCGACGCTGCTCGTCGACGCAGCCTCAAATTGACGTCGCCGCCCTAGCTGTCAAGAAGACCTCACCGCCGTTGCCTCCGGCCCGCCTCCGCCTCCCACTAGTATGGCCTCCTCAGGTCCCTCCTCCTCCTCCTCTCCTCCTCTTCGTCTTCTTCATTGTAAAAAAAAAAAAAAAAGGGGATTCGGGGTATTCGGGGGAGCTCGGATTCGAGCTCCCAATCACAACTGTTCACTTTTATTCCATTAATTATAGTTATTGGATAACTTTTCTATAAATCTTATTTTAAGAAATGATGATCCATTTAATCTTTAAAAAAAAAATTATAAATCAATTAGTCTTATTAATTTTGAAAATATACATTTAATATTTTATTTAAAAATTAGATTTACGATTATATTCTTATTTCTATTATATTATATTCTTTTCTTTTTTTTTTCTTTTGTATTAGAAAGGTAAGGTACACAATTTATGATAATTAAATTTGAGATGAATTTTTATATGAGAATTTTTTTTATTTAGAAAATATTTTAAAAGGATACAAAAATGACTTAAAATATAGGAAAAATTATTTATAAGTCTTATTAGGGAGACTTATGCTACATATGGTTCTACTAAAAAATTTTTGTTCCCATAAGTCCTATGAGAAGTTTGTTGACACATTTACCCTCAATATTAGTTGTTAATATCATAAATAATAGTAAAACTATATATAGGAAATTGAATGTTACTATAGATTATATCTATATAAACGTAACATAACATGACACCTACATAAACGTAACGTGACACCTATATGTAACGTAACACCTACATAAACATAACGTGACACCTATGATCTATGGTAACATGCAATTTTTCATGTTACCATAGATTATATCTACATAAACATAACGTAACGTAACACTTACAAAAACGTAATGCGACACCTATGATCTATGGTAACATTCAATTTCCTAACATTCAATTTTCTATATGTGAAACGTAACATAGATCATATTTATATAAAATGTAACGTGACACTAACATAAACCAACAATATTTTCACATTCAATTTAAAAAAATAAAAACTCATTAAGTTTGCGAAATGTAACGTGACACGCCACGTTACGTTTATTTAAGTATCACGTTACGTTACGTTTTGAAAAGTGTCACGTTACGTTACGTTTATGTAAGTGTCACGTCACGTTACGTTTATGTAGGATCTTGTAGAATGCATTCATATCTAAATAGGACTTGAGACTCTATAAGAAATTACACAAGACTTAGGCCAAGTTTGGGAAGACTAAATAAGTGCACTTTTTGATTTTTTATGAAATATGAGTTGAATTTAGGTTGGGTTTGAAGTGATGTATTAGAAAGGTGATGTGACTTAAATAAGATGATGTGACTTAAATAGGATAGTGACTTTTTGACTTTTTAAATTTTTTTAAGGATGCCAAACTTGGTCTTAGACTACCATAAGTGTCTGAAAAAAGACTTATAAATAAGTCTCCCTAAAATATAAGATTCTTCAAATATTTCAAAAAGATATAAAATTCTTCAAACATTTCAAAAAAATATGAGATTCTTCCAACATTTCAAAAGAATGTGAGATTCTTCAAACATTTTAAAAATGAGTACAAAAACTTTTTAGCAAGTTTTGGATAAATATATAATTTCAAATTGTAACACTTCAATGTAACATTCAATATAACACTCTAAAAAAAATTTTAGGATATTTTTTCCAAACATAACACTCCAAAAAAACTCTTTAACGTAACATTTTAATGTAGCACATAAAAAAAATCATTATTGTATTTTTTTCAAACATAACACTACAATATAACACTTCAAAAAAAATTCCTTAGTGTAACACTTTAATGTAATACACAAAAAAAAACTCTTTAGTATATTTTTCCTAAATGTAACACTCTAAAAAAAACTCTTAAGGGGTTGTTTGGGATATTCTAAATAAGTGCACTTTTTAACTTTTTATGAAATATGGATTGGGTTTGAAGTGATGTGAAAAAGAGGTGATGTGATTTAAAAAAATAATGTGACTTAAATATGATAGTGATTTTTTGACTTTTTTAGGGGATGTCAAAGTATACTTTTCTCAAACATAGCATTCCAAAAAAATGATGTGGAATTCTTCGTACCATTTCAAAAGGAGTATAAAAATTTCTTAGTAAGTTTTAGACAAATATATAATTTCAAATTGTGAGTGTCACGTCTGAAAAAAAAATGCACTAAAGAATTTTTAGTATTTTTGTATGTGTTACATTAAAGTATGTTATATTAGAGTGTTACATTTGGAAAAAGTATACTAAAGAGTTTTTTTTTGTATGTTACATTAGAGTGTTACATTTGAGACAAGTACATAAATGAGTTTTTTTTTTTTTTTTTTAGTGTTCCGCTATTAAGTTTAGAAAAAGTACACCAAAGTTTTTTTATTGTGTTACTGTAACAACCCTCGTACTGACTACCGTTAAACCACTGAATTATATACTGATTACCATTAAACTGAACTGCTAATGACTGATAAGTGAACTGGATGAACTATTGAACAAACTGAATGAAACTGAAACTGAAACTGAATGAGTTTGTCTATTGAATTGCGTGTTGCATCTGTTTGAGTGCATGATTATCTGTTTGCATTTTATGTTTAAATTGCTAATTGAAGGCCTTATCGGCGGCCGATTTAGAAACCGCTTGATGTTTTAGGATCAGTAGAATATTTCTGATTTTATGGTATATTTATCCGAAAATTGATTAGGAATGATTAAATTAGATTAAATTAAGTCAATTAAAGAGTTTGATTTAATTACGTTATTGCCACCTTGAGTGGACCATTGTTTATTTTCTATCACTTGAGCCTACACACATATTTGATCAGCCACTTTCCTCCCCTCATAACCGACCAACAAGAGAGAGTAGGGAGAATTGAGAGAGAGTTGAGTTCTTCTTGGTTTTTGCTTGGAGATTGCTTGAGAGTGGAAGTATATTGGCTTAATTTAACCTCCTCACCTTGTAATTGAGACTTAGCAAGGTAATTGGACCTCTCATTGTTGTCCTTAAGCTTTATTCTTGCATGCTCCATGTTTAATTAGAGAGCTAAGACATGAATTTGTTCATAATTGTTGAGTTAGAGCTCCATTCATGCATGCATGTATATATTGGTGAGTTTGAAGTTGAGTTCTTGGCTAATTGTCACATGCTCTGTTCATATATTAGTCCATGTTTTCACTTTGTTTTGAAAGAATTGAGCTCATTTGAGCGTGATTGGAAGCTTAAAATTGGTTTAAAGATCATGCATATCATGTTTTGAAAGTGTTCTTGAAAATGGTTTGAAATTGAGTTTAATTGAAACACCCTTGGGCCTTGATTTCTTAAATTGAGTTTTAGAACTTGTTATTCTATGTGTTTGAAAGAGTTTTCCAGAAAATGGGCCCAAGAGGATCGAATTTGGAGCATTGAAACTTGGTTTGAAACTCAGAGGTTGAATCTGGATTTTCCAGATTTTGGATGTCCTTCGGCGAGAAGTGCCGCTTCGCGGGAAATTCATGCTCCAGATTTTC
Source organism: Camellia lanceoleosa (assembly GCA_025200525.1). Lineage (NCBI taxonomy): Eukaryota > Viridiplantae > Streptophyta > Magnoliopsida > Ericales > Theaceae > Camellia > Camellia lanceoleosa. The sequence goes on along the minus strand of CM045763.1, from coordinate 10,048,066 downwards.
TTGCATTGTTTTACTGATCCTCGCCGAGGGATTTTAACGCCGAGCGGAAAATCGTGCATCCAAAGATTTTTGCACCTTTCATCACCTCGGCCGAAAATGTACGCCGAGCGTGGGCCTTTAGGCTTGTCCGCCGGCGAAACTCGCGCCGAACGGAGGCCCCGTTCAAAAAAATTCGAATTGCTTCCTTAGTGCATTTTGCATCCTCATTGCATCCTAGGCATTCTTAGGCCTAGTTTAGAGCATCTTAATGAGGATGTAGACATAGAACCACACCGAGGAATTTAGGGATTTAATTATCATCCTTTCCAATCAGAACTTAGTGTGTGTTCTATTTGATCGATTTAGGGTTGACTCTGGGACGCGCTCTAGCATCGATAGCCCAATCCTCGTGAGTAACAGATTGTGTAAAGATATGTTCAAATGGTTTTATTTTGAATCTAGAACCGAACTGTTTATTGAATCGATATTGTTTATTGAATGAATGTATGTCCTACATTTCAATCAGACAGGCATCCTTAGCACCCATTGTTATTGATCGTTACTGAGCTCTGTCGGTTTCCTTGTGGAACCATCTTGATTGATGGCCATCATTCTTGTTGGTTCATATGTCAGTCCTTTGGACCTCTTGTTATAGGCTAATGGATGTACCACATATGACCGATTGATTGAAATCTTGATTGGTGAAATCTTGAAAAGATTGAAATCTCAGTATGATGAATTGATTTCATTATCGTAAGGACATTCATTCATAACCTCTTTACATCAGATGTTATTCATCGGGCTTTAGCTCCTTTTATATATATATGTAGGTGCTCACCACGATGGAGCTAGGAGCGTGATTGGTCCCAGCTTTTGTCAACACCTTTGTGCCTCACTGTGAGGTTCCGAGACGCCATGCCATGGCTTGGGGTGTTTTGTGTCCCCATAGGTCTCCTTCTTGCTTTTGTCTTGCTTTTGTATAGACCGCTTCTTGTTATCAGATCTTTGTTATCGAGGGATTAAGTCCCCGTACTGAATGTCTGTAATGATTGTGTATACTGTACTGGTAGTGAATGCATAAATGTATGAAAAATGTTTTTGGCATACGGATTAACACAGCTCTATGGACACTAGTTTTTACTGTTTTGGCTTCCGCCAGGCCCTCAACTCAGATTTATCAGATATCGATTGGCGTGCCTTTGGTAATCTCGGATTCTTGACATTCTGATGCCATTACTAAACACATAGGGCCGGGTTTGGGTCGTGACAGTTACATTGGAGTATTACATTTTTGTTCATAATGTGAGATTTGTTCTAAAATGAGAGAAAATCTAAAACTTTTATAATGCGGATTGTCTAAATATATAATTTTATATTTAGAAAAACACACTTTTATTTTTGAAAAATTAAATCAAAGTGATTATTCTTTTGCGTAATTTTCACTTTAATGGAACCTTTGGGTTCTTAAAAAAAAATGAAAGATTAAACAGTTCACAACATCACATTTTTGAATTTATTGGTGCCTATTATCAATTTCATTCTTAAATTATTTATTTAGTTATTAATTTTTTTAATTTCAGATAATCTAATCTAATTGGGAAAAAGAGAAAAAGAAAAACTAATTTAATGGACAAAAAAAATTTTAAATTTAACCACTTGAATTATATAATCAAACATTCATTTTTTATTAACTAATTTGAAATGAGGATTGAAAAAAAAATATCTATTTATTTGAATGTATCATTTTAAGTTGTTTAAAAGGTAAAATTATTAATTTTCTTATTAAATTAGGCTTTCATCATTATTAATTAAAAAAAAATTTTAATCAATAGATAGAAAAGTAATTATAAATATGAAAAATATTACATTAAGTCCAATAACCACTCCATCACTACTTACATACAAAGGATATCAAATTTTTCTTCATCATTATTAATTTAATTTTTTTTTATTATTAATTAATAGAAGAGTAATTATAAATATGAGAAATATTACATTAACCACTCCATCACTACTTACATATAAATGATATCAAATTTCTCTTCATAAAAATTGAATCCGAAACCTCACATTACAAAAGTTGTTATACAATCACTCGGCCAAATGCTTAAGTTATTATTAGAGTTAATTATTTAAAAATCTTATTTACAAATGTTATGATAGCTCATGTCCTATTTAAGAGTTTTTGAACTAATAAGTCCTATTTAATAAAATTGATAATATTATAAATTTTTTCTAATTTTTAAAACTAAGAACATTATCAATTTTATATAGTAATATTCCATATAATTGTTTCATTAACTGATGAAAAAACAGAGCATGAGATTAAACGTTTTTGTCTTTATATTTATTAGTTTGATTTAACTATCTAATAAAACCGAGAATATTATCAATTTTTTTCAGTTTTAAAACTGAGAATATTATCAATTTTTTCATTTTTAAAGTTTTTTTTTTTCTAATTTTTCACATTAATGTTCCAACATGATGCTCATTTATAGACACAAAATTTTTAGTTTTGCACAAAAAAAAATAATTTAATTTTTTCAAAAAAAACATTAATTTTTTGTACACATATTTTTTTTTTTAGCTTTTTCAATTTGAAAGTAGATATTTTAAAATTTTAAAAATCAAAATAAGTATCAAATCATCATGTCCATTTATAAATAATTACAAATGATGAATAATTATTGTTTGAAAGGTAATTCTGACTATTAAAAATTAAATGAGACTTTAAAGTCTAAAAAAAATTAGTTACGACTTAATGGAGTATTATAAATTATGAATTGTGTGTAAATGTCCTTATTATTAAATTGAATTAGACTATATGAATTGAAATTAAAGAATTTAAAAACTAAATAGATGAAATTTATAATTTAAAAATTAAACATAAAGAATTAAAAAAAAATAAAAAAAAATTTTCCATTCAATCGAATTTGTGAATAATAATGTTATAATTATATTTTTAGCAGTATTTGAATTTATTTAAAATTATGTTATGATCAAGGAAAATGTCTCGTAGTTCAAATTTTGTGGCTCAAAAGTGACGTCAAACGACGCTTTTGGCCTTTTTATGTTGTTCTCAGACTAAAACGACGCTATTTTAGCCATTCGTATTTGAGCCGGTATAAAATTTGGCTATGTAGCATTGTCGTATAATCAATGGGAACATTTTTCATACACAATTATACGACACCGTTTTGCCATTGCTTGCTCTCGCTCACCCACCACATCCTCAAAAAAAAAAAATCTGAGAAACTATACTCTCTATCTATCCTCTCTTGCTTGCTCTGTTCTTCATTCTGCAACAGAAAAAACCACCAAAAACTCCATACAATCTCATCAACACATAATCTATACATACTATACTACTGTAATCATCTATACATACATATATATAACCTGAATATTATTATCAAATACAAATCAAAGCTAAAGCAATGACAATTCTTGCCACACTCCCAAACCCCAACCTCTTCTCCACCGTCCCTTCAACCCCACCCTCAAACCACCCTCCACCACCACCAAAACCCCCCATTCCAATCCCCAAATACCCACCACCCCTCAAATCCCAAACGCCCCCAACCCCAAAACCCACCTCAAACCCCGCCTTCAAGACCTTCCACCACCGCTCCAAGTACTACAAACCAGTCCGAGAAGGCGTCATCTCCTCCGACGGCGATCGCTCCGTCGTCGTTGGCGATTCCGGCGTCTCCTATCTTCTCCCCGGAGCCCCATTCGAGTTCCAATACAGCTACTCTGAGACCCCCAAGTCCAAACCCTTGGCCATTCGCGAGCCGGCTTTCTTGCCCTTTGCTCCGCCCACGATGCCGAGGCCGTGGACTGGGAAAGCTCCATTGAAGAAGGAGAAGAAGGAGAAGAAGATTCGGCTTTTTGATTCGCTCGAGCCGTTGCCGATGGGGATGAATGGAGTGAAGCATTTGGAAATGGCCAAGCCGTACCGGCTTGGGGATTTTCCGGTGGAGTTGAAGCCGAGGAAGGAGGTGATTGGGAAGCCATTGACGAAAGCGGAGATAAGGGAGCTTCTAAGGCCTCACATTTCAAGTAATCGACAGGTTAATCTGGGTAAGTAAGGTTCAGTTGATTGAATTCAAAATTTGGCAATTTGGGTATAGTTTGTTGTAGAGTTTATTTAACTTTTTGTTCTTGAATGAATTGTGTAGGCAGGGATGGATTGACACATAATATGTTGGAGTTAGTTCATACACATTGGAAGCGAAGGCCGGTTTGCAAAGTTCGATGCTTGGGTGTTCCCACTGTCGACATGGATAACGTTTGTCGTTGTCTTGAGGTTTGCCATTTAAGCATAAATTCTTTGGCTTTTCTTGATACTGAATCTCATGTTGTGACTGTGAATTCATAGTTTCTTATGAATTATATCCAAGACTAAAACTGCTATACTAAATTGCAACTTTGAGATGATTTTTTTATTTTTTTTTATTTTTATAAACCCTAGATTGGTGATTTCATGTTTTATGAAATCTTTGAAAAGGTGTGTCTTGGTCTGTGTTTCCCTAATGGCTACAAGAATTGAGGGAAAGGTGTTTCCACCACTTTGTCCTGTCTGAAAAGAAGCATGTATATCGTTATGTGTTGTCTGTGATGAGTTTGCCCCGTGGAATGATCAACATTGCAACGAATAACACTTGAGGTAGTTTTTCTGAAAAACTAGGATGAAATTGCTTTAACTATACTATTAAACATGAAGAGAGGCGTGTCAGTAACTGTAATGTTTGTATCTGTCTTCATATATGCGATACTTGATGTACCTGGCACATTGTTTGGGATCTTGAACATTGTCATAGAATCATTTTCCCTGGTGGCGATTGTGTTGACTATCTGTTGAATTCTTTATATTACTAGGAAAAGACTGGTGGAAAGATCATCCATCGAGTTGGTGGTATAGTTTATCTTTTCCGTGGCAGAAACTATGATCATCGCACTCGTCCACAGTACCCGGTGATGCTCTGGAAACCAGCCGCACCAGTTTATCCAAAGCTCATACAAGAAGCTCCAGAAGGTTTGACTAAAGTTGAAGCAGATCAGTTACGGAAGAAAGGAAAAAACCTTCAACCAATTTGTAAATTAGGTATGCAATCTTATTCTACCAATTGTTAAATGATTGTTCGCTGATTTTTTTAATCACCGGGTTCTCTAGGCCACTCAAGCTTTGTCCAGTCTAGAGGTACATCCACCCATAACCAACTAGCCTTTTAGTTGGATACTCCAAACATTCTAACATGTTATTAGAGTATGCAATAGATTATTTACTATTTCACTCTAGCCTGCCTTTGGGTGGCTCAAATTATTGCTCGTATCCCTATTTCACAGGATGGGATTTGAACTTTATTTACTCTTTGTTTCACAAGATTTACATTGATTGGCATTTTATTCATTAGATTCAGTTAGTTTCATTATCCATATGTCTCTGTAATCATATATATTGCTTCCATTTCTTAATTTTAATGATTTTTTTCCATGCGTGAATATTCCAGGAGGCATTTAGCTAGAAATTTTGATATTGTACTAGTATATGCTCATGTTTGAGCATATATTTACACATCATAAGACTTCTACAATTTGGTTCGTATTCTTAGGTTGTTGATATTTACTCTTACCTCCCTTCCTGATGCAGCGAAAAACGGAGTGTACACTTCCTTAGTGAGAGATGTGAGGAATGCTTTTGAAGGAAGTCCGTTAGTTAAGATTGACTGCAAGGGGATGCATGCAAGTGACTACAAAAAGATAGGTGCTAAGCTGAAGGTTTGTGTGTTTTTCTTTTAATTGTCGATGCAGCCTGATTTTAGACCTGATTATTTGATTTGTCAAATGATTTTGCCTAACAACTAATAACAAAACATGATACTAAAATAGATCAAACAATTAACAAAATCAAGAGATGAATCACTATGATGCTGTATGATTTCTATGTACATCCTCAAGCTTCAAATTGGTAAGGCAATCTTATCATGGCTTAGGCTGATTATCTAAATCAGTTCAGTGAAAAGCTTTGGCTCACCCATTGAAGTGCGTGTATCAACATGTGAGAGCTCTGTTATCTCTTTCTTTTTCTTCCACAATCCCTAGGAAATTATGGGAATTGCAACTCCTAGGTGTTTTAAGTCTTTCAATAGCTTGCATAGTCTTGAGCAAAATAGGAATATGAGAAAAAGACTTCGAAATATACATTATTGTATATTCATATATAACACTAGGTAGAGCAGCTTAGACAATTCTTTAAAAATTTGTGGAGTAGGTAATATAAAAGTATTTCTAGGACATATTCCTCTCAAGTACCAACGGATCAGTAATACTTTCCGTTGTACTTTCATTGTAATTTTCTATGTTTTGTTTGCTCACTTTCGCTCTTCTTGTCTTCCAACAGGAATTGGTTCCTTGTGTGCTATTGTCTTTTGACAACGAGCAGATATTGATGTGGAGGGGACAAGATTGGGAATCAATGTACCCACAAGCTCCTTATGCTTCAAGTCCCGCTGATAGTGATGCTGCAAATGGTTTCAATTGTTCAGGTATGCAAGAGACGGCGTTCGGTTCAATTGTTCTTTTGTCAAAAGATCTCTAAAGGACATAATGATCAATATCTCCATCTTCCTAGGATTTTATGTGAAAAGAACCTTAGATCTTCTTTATTCCTTTTAGATTCCATCCTTGTATACAGATTCAATAGACAATTTGATTTCACCCAGTTGATTGACTTGAGTCGCAAAATATGAAAATTAAATATTGCAAGAGAGAACTCTCAAGCTTCCAAACCCCCCCCAAAAAAAAAAAAAACACCCAGTTTTATTTTCATTGGATTTAGATCTGAAGGGGTAGATTGGATCCAGACCTAACCTTTGGCATATCGAACCCACAACCTCTAACTTTGCCAATGTCTAAAAAATGCAAATGCATTTCATTATTTTCAAGTTTACTAGTAACTAGATTTACCAGTAATGTTGCTAACTTTTCTTGTTCATCTTTAAACCATTTCTTAATACTATTGTTGGTTGAGGACTTATGTTGTTTATGTTCTGGCTCTGATTCATTGATGCTTTTGCAATGCTGATTGTCATATATCAGACTCAGACCCGAACGTGGTAACCTTAAGCCCTAAAATGATGTCCCTGTGGAAGTGTGCAATCGAAACAAGTAAGGCATTGCTGTTAGACAAGATAGGTCTTGGCCCTGACGATCTTTTGAAGAAAGTGGAGGAATTCGAAGGCTTATCACAGGCGACAGATCACTCCTATCCAGCGATAGTCTTGTCTGGTGAAGATGGAATTGATAGTTCGCGGGCAGAGTACAGATTTCATAATGAAGATCATGGCGAAGATGAGGATTATAATCATGACGACGACAATGATGTTGACGACGAATATTATCTCAGTGATTTTGAAGAAATGGAGTCATCAGTCCCTCTAGGATCTTTACCTGTGGATTTGATAGCAAAGCGGCCAAGTGAGCAATGAAAGTTGAAATTGTTTCGTTTGTTCGGTGAAGTATGTGATAGAGGATGGTTTTAGCAGGGTGATGACCTAAAGCTTGGTAGATTTTGGGGCAAGAAGATGGAATTTCATAAACTGTAAATTTATTTAGGAAGAAGATGTATTGCAAATATGAGGTTCCCACTCAATGGAAGAACATTGGGCATGTCTGACTGAGCAGAAAGGCGAGGTTGTTAGCAAGTGTATAGGTGCAAGTAATATGTAAGCATCATAATTGGTGGAAGTTGTCTTATGTTATCTTAGCTCAAACAAGCTGGTCTATTCTTGTAATTCCATCAGCTTATTATAATCTGGTTCTTTAGTAGATTTCTTCTTCTTCTTCTTCTTCTTCTTTTTTCCCCTCTTTAGTAGATTTCTTCTTCTTCTTTTTCTTTTTCTTCTTCTTCTTCTTTTTTTTTTTTTTTTTTTTTTTTTTTTTTAAGTCTATACTAGACAAGTCTAAAAAAGAATAAAAATAAATGGAATTTTTTTATTTAACAAAAAAAAAAAAAAACTCACTAAAAAATAAGTCTAATTTTTTCAAAAGAAGTTTTACAAAAGTTGGCCTATTTAAAATTGTCTAGTTTAGATGGATTCAAATTTTTTAAAGAAAAAATACTAAAGATAAAACAAATTTAAAAAATAAGTCAATTAAGAAGTTGTAAAAATGGAAATATGGTTGGATAAATCAGTTGGTTGTTTATCGATACAAAATTATTTGTTTCTAAAAAAAGACTGGAGAGTAGCGAGGAGGAGGTTGAGTAATTACTAAAAATGACAACTATAATTGAAAGTAAGCGTACAAATTAAAGTTTTATCCCCGTTAGTAATTTGAATTGGGAAATGATGTCAAAAAATATTAGCAAATGTGAACTGTAAAACAGTCAGTTATTTATTTATAAATATTTTTTTTTTTGGGGGGGGGGGGGGGGGGTGTTGATTGTGTGCAATGCACTTATCAATACCTTAACACCCCTCATAGGCAACATTAGACCTTTTACTAATGTTAGACACTATCTCTGTAATCCATGGAACATTTTATAAGATGCCACCCAACTTTCTGTTTAGAGAAGGCCCCAATAATACCAAGCAAGTCCTCTGAGAGGCCTTAAAAGATCACTGTGATCACCTTCTAAATGGAAGCAACTTATTCTCTCAATTTTTCACCATCAAACACATTCTTTCATGCAGTCTCCCACCACCTCCGCTGCCACTGCTACCAACTCTTCTCAATTTAAAACCAAATTTCCCACAATGCATCAAACCACCCTCCACTGCCACCTCACACTCGTCACCCTCCTCCTCCTCCTCCTCCACCTTCCCTCCTCCACTGCAGAGATAAAAAACATAACAATCTCCTCCGACTCCTGCCATGCCATCCGTTTGGAGGAATTCGGCTTCACCACCACTGGCCACCTCTCCATCACTCTCTCCTCCATCTCTTTCACTTCCACAACGCCACCGCTCAACCTTTCCCTCCTAGCCTTCTTTCTCTCCCCCATAGACTTACACCAAGACATCCTTGACATTGAAAAGAACCCAAAACTTTGCATCCTCCACAACCCCCACATCAACCTCCTCTTCAACTTCCATAACATCTCTCTCGCTCCCACCTCCTCTTTCAACCAAACCTTCCCAATCACCAAACCTAATGGCTACGACCTCTTCTTTACCAATTGCAACCCACAAACCTCCATCTCCATGCTAGTACACATTGAATTCTTCAATTTCGACTCAAATGGCAATAAGGACTATCTCTCCTCAGGCCAAACTCAATTACCCACTGTCTATTTCATCTTCTCCCTCCTCTACTTCCCTCTTCTAGTCCTATGGTTATTCACATGTTTCAAAAACAAGTCATTCATTCACAAAATACATTTCCTAATGACCACATTGCTTCTCTTCAAGACCCTGAACATGATATGTGCAGCAGAGAACAAGCAATATGTTAAAATCACAGGAACGCCACATGGATGGGATGTTCTATTTTACACATTTCAATCCACTCGAGCACTCTTATTGTTCACTGTACTTACTTTGATAGGTTCAGGTTGGTCGGTCGTGAAACCGTGCTTGGAAGAGATGGAAATCCTGTTGCTGATGATTGGGATACTACTCCAAGTCCTCTCCAACATAGCTTGGATTGTAATCAACAACACTGGGCCATTTTTGGAGGGTTGGGTGATCTGGGTTTGGGTTTTTTTGCTCATTGACATAACTACTTGTTTCATGGCCTCTCTCCCCTTGGCATGGCGAATCAACACACTCAAACAAACTGCCATGGAAGATGGCAAGGCAGCTCTGAATCTGGCAAAGTTGAGGCTTTTCAGAGACTTTTACACGGTGCTTTTCGTGTATGTATACGTGTCGAGGTCTCTTGTGTTTGCCATTAGAATGAATGCTCCATATGAGTTTCAATGGATGAGCAATGTGACAGAGGAGAGTGCAAGTTTTGTGCTGTATTTGGTGATGTTTTACTGGTTTAGGCCTATGGAAGAGAGTGAGTACTGTGGTGTGGATGAGGAAGAAGAAGAGGCTGCTTTGGTTGCCATTCACAGTGGAGAGTTTGACATTGGTTCACCTATGTTCATCTTGGCAACAGTTTGACATAGCCATGTTTAGTGTTTGATTGACTTGGTCTGTAAATTTAGGTTGTTTCATATGTTTTCCGACAACAAAGTTTTAGGAATCCCCGACTCACTTTATCTTGTAATTATCTTGTAATTATGTGTTTAGTACATGATTAGCAAAAGAAACTAGTTGTTTATTTATAAATTGTTATGGGTTTTAATTTCTTTTAGGCCATATTTGGATGGCAGGAATGGAGAGATAGACTGAGAATCTCATTCTAAATCTCTTTTATTCCATTGTTTGAGTGTGTACAAGAATGAAAATGTAGTTTTTAATTTGATTCTCAAATCGAAATGTGATTGACACACTTTTGCCATGGCAATCTCTCATCATTCCTGGAAGAATGTGACTCACTAAACAACAAAACAAATAGATGAGCTCACAAAATAATAGTATTATACCATTTGTAGGGTATTCTAACCAAACCAAATGTTTGAATTATATTAATACATAAATATTACTAGTAATATAAAGATTTTCACTCTTACTCTCTGATAATGGTATCTAAGAATTTAGAGACAAAGAGGTTTGCATGCAATTTAGGGCCATTAACAGTGATCAAAATCACTTAAAATCACTTAACCCCTTCCTACGATTATAAATTGGAATCACTTAAAATCAAAGGCAAATCAAGGATTGTACAAACTACAATTAATATCCAATTAGCATTTGCAACGGAACACTATCAATGACATAAACCTCCTAATATGACCTAAAGACTCTCTCTCTCTCTCTCTCTCCAACTTAATGGATTCCTAACATTTGTGTTGGCTGCAGGTGCCCAAATGAGGAGATCGATGTCGTTTTCGGGTATTGGAAGCAAGTGGGATCATCAAGAAATGCAAGTAGAAGATAACATGTCTGACGATGAATTACTCCACACGTACTCGGAAGCTGCGCGACAGTTAGGCAAGAATTCCAAAGCATCCACTACAAAAACTATGCCAGCTGCTTGAGGCAAGAACTCATCTAGTTTGGGTTGAAGACAAGAATGCCCATCGACAATGTGAACAGGCTTAATTTTTTCCATCTGTCAATTACAAATAAAAACAAGAAAATGAGAGAGGGAAGAAACAAATTGCAATCAATGACATTTTAATATATGTACCAGAAATTTGCAAGTAAAAAAAAAACAAAACAAAACAATATCAATGCTTGTTTCAACATAGCAAAGTGAAATATATTACTTACTACTCATTTCAGAATGTAGCACAAAAGTGCGTTCATAATTTAAGCTCAACCTGGCATCAGTGCACTCAGACGATGGGTTCAAGAAAGGAGTAACTCATCACCTTCTATCCATGCAACTCTCCTTGTTAATAGAATAAAGCATTAACTGTCAATCAGTACAAATTAGGCAACAAAAGCATAATTCAGATAGCTTACTTGATGAAAAAGAACAGTTCTTCCCCTTCCACTAAGCCCAGTCAGAACAATAGTGTCAGCTTTTGTGCTTTTTAACAAACAAACAGCATAGTGAAGCAGGAGAAAGGGATTTCTAAGTAAGATTCAATGTTCTAACATTCAATTGAAAAAGAAAATACTTCACATTGACATCAGAGTATAAAGTGTCTTGACTCTGATTTAAAACAGAAAACAAGACAATAAAGTCTTCACTCTGATTTTAAATCACCAAAACAAGAGAGAGAGAGAGAGAGAGAGAGAGAGAGAGAGAGTGTATATTTATTAAAAAGTACAATTTTTTTGCCAACAAAACTAATTGATTTCGCACAAGTCAGGGTGCATGCAACTCCTTGATTTGAAGATCACTGAGAGCAGCTCCTAGATTTTGCGTCAAATGTTAAGAAACTCAAGTTCCAACTACTAGCCTTACATTATTTAAGGTTTATACCATGTCAAAACAACAAAATCAAATATTGGAGAAAAATAAGAAGTAAAGAATGCGAGTGACGCTGTCAAGCAACCAAGGTTTTAGTCACACCCTATAAATATAAAACACATAAATCTAAAATAATGTAAACATATCGTTTTGACAAATTGCTCGGTAAATGTGCAATATTATGTTATTTTTCTGCCAAAAGGGCAAGTTAAGAAAATAAACAGAGACTTTGCTGACGGCTCATTATAAAGTATGACTATCCTATGAACTTGGTCTTTCTTTGTTTTGGGGAAATTACAATTCAGTGGTATTTTCACCAAATAATCATAAATTCATGAAAAAGTTTAAGACTTTAATTATTAATGTTCATAAAGTTCACCACTGATCTGAAAGGATTTTTTTTTTTCCTAATAGGCCTCTTGCCTTCAAGCACAAATCAAACTACATGCTTGCGAAACAACGCATTTGTTTATGGACTGATAATGACACACAACGATGTAATTTCAAGGCTGCTATTTTCAAAGATTTATATATTAGTGTGGATCAATCCATTAAATTTATCACAATTCTTTATGGACTGATGATAATGACACACGATGCAATTTCAAGCCTGTTATTTTTAAAGATTTACAAATTAGTGAAGTCAATCCATTCAATTCATCACAACAACTCAATGCCACATTAATATTAATAATACCGTGACATATTATCAGGGAACAAAGAATGCTAATTTGCAAATATTACACAAAATTCTACAAAACCCAGAATGTCAACAAAATAATAAACAACAACCCACCAAAATTTACTAAAATATGAAACTATTCACTAATATATTATTATTATTATTACCTAATAAGAGCAAAAGGGTAGTCAGCGACACAACCCCAATTGCTGCATAAAGTTGAGTTTGGGGTATCTGATGAATCAATTTTTCTGCTTGTTGTAACCATTCCTGTATCTGATTCTTCAATTGCTCAAACCCATCCGTTTCCATATCTCAATACTCTTTCAACGCTCGATAAATCAACAAACCCTGTAATATAGAAGCATTGCGCGCGCGCGCACACACATATATATATACACAAATTGAATTTGAAAGCATTGATTGATTTTGAAATTTGTACGAGAATTGAGAATTTACAGATTGTAGAACTATATCTGACCGAAGATTTGGCCGGAAAATTGTCGGAATAGTTGAAATTCAATCTCGAATATACAAAACCTAGAAAATTTTGTTTATGGGGCAAGTAAAACTGATTTAAGACTCTGGCATCCAGAATAACTATTTTAGTAATTTTTTTTAATAACTATTTTAGTAATTTTTTTTAGTAATTTTTTTGACATTTTATGAAAAAATAGAAAAGTAAAAAGAGTGGGTGATAAACTATAGGGACTTTTTAATTAAAACATGCAATTGTCAAACGATGCTTTAGAATCAGGTTGAATCGAATTATGTACGGTATTCAGGGTAATCCTAATTGAACTGTGAATCAAAGTATCCGTGATCCGATTAGCTAAGTTTGAATCCGGTTATTACAAGATCATAATTGTAAGTTTGCATAGAAATGGGAATAAAAATTGGACAAACCAAATAGGAATTTAAAGTTTAAGTAAAAAATAAATACAACGGCAATATCATATTATAATTCATATCATCGACCAATCATGAAATATAAATTTCACTTTATAAATATAATTAATTGTTGTATAAGTGAATTTTCGACCATACTGTCAACTCAATATTTAGCTGGAAAGCACTGGCAGAATAGATGGTGCCTGATTGACCTGCAACAGAAAGAAGAGATTTCGGCGGTGGTTCGTCCACCCGGGGTCACTCTGACGATCAAGTCAGTTATCTCTCAAAGATAGATCAAGTGCTTAACTCACTGTTCAGAATATAAACTGAGTACCTTAGACCCATGGGGGTGCCTCTCTTTTATAGTTAACCCAATCTTAGTCCCAATAGAAGCCTCGTTTCAATGAACTTCAGCTCAGTGCTTATCTTGGACTCTCCAATAGATAAAGATAAACTCCCTAAGAGCTTCATCCTTATCCAGGCTAAACTCCTTCCTTATTCTAGGACTCTTGTCCCTTATCCGCTTATCCCGGACTCCAATATCTTCGGAGATAACCTCGGCCTAGCCGAGATCACCTCGGCGTTACGTCCAGGACACGTGGCACCCCGACTGACACGTTGGCGTCACCTTGGCCACATGTTGGTACTCAGAAAATGTATCCCCACAACTACCCCATAGGTTCTATTACCTCGGCACCCTGAGGTGATAGAACCTATACTGTAAATGTTGGCGACCTTGCTGTATCATCCAACACATTGGCTTCACACAACCAGGTACTGTAGTCTGTCTCATCAAGGTTTTCAAAACCAATAACCTAGTTCATTTGAGTTATTTAGCCGAGATCTTGGCATCAGCCGAGGTCATTGCTTTGTTTAAACCAAGAACTCCAAGAGTTTTTTTACACGAATGAGCTGTCATGCAAAATAAATCAACCGTTTCTGCTACACGTTCGTCCCCTACTGGACCGTGTTCGAAACGCGCTTGTAAATCGTCTTGTGTCCAGGTGCGCCGTCTGACAAGCACGTCGTCCTAGACGTATTGATGGTTTTCTGCCACCATTCTCTACATTTTGATCAAAATCAATTCTCTCTCTCCGTTTCTTCACTTTTGTATCCTCGTTCCCAAGCTTCCAACTTTTTCTCTCTCTAATTTATCTCTTCAGAATACACCATTGTTACAGATTTTCAAGCTCTATAACTGTTTTCATTCATCTGCTCTAGTGAAGCTTTCGCTGTCCTCTTCTGATTGCAACTACCTCCTGACGCCGGCGTTTTCAATACCGGCTTCACTCTTTTGATAAGCTTTTGTTTCCTCCTGGTTTCCAGTTTTCAGACATTAGAACAAAGCTTTATCTTTTTATTTGTTGCCATTGTTGTTTGAGTATGTTTACTTCGTGATTCTGTTTTTGCCCAGTCCTTTCTTGAATATTCATATACTGCTCACAAATTTGTTCACTTTTGCCACTGCTTTTGGCCTTGTACCCTTGCACACACTCTGTCACAGTGTTCTTGATGATTCACCACCGTTCTTGATTCTGAATCATTGCTCTTGTTTGTGTTTTCTGTATTTTCTTCAAATTCTTGCCTTCAATCTCCGTTTGTTTAGACTTAGGTTTGAGGATTGCCCTATGATCTTCACTAATTATTACCCCAGTGTGAATTTTAGGTTTTTGTCGAGGTCTTCTGAGCCTTTACAGAACCTTTATTTCCAATTTATACACCTTCCTCCTAAGCCGACATCATGGGTATGTGGAAGCGTAGGGTAGACACCCCGACCAAATTAGAGTACTTTAGGCGGGAGTTTTCCATCCCTGCCGACGTCCACCTCAGGTTGGCAGGGGAGGAGGATTCCATTATGCCCGATGTGAACCTCATGCCCTTCCCAGTAGTGGCATTCATCGAGTGTAGACGTAGGTTTCCACTTGATACCTTTTTCCTAGAAATCCTTCACTGCTATAAATTGAACCCAATGCAACTTGCCATCAATTCTTACCGAGTTATAACCGGAACAATAGCCTTAGCCAAACAAGAGAATGCTAGGGTTACTCTTGCCAATTTCCAGTACTGCTACACTATGTGTCGCCTGAAATCGGAAAAAGGCCATATCTATTACCTCAAGCCGAGGTCCACTGAATACAAGCTCATTGCTGACCTCCCAGACCCAAACAAGGGTGCTAGAGACGATTACTTCATCGTCCGGGCAACTAGGAGTTTCAGCCCAACGATGACCTTCATATTTATCCTCTAAGCCGAACAGTTTTCGGGGAAGGAGATGGTAAGGGCCAAGTGTCACTTTTTCTTGTTCTCTCTTGTTTACAGTTTTCAATACTTTGTTCTAACGTCTATGCTCTTGTTTTTGCAGTTCTTCCCCAGCCACCAAAGGGCTTTCGCAAGTCTTTCTTCCCCAACAAGGACTTGAAGAAGTTATTAGATTTGCCAGTCCACAAGCGGAGAGCTCCTTTGCTTCTGAACTTTATCCCGACCTACAAGTCAGTGCTTCCCGACGTCTCCAAGAGGAAGAAAAGCCAATCTCCTCCTTCTGCCACAACTCTTCCAACAGCATCCTCATCTCGGCCAAATCAAGGATCAACCTCAGATCCAGCAGAGCAACCATCCACCTCAGCTTCACAACTGACCCCACCATCTCAACGCTGACGACGTCGACGAACTATTTTTGCTGCTGAGATGGGCTGCCAGAAAGTAGTCATTAAAGATCTCTTGGCCAACATTCCTGATTCAATTGATGCTCAACCAGCACAAACCCAGCCACAGCCAAAGCCAAAGCAAAAACGTCTGAAGAAGGCTCAATCCAAGGCAACGGTGACTCAGATTGACAGTGAGGACACCTTGCCAATTTCAAAATTGGCAGAGAGTGAGAAGACCTCTTCTGCTGCCAAGAAGAGGCCCGCCGATACTAAACCATCTCAATCAACTCGGTTTAAAAGGCCGAGGTCAAAGTCAGCCACAGCTTCGGGCTCCATCAAGTCTAATGCCCACTGGGCTCTACCCATTACTTTGGAGGACAGGCCGGTCAAAATTGGTGATAGTGCCGATGACGTTAATGTCGGTGTTGCCCTTAGCACAACTTTGCTCCTTCTTGGGGATCTCGATCGAAATGTCGAAATGAGTGAGTATGAAAACTTTGCACTAATGCTGTAACGTCCTCAAAATAACAACATAAAACCCAACAATATAGACATGCATTATTATATAAAAGATCCACATTCTTCCATTATCAGAGTTTGCTTACAAAAGTGTTACATGTTAACAACAAAAGCAAATGCCCTAAGGGCTTACAGCTTTCCAAGTTAACACTTGGTTACAAAAAGATAGAGTGCTAACTCATTTACACATTAAGCCCTTGGCTTGAATTTACATGTAATACATCAAAAGAAAGACAACAAAAATGCCTTTCGCCCCTAGCCTCCCAAGCTATGTCTTGGAGGTGGCATCTTGCATACTGAAGATGATGTTCCCATATAGGGTGAGCCACAGCCCAGTAGAAATATACTAAACCAGTTATGAATAATGACTAAAAGATTAACAGTTGATAGATGGTCAACACTTTTACACTCTTTCATAACACATTACAATTCCAAGACTTTCAAATCTATGTTCAATTTACTCTCCATTTTCATTAAATTCTCAATTTATAATTCATGGCTCAGAACTTGGCCAAACAACTCATATGAGACAATAACTCATATTAACCACCTTCAATTTCATTACTTCCACAGATAAGCATATTAGCTATATCACATTCCCAAGACAAGCATATGAGCTCTGTCAACGCACTTCTAGAATAGCATATGAGCTCTATCTACGGAGTCCATCCCCTATCTTCTCCCAAACAACATCCGGTTTAGAGGTACATCCCCTATCTTCCCCTAAACCGTGGAGTACATCTCCTATCTTCTCCAACACAACACAATGCACATAAACAACAATTATACACACCACAAATCAATACATAAAGTTAATGTATTCTACAACTGTCACACTCAATGACACATTTCAATGATTAGTTTTAGTTTGCCTAATCATCATGCATTGTCTACAACAATCAAGACTATCCTCCACCGATAGCCCAAAGCAGATATTTCTAAACAGAAAATAAATGCATAAAATGGATATTAAATCAACATTTCAATTTGGTGAGTGATAAGTAATTCAACTACACCCTTTAGCCCCATACACTTTCAATCTCAACATTTCCACTTCAATTCCTCATTTCTCATATTAATCATATCAATTAATTAATCAATGTAATTAGGGCATTTTTCCATAATTGACATTACAACACTTAAGGTTCCATTTTCATCAATGTTTCAACATTAATCCCATGTTTCTACACTAAACATGCCTCTAGGTTCATTATAAATAAAAACCCCATTTTTTTGTAAAATTACACAAAGGCCCAAAGTTTCTCAAAATTACTCTACAACTTCCAACACGTCAAAATGCTAAAATTTAAAGACAAAATCCATAAAGAGGAGTAGGATATCCCTACCTCAAAGTTTGAGCTCAAAAGGAGATGAAGACCCAACACCCAACTTGCTCCAAAGCCAAATATTTTTAGATTAGATCGAAGCCCAAGTCACCCTCTATCTTTTTAACAAAGCACTTAGGGTAGATTTACACTCTAGGGAGATGATTTCTTAGAGAGAAGGCAAGTCTAGAGAGAGAGGCTCTCAGATTTAGGGTTTGAAGATATATAAGTTTTGAAAAAGTGAAGTTTAGATCGCTGCTGCGAACTGATATAAATAGGCTCGCTCGAGCGAAGGCTTGGTCGCTCGAGCGACGGAACCTGAACACTAGCTCGAGCCAAGAAGGTCTCGCCGAGCCAACAATCGAGCTTCGCTCGGCGAAGAAAAAGCTCGCCGAGCCAGAACTCGACCCTTCGGGTTTTGCAACTAGGCGACGCTCGGCGACAAACCGCTTTCGGCGAAGACGAACCAGATCGCTTCGGCGAAAAGCTCGCTCGAGCCAAAAATCATGGTGTTCAGGTCCAGTACCAGACGCAATCACTCGCTCGAGCGAAGCCACTCTGGCTCGACCCACCAGACACAAAACTCAACGCTCGCTCGAGCGACCAACTCTTCGCTCGAACGAAGGACAAAAATTCTGGGCAGCAACCCTTGGTTCCCAAACACAACCAACCTGAAACAAACCTGCCCAACACATCCTATAACTCAAATACAATGTAGAAAAGGATGTAAACAAAACAATGCTCAATTATTAACATCCACGGACACATGTCCGGATCACTGTACAATAAGGGGTAAACCCGGGATCGCTATAAATGCTCCAGCGTTCTGTTCAAATAAGTCTTCACACTTGGTATCTTTCTTTCTTTTTTATATTTAGAAAATTTTCTAATAACTTCTGTTTTGTCCATTTTTCTTCAGGTAATTCAGCACGCCCACTCCTTCTCAATGCAATCTTTTGAGACAAGGAAGGCATTGGTCGACAAGACTAGGGAGGTTACTAGTCTACAAAAGGCCAATAAAAATTTACAATAAAAAATGAAGACTTTGGCAGACCAGGCCGAGGCTGCTGTCAAAGCTAAAGATGATGCCAAAGAAAAAGCAGATGCCGTTGAGGCCATTAACAAAGTTCTTGAGGCCCAAAAGAAAGAGGTCGAAGAAAAGACAGCCGAGGCCCAGAAAGAGCTTTAGGATGCTTTGGCTACAAAAGGCGCTGAGCTCAAGGCCACCGATGAGAAGGGATACAATGAGGGGGTGGGCGATGTCACGGCGGACTATGAGAAACGGGTGAAGCAGGCCTGCAACAAGGGTTTTACCCTTGGTTTGATGACTTTACTAAAAAAGCTTGAAATCCCCGAGGACGCCCCCCTCAGGAACACCGACGTCCTCGCCCTGTCATTCCTCCAAACTCCAAGCCAATCCGACGACGATTCTGAGTCTGAGGAGGAAGCTTTGGTAAGGAAGTCAAAGGAAGCTGCTGGGGCCAAGTCCCCTACTCAAAATGAGCAAGTCCTGGACTTGACTCAACATGAGGAGGGTGAGGAGGTTCCCAAAGATACTGCTCCTGAGAAGGCAATGTCGGACGCGCCTATTGCCGATAAGAGCCTTGACAAGACCCTTGAAGAAATAGACGTCGAGCTCGCGGCTGAGAAGGCCGCCGAGATGTCTTCTCAGTAGCCCTCCGAGCTCCAGAACCAACCTGCCAGTGGCGCCGAAGAATCTTAGTTTTATGCTTTTCTCTTCTTTCTGTACCTTGTATTTTTTCTTTCTTTGAAACAATGCAAGCTCTCGATGTGGCCGATGTGCCTTCTTTTGAATGTTAATACAACTTTCTCTCCTGAATGTTTGTATCTTTGTCATCCTCTTATTGTCTTGTATGACTCTCATACTTAGAATATTTCTGCATATCTTTAATGTATACCTTAACTGTGTAATCTTCTCGGGGTGAAATACCTCGGTTATACCCACCAACGGTTTACATCGGCAAGTACATAAGTACTCATTTTAATACAACCTTGGCTTCTACTTGTAAATTTTTTCACAAATTTCAAAAAGTATTCGACATGATCTCGATTTAACTTCAACTTGTATATTTTTGTCAAATTTCAACAAGTGTTTAACTTGTAAATTTTTCTTAAATTTCAACAAGTATTAAACATGATTTCGGTTTAACTTCAACTTGTAAATTTTTCTCAAATTTCAACAAGTGTTTAAACATGATCTCGGTTTAACTTCAACTTGTAAATTTTTCTCAAATTTCAACAAGTGTTAAACATCATCTCGGTTTAACTTCAACTTGTAAATTTTTCTCAAATTTCAACAAGTGTTAAACATCATCTCGGTTTAACTTCAACTTGTAAATTTTTCACAAATTTCAACAAGTGTTAAACATGATCTCCAGGAACCATTTTCCAACTCTCTGTCCTGTAATGTGAACTTAAGTTCTACTTGGGTTCTCATTATGTATGTATCTCATAGACATCGTCAATTATCTTATCAACCATAAGTGTATAAAAATCAAGCTAAAACTTTATTTATTACTTCGGCAAATAACAAAGAACAGGAAAGTCTAATGATAAAAAAAAATTAAGATTACAAGTATTCCAGGGCCTTGGCAACTCTTCGCCCTCATTATCTTCAAGCCAATATGTCTCATTGCCCAATATCGAGATGATTCTATAGGGTCCCTCCCAATTTGGACCAAGCTTGCCCTCTCTGGGATCCTTCTTGTTGCCGACGACTTTTCTCAAGACGAGGTCACCGATTTGAAACTCCCTTGGGTTGACCTTCTTATTATAAGCCTTGGCAAACTGCTGCTGGTATGCCGCTAGCTGAATTGCAGCTCTCTCTCTTCTTTCTTCCAGCAGATCTAGATCTCGGGCTAATAATACATCATTAGTCCCATTCTCTACTCCATGAGTTCTGATCCTTGGGATGCCGACTTCTAGAAGAATGACTGTTACTGTGTCATAAGCCATGGCAAATGGAGATTCCCTAGTTGATCTTCTCGGCGTAGTCCGATATGCCCAGAGTACACTTGGCAGTTCATCTACCCACTTTCCCTTTGCTACTTGCAGCCTCTTTTTTATCCCATCCAAGATAACTTTGTTGGATGCTTCTGCTTGTCTATTACTTTGAGGAAAACTTGGAGTGGAAAAATAATTCTTGATTTTGAACTTTGCACAGAAGCTCTTGATTAGCTTACTGTTAAACTGTGTTCCATTGTTTACAACTAGTGCTCTTGGGATTCCAAACCTGGTGATGATGTTCTTCCATATGAAGCTCTTCACATCCACATCTCGAATCTTGGCAAGGGGTTCAGCTTCTATCCACTTGGTAAAGTAATCTGTTGCTATCAGCAGATACTTCCTTTGCCCAGTTGCTTGGGGCAGTCGTCCAACAAGATCCATGCCCCATTGGGCAAAAGGCCAAGGACTAGATACTGGGTTTAGGTCTGCTGTTGGTTAGTGTATCAGAGCTGCAAACCTTTGACACTTTTCACACTTCTTGACATAGGCTTCTACATCTTTCTGCATGTAGGGCCACCAATACCCCTGGGTGATGGCCCTATGGGCAAATGATCTGCCCCCAGTGTGGCTTCCACATATTTCTTCATGTATTTCGTACAAAAAATCTTCAACTTGTGAAGGATTTACACACCTCAAAAGGGGTCCAGTGAAGGATCTTCTCTAGAGATGTCCCTCTGCTGTCAAACTGAATCTTGCCGATTTCAATCTGATCTTGTATGCCTCTTTGTGATCATCTGGCAGTTTTCCTTCATTCAGGAATGTTATTATTGCGTTCATCCAGCTTGTTCCCATGTCCACACACATTGCTTCACGCTCTGTGGTTAGTGGTTCGATGCTCGGGCCCGACAAGTAGTCTACCATTATCGTCCTTGCCTTCCCAGGTTGTATTGCACTAGCCAAGTTGGCCAGGGCATCAGCGTGGCTGTTATCATCTCGGCTAATCTGTTGTAGTCGAAAATTCTGAAATAGGGCCACCAATCTACCGACCTCCTTTACATAAGCCGACATTCTTTTGTCTCGGGCTGCGAACTCGCTTGTTGTCTGGTTGACTATAAGCTGAGAGTCACAGAATATTATCACCTCATCTGCTTTTACTGCTAATGTCAGTTTCAGTCCTGCAATCAGTGCTTCATACTCTGCTTCATTGTTTGAAGCCTTGAACCCCAAACGAATGGACTGTTCTAATATCTGTCCATCTAGAGATATCAGTACTATTCCTGTCCCTGCTCCTTGTCGGTTTAAACTCACATCAACAAACAGTCGAAAGGAGTCACCGATGTAAATGCTGCAAGGTTTGAGTTTTTCTTCTTTCCTTTGTTCTGTTGCCTTCGACTGGGCTCATCTTTGCTCGTTTGGACATTGTTCACCTCGGCTCAACTGAGCCCGATATACGATGGCTCCTGGAGTGAATTCGGCCACAAAGTCGGCCAAGACTTGGCGTTTGATTGCTGTTCTCAGTCTGTATTCCAGGTCATACTGGCCCAAGGCCACTGCCCATCTGGCTATTCTACCTATCAGATCTCCCTACTGCAACAAAGACTTCAAGGGATGTTCAGTTAGCACCACAATTTTGTGGGCTTGAAAGTAATGGTTTGGCTTCTTTGAGGCCATTACTAAGGCCAGTGTTAACTTCTCCAAGGATAAATACCTGGTTTCTGCATCAGCCAGGGTTTTGCTTACATAGTAAACTGCCCTTTGCTCCCCTTTTTCTTCTCGGATTACTTTGCACTTACCGTGTTCAAACTACTAAGTCTGAGCAGCTCCTCTTGAACTCTGGATTTGAGAGAACTGGAGTCGTGGTTGGATACTTCTTTAAGTCGGCCAGGGCGGCTTTGCACTCCTTGGTCCATAAGAAGTCTGTGGCTTTCTTTACTAAGCTGAAGTAGGGCTGTAATCGAGCCGAGCTGAGCCGAGTTTCACTATGTTCGAGCTCGGCTCGATTTATTACAGAGGTGTTTGAGCTCGAAACGAGCCTAAATATGTGAGCTCGAGCTCGGCTCGCCTAAAATTTATGAAACTCGGGCTCGGCTCGTTATGGCTCGTTAGCCAAGTGAAACCACAAAGGCTAGCAGCTACTACACTTAAATAAAGATTTGTTTGTCTTTGAAATACATATGTAAACGATGTGGGACTCCCAATTGTTTGAAACATTACTTATCAAACGGCGTCGTTTTGTCAAGTGCACCAAAAGTCCCACATCGCTCAAAGGAAGAAGCATGCTAAGGTTCACTGCTTATAAATGGTTAGCGTGATGGCCAGTGACCAAAATTCGAGGAGAATATAATATATAAATATATTGAACATAAAATATAATATATATATATATATATATAAAAATATATAAAACATAAAATATTATAAAAATAAAAAATAAAAAGTTCAAAGTTTTTGATATGTATAATATATATATATAATATATAATATAATTAAAAATATTTTATTATAATATATAATATATACATATAATATATAATATATATATATATTTAAAATATAAAAATATAAATTAATATTTATATTTTTGAGCTCGCGAGCTTATTCGAGTCGAGCAATAATAAGCTCGAGCTTGGCTCGTTTATTAATCGAACTTGAAATTTAAGCTCGAGCTCGGCTCGTTTATTAATCGAGTCGAGTTCGAACGAGCCTTAACGAGCCGAACTCGAGCTTGTTCATGAACAGCTCGGTTCATTTCTGACTCTAAAATTTGAAAGGTTTGCACTTATGCGAGTTTACGCTATGAATCTATTCATTTGTAGCCCTTCCAGTCTGCATCTGCACCTGTTTTGCCGAAGTCGGGCTCTTCAACTCTAGGATGGCCTTAATCTGATTTGAGCTGGCCTCAATGCCCCTTCTGGTTACCAAGTATCCCAAGAACTTACCAGATCCAACTTCAAATGCACACTTAGATGCATTGAGTCGGAGCCGATATGTTTTAAGGATATCAAAGACTGCTTTTGGGTCGGACAGATGACCTTCAGGTTCCTTGGTCTTCACGACCATGTCATCGATGTAAACTTTCACTGTTTGGCCAATTAGGTGTTTAAACATTTTGGTTACCAATCTCTGGTAAGTTGCTCCTACATTTTTCAACCCAAAAAGCATCACTCTGTAGCAATACAACCCTTTTGGGATGATAAACGCAGTCTTCTCCTCATCTGAGGGGTACATGGCTATCTGATGGTATCCTCTGTAGGCATCCAGGAAGCTCATCCTTCCATGTCTTGAAATGGCATCCACCAGTTGGTCTATCTTGGATAATGGGAAACTATCTTTGGAATAGGCCTTGTTTAAGCTGGTAAAGTCCACGCAGACTCTCTATTTACCATTCTTTTTCTTCACCACCACTGTATTCGATAGCCATATCGGGTAATTTACCTCTCGAATGGCTCTGGCCTTCAGAAGTCTGTCTACTTCCTCTTCTACTCCCTCAACATGCAGCAACGTCAGTCTTCTTGCCCGTTGGATCACGGGTTTGGCCGACCTATCTACGTTCAGTTTATAGCAAATGACCTCGGGGTCAATGCCTGGCATTTCATAAGACATCCAGGCAAACACTTCAATGTTTGCTCTCAAGAACGCCTCTAACTCTTTTTCCTCTTCTTCGGCTAAGCCTGAGCCGAAAAGGAAGAAGCGTTCTTCATCCCCCTGCTGGACGAGGATTTTCTTCAGTGCTTCTTCACTCTTCTCGGCTGACTCCTTGCCGATGTCCTCTAGGACCTCCACGTTCTCGTCTTTGATCTCTGCCCTCTCTGGTTCTCGTTTGCTGCAGGTGGATTTTATTGCTGCCATGGAGCAGTTTTTTGCCTGCAGCTGATCTCCTCTGACTTTCTCTATCCCATACTCTGTTGGGAACCGCAATAGTTGATGCAATGTTAAGGGAACAGCCCTCATTGCATGCAACCATGGCCTTCCCAGTATAGCATTGTAAGGGGAGGGTGTGTCGATTATGGTGAACTCTGTCTTTATCTTCCTGGTGCCAGCCTGTACCTCCAAGCTTGGTGCTCCTAGTGGCTATGTCGGCATTCCATTGAACCCGACTATTGGGCCATTAGTTTGCTCCATATCGTTTGGGTGAAGGCCAAGTTCCTTGTAACACCTGACATACATGATGTCACAAGAGCTGCCTTAGTCAATCAGGATGCGCTTCACTTGGCACTCCCCAACTTGGAGGGATACTACCAAGGCATCGTTATGTAGATGTTGTACCATCTCGAGGTTGGCTTTAATAAAGGACACTACTGGTCCATGGCACTCCTCGGCTCGATGTTATTTCTTCCCGACCTGGTACACGTGCTGCAAGTGCTTTACCTTTTAGGTCTCCCCCCGTATTTCGTTTTCGTTGACCTTCGAGTGAATTACATTAATTACCCGAGGTCCTCCTACCTGCGGTTGTTGTGCTGGGGGGGTGGAGTTGCTGGTGCCTGAGGCAATCTTGCATGCTCTTCCCTTGTCCTGGCCTCATCTATAAGGTCCCTCAAGTGGCCTTGCCTTACCAGGTCTTCTAGGTGTGACTTTAGGGCTCTACAACCCTGAGTCAGGTGCCCATCCTCATTATGGTAAACACAATGCTTACCAAGGCTTCTTCCCATAAATCCTCCTGGTACCCTAGCTGGTGCTCTGAAATAGGGCTAGGATCGGATTTCATCCAGGACTTTGTGAATTGGGATTCGGAACACAGTTGTGACTGCCTGTGCAGCCCTCAGTCTTATCTCTTGCTTATTGGATCCGTTGTTACCTCGACCTCGCTTCGGCAAGCCGTTTCTTTTCTCTTGCTTTGTCTCCTTAGTTCCTAACGTGTCTTTTTCGGCTCTGGCATATTTCTCAATTCTGGCCATGAGCTCTTCTATGCTTTTTGGCAATGTCTTTGCCAAAGACTTTCGTAGTGGACAGTCATCTTTTAGGCCGTTCTTGAAAGATACGACCGCTACCTCTTGATTGCACTCGGGTATTCAGTTGAACACTTCATAGTACCTTTTAGCATAGGCCCTAAGGCCTTCATCCTTACTGATTCTCAGAGCCATCAAGGCGTCTACCCTTAATGGCTATAGTTTGTTTGTCACAAACATCTCGGCCAGGCCTTTCCAGGTCTTCACACTTCCCTTTGGCAGTTTCTGAAACCAATCTGATGTAATCTCCCCGAAGGATGAGGGAAACACCTTACAGAGCAACGGCTCGTTCCCAGTGTATAGTGCCATCGAGTTTAGGTATAATCCGACGTGAAAGTTGGGGTCCGACTTTCCATCGTATATCTGGAATCTCGGCATACTGAATCTTTTTGGGGCCTCAAATTTGTCCAACTCTGCCGAGAATGGTGTTCTCGACTTAACAAGGGAAATTACCTCGGCATCTTATTGCTTCCTCTTGAGGTAATCTCTCAAGTCCTCCTTGGTCCGCCTAGGAGCTCGGCTATCTCCTGATTTTAATCTTTTTGGTGCACTACTCTCAGCTTCATTGTGAGCCATCTTCGACCTTTCTCCATTAGTTATGTCGAAGCACAGTTCTTGCCTTTGAATATGCCGATGTTCTTTGGGGTCTGCCTCCTTGGTGCGATTCGAGATTCTTCTCTCCTCAACTCTTCTCTCCCGACCTCCCTTAAAAGCTGATAAGAGTGTTTTTCGCTCCTGGTGTACTGGGGGGCTATAGGGATTGTTTTCTACCCTCCCTTCTGGGCATTGGCCGCTGGAATCGGCATGTCCTATAGCAGAAACGGTAGCTGCATGACGTTGTTTTGCATCATAAAATTGACGACCGATTGCAGGTCAACCAATTTGTTTGCCATCTATTTTACCTCTTCGTCCCTTCGCAGGCATCTATCTTTCTATACTTGGAGGTCGTTCTCATTGTAATATTCACTTCGGTCCGACTTTTTCGGTACGTCGCCTTCCTGGCCGACGTCTTTCTTACCGTGATTCTGGTCATGAGTCTCCTCGTTGTAACCATTTTTCTCCATGTTAGGGTCAACGTTTTTACCGTTCCCAGCAGGGATTTTGCCCTCAACCTTATCTTTCTATCCGTCGCTGGCCATCTATCCTCCTTTCTTTCCCACAGATGGCATTAAATTGTGTAAGTGAATTTTCGATCACACTGCCAACTCAGTATTCAGCTGGAGAGCACTGGCAGAATAGATGGCGCCTGATTGACCTACAACAGAAAGAAGAGATTTCGGTGGTGGTTCGTCCACCCGGGGGCACTTCGACGATCAAGTCAGTTATCTCTCAAAGATAGATCAAGTGTTTAACTCACTGTTCAGAATATAAATTGCGTACCTTAGACCCATGGGGGTGCCTCTCTTTTATAGTTAACCCAATCTTAGTTCTAATAGAAGCCTCGCTTCAATAGACTTCATCTCAGTGCTTATCTTGGACTCTCCAATAGATGAAGATAAACTCCCTAAGAGCTTTATCCTTATCCAGGCTGAACTCCTTTCTCATTCTAGGACTCTTGTCCCTTATCCGCTTATCCCAGACTCTGATATCTTCGGAGATAACCTCGGCCTAGCCGAGATCATCTCGGCGTTACGTCCAGGACACGTGGCATCTCGACTGACACGTCGGCATCACCTTGGCCACACGTCGGCGTTACCTTAGCCACACGTCGGCGTCACTTTAGAATCAGGTTGAATCGAATTATGTACAGTATTCAGGGTAATCCTAATTGAACTGTGAATCAAACTATTCGTGATCCGATTAGCTAACCTAAGTTTGAATCCGGTTATTACAAGATCATAATCGTAAATTTGCATAGAAATGGGGATAAAAATTGGACAAACCAAACACGAATTTAAAGTTTAAGTAAAAAATAAATACAACGGTAATATCATATTATGATTCATATCATCGACTAATCATGAAATATAAATTTCACTTTATAATATAATTAATTGTCTAATTCAATCTACTAATTAATACATATACATAGTGAGAAAACATATATTTGCTTAAAAAATTATAATTTGATAATGATATCAAGTTATCATTAACATATAATATTATTATTTTAATAATTTTTTTCTCTTTCAACATGTGAATTTTAGGTTTTTTTAAATAATGATATTCAATCCTTCATTTTTAACTTCACATTTCAATTATCAAGTTAAAAAATGAGGGGAAAAAAACATGTGAAATGCTTAAAGAATCTTAAGCGAGTCAATATTTAAAACCTAGTGACCCACCACTGAGACACTAGCAGAGCCTAACCATATGCCATAGACGAACTCAACCCATAGGAAGGGACCTACCACTGAGGCACTAGCAAAGTTCAACCATACGCCACAGACGAACCCAGGATTTGATCAGAATATAGAGCGAGATCTCCGCAGAGAATCACTATAATTACCAAGCATTTCACTCCCCCCAGAAGTCAAACCTAGGTCACGCCTATGAAGAATAATTAGGCCACTATCCCCGCTGGTAGATAGCAATACAACTTAGACCAGATAAAAATCTACTTGGTCGGACTATAGGGTACGAGCCTTCCTCCCAAATAATAATCTTTAAAATCATTTATCCAGTTTGGTTTTGAATTTTTAAAAATAATTTTTAAAATTTTTAATTCGTATTTTTATATTTTTAATGATTTTTTAAAATATTTTTAATTTTTTTCAAATTTTTATATCACTTAATCTTAATATACTTGGGAAAAAAAATTTATATAAATTTTTTTAAAAAATTCATTGAATACAACAAAATAAGAAAATATATTAAATTTTTATATTTTTTTTATATTTGGTGAAATTTTTAAAAAATATTTCACAAATATTATATTTTTTAAATATTTTTAGACTAGATGTATTTAAAAAAATTTTTAAAAAGTTGACTCCATTTTTTGAAGCCAAAGATAGTGATTACTTTTTTTCTTTTTCTTTTTTTTTTCTTTTCAGTCGGGAATTGACATAAAAATTGAAGGTTCAATCTATAATAGTGAGTGAATATAACGTACGTAACCAAACATTGTCAACATTAAAAAAAGATTATATAAATGCCATCCATATTTGATTTCCAAGTCAATATTAGAAACTCCGTCATCAGCTGTGTACCAAAGATTTCTCAGCATTGTTTTGCACTAAACAAACCACACGTTAAAAGAAATAAGGGTAAATTACACTTATACCTCTTAAAATTTGATTTTAATACATATTACTTTTTGATATTTAAAAAATTGTACTAACTCCCCTATTATTATAATTATTTAGACGGACTGAAGATATTGAATTCATGCACTCTCTCTTTTCATACTTTACATTACTTCCTCTCTCTTTTCTTTTCTTTTTTTTTTTTTTTCTATTTTCCTTTGTTTTACTTTTTTTTTCAATGTAATTTTCTCTATTTTTCTATTAAAAGTTGCTGTTTTTTATATAAGTAGGGAGGTTTGTGAAATGAGACTATTAATTACAGGGGTGAGAACGTAATTTTCAAAATGTTAAGGGGTGAAATGTAATCAGACCAAACCTCAGGGGGGTCAATGTAATTTACCCTAAAAACCTATTTCTATCGGTAGTGCTACATGCACTAATTAGTGTATGAATAAAGCTTGAGACCCCCAAAGAATCTTGAGAGTCCTTTTAGATTGGTTGAAAAAATATATATATTTTTTTTCTTTGTTTTTGGCATTGGCATAAATTCTACGTGGCAATCTTTGCCAAGTCTCGGCATTTCCGTTAGTGTATACATTAGTATACTAACAAGTGTTATAATATTATAATTAATCATATTTATTATACAAGTTACAAATACCCAAAATCATACAAATAATAACACATCATCTGTTATTACACTAGTGTATATATTAACTGATATATATAACATTATTTATTTTCTACAATGATTTATTATATTCCAGTCCAATGTTCATGTGTCTCGGCGTACATACTCAATATATTTTGAGAGATTTTTTTTTTTAATTTTATTTTCTGTGATTTCGTTTGGTTTACTTTTCAAATCATAATTTGACCATCCAAAATTCAAAAACTTATTTGGTTTTAAATTTTTAAACCTATACTCAACTCAACCATTTGAAAAAAAAAATTCAAAACTCATAACCAAACAAATTTTAAATTTTATCTTGTTTAGTTTGTGTTTTGAGATATTATTTCAAAATTAGTTTTCTAGAAAGAGTTTAGAAAATTTAAAATTTTATTTGATTGTATATTTTAAAAATGATTTTGGAGTTTCAAATAATTTGATATTTTTTGTAGTTCAATAGATGGGTATGAAAGAAAAAATAAATGAGAAACAGAAAAAAGAGAGAAAATTATTGATTGATGCATAATAAAAATAAAAGTGATTTTGGAACATTTTTTTAAGCTTTCACTTGGAAAGAACTTTTTTATCTTGACTTTTTAACTATTTTAGCTTAGTTAAAAAAATTCCGTTTGATCAGAACTTTTGATTTTTTTATTATTTTGTATGAAAAAAAATAAAATAATTATAATTTAAATATAATATTTTATTTTATTAAAATTTTAATTTATTTTATTTTTTAATTAACGAAGGGGTTATTTGGGATGTTCTAAATAAATGTACTTTTTGACTTTTTAGACTAAAAAGTAGAGAAAAAAAAAAGATAATTTTTGGGATAACTTTTTGACTTTTGATGAAAAAATGTGTATTAAAATATTATATAAAATAGCAAAATTACCATTTTACCCCTACTATAATGAATTGCCTACTGACTTGGATTGTCCAGGAAGCCAGACAGTAGTCAGGAAACAAGTATAGGAGCAGATTGCCAACAATCCGAGATCGGACTGGACAGTGTTGTTCGGTCCGTAGGGGCTACCACGGGTCTCGTTTTGATAATTGGAACTGTTCAAGATGTAAAACTCATCGAGTATTATATGCTTGTAAAAAATCATGTTGGTCGGATATCAATAGCAATCTGATGAGATTAGTTTTTTGTCAACTGTTAATTTCTTCACCGTCTAATTTTTTTTACAAAACTGATTTGATCATATAGTTATCGATATCCGATCAACGTGATTTTTTACAGACATATAGTACTCGACAAGTTCTACACATTGAACAATTCAGATTATTAAAACGGGATCCGTGATGGGTCCCCACCGGCCGAACAACACCATCATGTGCAAATTTTTTTGTGCACCCGCGTGACCATCACTTCAATATTGACATTGGCTTGTACTTGGCCTGTGTAAAGGGATTTTTTTAATATATTTTTTTGTGAATAGTGATAACTTTTTAACTTTTTGTATTTTTTAGTGTATGCCAAACCAAGCCTAAATTAGTCTCAACTTTATATTTGTCTTTTCGAGGTGATTTGAACATTCCCTCTTAACGACACCCAATATTGTTGGCATTGAGCACAACTATTAAGGCATTTTTATCAGTGTATTAATTTTTTTTATCAAATTTAAGTAAAAATTTGAGAAAAAATTATCTTTCACCAATGGTGTGTCATTGGAGCTGCTGTTGCCAAATTATGGCAGCAGTTGATAGAAAAGCACCTCAAATGGTAAGTTTTAGCAGCTGTTATCTTTGGCAAATGCCAAATCTTGTGTCACATATGGCACAAGCTTTGGCAGCTACCAAATCTTCTAAGTCAGCGTCAACCAATTGTTTTCTCTCTCCCTCCCTCTCTTTTTCATCATCCTTTCCAAACACAGAAGTAATATTCTTTAGAAATTATCAACAATCAACACAGAATTATTCACGCAAAAACAGAAATTAACTCAAAATTAGCACAGAAATTATTAGCAATCAACATAGAAATTATCAAAAATCAACACAGAATCAACACAGAATTTATCAGCAATATTCTTTAGAAATTCTTTAGAAATATTCTTTAGAAGTTGCCAAGCAATATTCACCCAAAAACACAGAATCAACAATCATCATAAAAAAAATTAGAAAACTTTATAAAATCAACGCAGAATCAATAATCATCATCCTTTAGAAAATCAACACAGAAACAAGAAAATTATAAAATCAACACAGTGAAATAAAAAAAAAATAAAACCTAACAGAAGTGGATTGATCTTCTTCATGTTCTTTGGATCATCTTCTTTGTGTTCATTAGGGTTTCAATCTTATTCGTGATCTTGTCCAACGTCGCAGATCCATTGTACGAATGAGAGAGAGAGAGGAGTAAGAGCCAAAAAAGGGGTGGGAGTAGACAGCGGCGCTTGGGGGAGAGGGAGACTGAGAGTGAGAGTGAGAGGGAGAGGAAGCGGGAGCGGGATTGTTAGTCTTCGGCAATTAAGAGGGAGAGGGAGGAAAGTTTATCTTTGCCGATCGAAGAGAGAGAGAGAGAGAGAGAGAGAGAGAAGAGTGTGAGAGATAGAGGGACATAGTCAGAGTGAGAAGGAGATAGCGGTTGTTGTTGGTCTTCGGCGATCAAAGAGTGAGAGGGAGAGGGATAGAGTGAGAGTGAGAGCGAGAGACTGAGAAGGACATTGAGAAAGAGAACGAAATGGTGAGAGAGAGTGAAAGGAAGAGAAATAAGGTTGGATGATTCTACGCAAATCATCCAAACTGTTGAGCTTTGTTTGGCTAATCTACGTAGATGTTGGGCTCTGTTTGGCTAATAAAAAAAACAAAACAAAACAAAACAAAAATAAATACAAGCACCAGCTATGCAAACGGTTGTCTCTTCAAATGGCTATTATATTTAATTTTTTTTCTTCAATTTTTCAATTTTTTTTTCAATTTTTATATTTGTCTAATCGGGAATTATGTAAATATATAATTTTTTTTAGAAACAGTTAAAAAAATGTCACTAAAGACAAAAAATAAACACAAAAAAAAAAAAAAGACTAAAAAGACTATATCCAAACAACACCTATAAACTTGGAGGGAAAGTTGGTTGAGATTTGCCAAAATAACATTTGACCATTGGAGCACCATTGCTATAATTTGGCAGAATAACACTATTTATTGCCAAATTATAGCAATGGCAATGCTATTTTAACAAATACCATTGGAGATGCTCTAATATCAAGTGCTTTAATGGAGAGTTTTTCGACTTCGTCAAACCACCGAACGACCACGCGAATGCCTGGTCGGTCAACTGCTAATGCAAATTTTTTACAATTTTTCTTCTTGAGATGGTCAACCGGAGGGTCAATCGGGGTGGACTATCGGGAGGTCAACCGACTAGTGTAATTTTTTCATAAACTTTTGTCTTGAGGTGGTTATCTAGGAGGACATTTGGGGAGACATTCGGTAATGAAAATCTAACGACAATGAATAGTGATTTGATGAAATGTCCATTGGTCCTCAATTTGATAAAAAAAATAAAATAAAATAAAATATTGGATTTGATACCGATTTGATAAAACCATTGGAACTAAAAAACAAATCATTTTTTTATCAAATTTAAATTTAATGATAAACTTGATACATAATTGGAGATGGTCTAATGAATTACATTTAAGTTGCAACATTAAACTTTTACAAAAAAAATTATATTTTAACGTTATATTTTAGAATACAAAATTACAATACAAAATGGGTCATAAAAAGTGCATAGTATCTTGAGATTTTTTTGAATGTTAACTAAGCCCAATCTTTCTATATGCTTAAGAAGTGTAATATTTTATAATTTTTTTTTTAATTTATTGAATATAAAAAATATAAAAATTTAGTAATATTATAATAAATATAAATGACGGTATTTGATAATACTGTAATAAATATGAGTGAATAGATGAAAAAATAAATGATAGTGAAAATAAAAATGAAAAATTATATTCATACATAAAAATTTATACAAAAAATATCATAAAAATATTGTGATAGTGATGTAAATATAAATCATGTTTATGGGTGTTTTGTTTTAAAGTGAAATAAGGTCACTATTAAGTTTTATCATTTTGTTTGAAAATTTTATATCAAATTTATATTTGTACATCATCACTCAATAAGAATATGTTCAGGTAAAATTTAATGATTGAAAATTGTAAAATGTAGTTATGATAATAGGAAGAACAAATGGCAGGAAAAATGGCAAAAAAATCATTTAAAAATTTTAGGACATAACATCAGCTATCTAAGGGATAATTTGTAATGAGATTACAAACCTCATGGACGAAAATGTAATTTTTCACATGTAAAGGAAGAATCTGTAATAAAAATCTCTAGAGGTGTCAATAGGTGTCAATATAATTTACCCAAAATTATATTTTAACGTTATATTTTAGAATACAAAATTAAAATACAAAATGGGTCATAAAAGTGCATATTATGTTGATATTTTTTTGAATGTGAACCAAGCCTAACCTTCTACAATATTTTTTGCAAATTATTTTGTGTTTCTGACATTATTATTGTATATATATATTTTTACTTCTACGAAACATCTCCATTTGAGTGATGCAATCATGTTGGATTTTTTTTAATTTTTTTTCACAACCGATTGAATTGAAGTTCTTCTTTGCACAAGCAAAGTCAAGTATATTTAGAGACGGAATCAGAATTTTATTATTGGAGGGGTTAAAAAAATAAGAATTTGTTTTCACTATATATATAAATACATATGTATATATAATATGATATATATAAATTATACATATATATAGAGAAAAAAAATTATATATCATAAAAGCAATTTCTAATAGAATGATAAAATTTTTTTGGTACAAAATAAAAAGAAAATACAAGATGAGAGAAGAACGAAATATATATTTTTATATTAGACGGTCATTTTATATATGAAATGGTATATATATTTTTAAAATATTATCGCAAACAATATTTTTTACACAAACAGAAAGCCCATGATTCCCTATAATTTTTTTTAGTTCCGCCCCTGAGTGTATTGGTAACCAAAAATAATAAAAAATAAAATTTGTATGTACTAAAAGAGGTCAATGCCTTGCAAAGTCACAAAAAACCAACGGCCTACCAAAGCTTATGTTAATTTGGATTATGTGAGTCGCAAAATCAAGTCAATGAGAGAGAGAGCAGTACAGTATTGACTATGGTTACTTCCTAGATAGGTCAAATAATTTGGTTGATTGCTATTTGCATATATGAGTAGATATTTAAATACAATGATAATGTGCCCATTTGGTAGAGTTTAAAGACAACTTTTAGCTTAAATTAAATAGTTTTTGAGTGTTTGGTCTAAATTAAGTGATCAACTTTTAACTTAAAATAAGTCAAAAAAGTGATTATTTTGTAAGTGGGTGAGGAGGTGCTTTTTTGAAGCAACTTAAGCGGGAAGCTGGAATTGAGGGGTAAAATGACTAAAATGTCCCTCATCAATCTCAAATATTACCAAAGGCCCACTATATAAACAACAATGAAAACACTGTTCAGTTCTCTCAAAGAGTGATTAGCAATTTCTGGCGTGTGGAGGCGATTTTCGGCGTTGTGTTCTCTCTCTCTCTCTCTCGATGAAGATGAAGATCTAGGTTGCTTGATTTGCAATCTCACTCGATCTGATGAAGATTTGGGTTGTCTCTCTCGATCTGCAATCTCACTCTCTCTCTCTGCACATGGTTGGGTCGATAGGGTTTGGAAGCACGATGGTGACGTGGACGACGACACGACGGGATTTGGGTTGCTCGTTGATAAAGATGAAGATCTGTCGTCGTCTTTCTCTCTCTCTCTTTGTCTATTTCTCACGAACCAATTCCCATCTTCGGCGTTGTTCAGGCAGGTGAACGGTGACGAGCGACGACACTCTCTCTCTACCGTTTCACTGGCGGCGTACGGATGGCTCAGGAAGGAAGAGAAAAGAAAAAAAAAATTAAATAAATTAAACAAAAATAATAATTAAAAATAATATTGAACAAAATAAATTGAAATAAAAATAAAAAAAATAAATTAAACAAAATAATAATAAAAATAATTTATTAATATTGAAATAAATTGTGCAATTTATATCCATTAAATAAATTACACAATTTAATTGTAATGAAAAAGAATAATAAATTAAAAAAATAACAATTGTTATATTATTAATTGTAATAAAAAAAATTAATAAAAACAGAATCAGAAATGTCAAAAAAATTTAATATTGTATATTTTTGTAATGAATTAATTATTAATTGATACTAATTAATAACAATTATTAATATTATTTGATACTAATAAAAATTAATCATTAATATTAATTGATACTAATTAATAATTTTTGTGGGGATGTATTTTCTGAGTACCAACACGTGGCCGAGGTGACACCGAAGTGTCAGCCGAGATCCCACGTGTCATGGTAGTTATGCCGAGGTTATCTCGGAGTTGCCGAGATTACCTCCGAGGATATTGGAATCCGAGATGATCAGATAAGGGACAAGAGTCCTAGAATGAAGAAAGACTTCAAGATGGATAAGGATAGTATTCTTAGGGAGTCTATCCTTATCTCTTGAAGAGTCCAAAGTAGATCCGGAATTGGAGTCCATAGAAGTAAAACTTCTAATGGGATTGAGAGACAGTTAAGCTATAAAAGAAGGGCACCCCGTGGTCTAAGGTGCATAATTTGTAGCCTTGAGCAGAAATTATAGCATTGGTTATCTTTGAGAGATACTGACTTGATCGTCGGAGTGCCCCTGGGTGGAAGAACCACCGCCGGAGTCTTTTCTTTCTGTGCGGATTCTGAGGCCGTCTACTGCTGTGTTCTTCATTGAATCACTAAGGAGGCGGTGTGATCGAAATTCACTCACACAACTTGGCGCCGTCTGTGGAACGAGAGAAGAGTAGATGGCGAGAACACGCAGAGGAAAAGATTGGGGCGACACTCCGGTTGGGAGTGGCGGACCGTCGACCTTAACGCGAAGAAGGAGACCACAACGAGGAAGCTCGTGATCGAGAATCACGCAGAACGCCGTCGCCAAAGCGGTGATACATCAAAGAAAGCGGACAGGCAAATATTATAACGAGGCGACCTCCGGACATGGAAAGACAGATGTCGAGGAGGATCAAGAAGTAAAGGAGATGGCAAATAAGTTGGCGGACCTTCAATCGGTCGTCAACTTCATGATGCAGAAACAATGTCATGCGTACCGCCATACCCGTAGGACACACCAATGCCATGACAATCGCCCGGAAGAAAGGGCGGAAAGAAATCCCGAAGCCCCACAAAGACACGAGGCGGAAGGTACTCTCCGACCTTCAGGAAGTCGGCGAGAAGAGCCGAGAAAGAGTCCCAAGAACATATCGCGAAGAAGCGGATCCCAAGGAACATCGACATGTTCGGGAGGATATTGTGTTTTGATGCGTCTGCGGAGAAGGGTCGAAAAGGGCCACCATGAGGCCGAGAGTAATGCTCAAAAATTTGAAACCCAATGAAAGCCGGGGAAGAAGTAAAGAGGACTTAAGAGATTACCTCAAGAGGAAGCAGGGAGAATGCCGAGCCAAAGTAACTTCCCGGTTAAGCGAGGACTCCATTCTCGGCAGATTGGATAGATTCGTCACGAAAAAGATTCAGTATGCCGAGGCTCCAGATATATGATGGTAAGTCGGACTCTAACTTCCATGTTGGATTATTTTTTAATTCAATGGCATTGTACAGTGGGAACGAGCCGTTGCTCTGCAAAGTGTTCCCTTCATCCTTCGGGGAGATTGCATCAGACTGGTTCCACAAACTACCAAAGGGGCGTGAAGAAATTTGGGAAGGCTGGCCGAGATGTTTGTGGCGTGTTCATAACAAACAAAGCATGACCATTGAGGGTGGATGCATTGATGGCTCTGAAGATCGGCAAAGAGGAGAGCCTCAGAACCTATGCAAAGCGGTACTACGAGGTGTTCAATCGAATACCTGAATGCAACCAGGAGGTGGCGGTCGTGTCTTTCAAGAACGGCCTGAAAGATGACTGTCCATTGCGGAAGTCTTTGGCGAAAACCCTGCCAAAGAGCATGGAAGAACTCATGGCGAGAATTGAGAAGTACGCACGAGCCGAGGAAGACACCTCGGGGAACAAGGAGACGAAGACAGAAAAAGGCAACGGCTGGCCGAAACGAGGCCGAGGTAACAATGGACAGAACAAACAGAGCAGAGTTGAGGGCTAAACAAGCGATGGCACGGTGTTCAATTCGGTCCAAAGTCCTTGACCAAATTGAAATCACCTACTTGGTATGCGGCAAGAGAGCACAAGGAGAATTTATGGAGAAACCTTGGTAGGCGTTGTGCCTATCACAATGAGCAGGTCACCCAACTCGTGGTTCAGAGCCCTTAAAGCACATCTAGAAGATCTGGTGAGGCAAGGCCATTTAAGAGACCTTGTAGATGAGGCGGAACTAGGAAGAGAAGCGAGCCACGATTGCCCCAAGCACAGCGGCCCGCCCCATTGTGAAGCAACCAGCGAGTGGACCTCGGGTGGTTAACGTGATCCACTCAAGGTGAATGAAAACGACATAAGGGGGAGACAGAGGGTGAAACATCTGCAGCATGTCAACCAGGTCGGATTGAAAAGACCTCGGCCTGAAGATTGCCAAGGACCAATGATAACCTTCACAAAGGCCGACCTCGACATGGTTCAGCACCCGCACAATGATGCCCTGGTAGTATCCCTCCAGGTTGGGGAGTGCGGTGAAAGCATCTTGATTGATCAGGCGCTCTGCGACATCATGTATGTCAGATGCTACAAGGAGTTAGGCCTTCACCCTGATGACATGGACCAGTCAAACGGCCCGATGGTTGGCTTCAATGGAACGCCGACATGGCCTTTAGACGCAACGAGCTTGGAGGTACAAGCCGCGAAGAAGATAAGGACGTAATTTATTGTGATTGATCGCCGCCTTACAACATCATCTGGGAGGCCGTGGTTGCATGCAATGGGGCGATTCCTCAACCTTGCATCAACTGCCACGATTCCCAACAGAACATGGGATTGAGGAAATCGAGAGGAGATCGATTCAGCGAAAAAATTGCTCCATGGCAAAGAATGAAGTTAACTGCGGCAGATTCGAGAACCGAAGAAGCAGAGGTTGAAGAAGAGGACATGAAGGTCCTAGATGATGTCGGCAGGAGCCGCCGAGAAGAGTGAAGAAGCGATGAAGAAAATCTTCGCCCAAGAGGCCGATGAGGAACGCTTCTTCCTTCTCAGCACAGGATTAGCCAAAGAAGAAGAAAGGGAGTTTGAAGCCTTTCTGAGGAAAAATATTGAGGTGTTCGCCTGGACACCTTATGAAATGCCTGGCATTGACCCCGAGGTCACATGCCACAGACTCAACGCTGATGGTCGGCCAAACCCGTAATACAACGAGCGAAGACCGACGTTGATGCACGCCGAAGCGGTGGAAGAGAGTAGCGGACTTCTAGAGGCGGGGCCATCCGAGAAGCCAATTATCCGACGTGGTTATCAAATACCGTGGTAGTAAAGAAGAAGAATGGCAAGTGGAGGTCTGCGTAGACTTCACAAATTTGAACAAAGCTTGTCCCAAAGACGGCTTCCCTAAAGATCGACCGGTTGGTGGGCGCCACATCTGGACATGGAAGGATGAGCTTCTTGGACGATATAGGGGTATCACCAGATAGCCATGTACCCGGATGAGGAGAAGACGGCGTTTATCACTCCCAAAGGTCTGTTATTCTGAGTCATGCCTTTTGGGTTGAAGAACGCAGAGCAACTTACCAAAGGTGACCAAGATGTTCGGACACTTGATTGGCGAATCAGAGAAGTATACATCGATGATATGGTCGTGAAGACCAAGGAACCAAAGGATCATCTCAATCGACTTAGAAAAGGTCTTTGACATACTCAAAACATATCGGCTCGACTAAACGCGAAATCGCATTTGCATCGGATCCCAGAAGTTCTTGGGATACTGGTGACTAGAAGGGGCATTGAAGCCAGCCAGATCGGATCAAGGCCATTCTAAAATTACAGAGTCCGACATCGCCTAAACAGTTCAGATGCTTCTTGGAAGGGCCGACCCTAAACAGTTCATAAGTTCGGACAAGTGTAAACCTTTTTCAATCTGGTGAAAAAGGCCTCGGATTTTTATGGACAGAGAATGTGAGACCGCCTGGCCGACCAAGAGGTACCTTACCTCGGCCCGATCCTCTCAACACCTCAACTCGGGAGGAATTGTTCTTATACCTAGCGCGTTTGAACATGCGAAGTGCCGTGATTGTCCCAGAAGAGAAGGAGAATGTATGCGCTACTATGTAAGTAAAACCTGGCCGATGCGTAAACAAGGTATTTACCATCGAGAAATTAATGTCGGCCTTGGTAATGGCCTCAAAGAAGCTAAACCATTATTTTCGTGCTCATAAGATAGTGGTTCGACAGCACCCATTAAAATCCTTGTTGCAACAAGGAGACTTGATCGAAGAATTGCAAGATGGGCGAATTTTGGGCCAAGACGACCGGAGTTCGTGCCAAGAACCGCAATTAAGGGCCAAGTCTTGGCGACTTCGTGGCCGAAGTTCTCGCCAGAATACATCGAACATCCCATTCGCTGAGCCGAGATGAACGATGTCCACACAAGGAAGGAGAAGCCCAGCCAAAGGGTAAGGAACCAAGAAAGGAAAAACTCAGACCCTGCAGCATCTACATCGGCGACTCCTTTCAACTTTTTGTTGATGGAAGCTCAAACCGCAGGTGCAAAGGTGAGTAGCTAATTTCCTCCGATGGGGAGATATTGGAACATCCATTCGATCGGGGTTCAAAGCCTCGAATAATGAGGCGGAATATCGATCATTTGATCGGATCGGCGGCAGAGCGCAGAGGCAGATGAGGTAATAGTTTTTGTGACTCACAACTTATAGTGAATCAAACTACGTGAGAGTTTGTCGCCCGAGATGAAAGGATGTCGGCATACGCAAAAGAAGTCCTTAGGCCGCGACATGTTTCAAAACCGCCGACTTCTTCAAGTTAGCCGAGATGATAACAACCACGCCTACGCTGGCCAATTTAGCAAGCTCAATGCAAACCGGAAAGACGAGGACAATAATGATCGACACCTATCAAGCCCGAAAGATAGTCACCACACACAATGCAAGAAGCATTATGTGTGGACTTGAGACCAAGCCGATGGATGCAATTGTTACATTCTGAAAGAGGGCAAGCCGCCAAGATCGAAGGAAGCACACAAGGTCGATTGAAGTCGAGATTCACTGACAAACAGAAGGACATCTCTACGTAAGATCCTTCATCGGACCTCTTTAAGGTGTGTACACCCTCTTGGTCGAAGACTTTCAGATGAAATTCATGAAGGAGTTTGGAAGCCACGCAGGGGCAGATCGTTAGCTCACAGGCCATTACCTGTGGGTATTGGTGGCCCTATATGCAAAAAGATGCGTAAACCTATGTGAAGAAGTGTGAACAATGCTAGAGGTTTGCACCATCGATACATCACCACCGCTAACTAACCCCTGCTTCAAATTTCTTGGCCATTTGCCCAATGGGGCATGGATCTTGTTGGAAAATTGCCCCAAGCAATGGGCAACGGAAGTACCCATCGGTAGCTACAGACTACTTCACAAAATGGATAGAAGCGAGCCTCTTGCCAAAATCCGAGATGTGGATGTGAAGAACTTCATCCGAAAAGCATCATCACCAGATTTGGGATTCCAAGAGCAATCGTTCGACAACGGAACACGCTTTGACAAAGAACTCATCAAGAATTTTTGCGCCAAGTTCAAGATAAAGAATTATTTTTCAACACCAAGCTTTCCCCAAAGTAATGGGCAAGTCAAGCATCAAACAAAGTCATTCTAGATGGAATAAAGAAGAGGTCGCAAAGAAAGGAAGTGGGTAGACGAATTGCCCAACGTGCTCGGGCATATCGCCTACGCCGAGAAGATCAACAGGAATCTCCTTGCCATGGCTTATGGCACGTATAGCCATTCCATTGAGATCGGCATCGAGTGGATCGTAACACAGGAGTTGAGAACGGGTCTAATGATGTGCTCTTAGCCCGAGATCTGGACCTACTAGAAGAAAGAAGAGATAAAGTCGCAATCCAAATTGCAAAAGAACAATACTTGCCAAAGCTTACAACAAGAAGGTCAATCCAAGGGATTTTCAAGTCAACGACCTAGTCTTGAGAAAAGTCGTCGGCAATAAGAAGGATCCCAGAGAGGGCAAGCTTGGCCCAAACTGGGAAGGCCCCTACAGAATCACCTCGGTGTTAGGGAATGGGGCATATCGGCTCGAAGATAATGAGGGCAAAACATTGCCTAGACGTTGGAACACTTGTAATTTAAAATTTTTCTATCATTAGATGTTCTTTGATTTTTCTTGCCAATAAAATCTTAGCAGAATTTCTCTGAACTTATACAACTTTGCATGATGTTGTTTTTTGAATAATGAGAACCCAAGAGGAACTTAGGTTCACATTGGGGGCAGAGAGAAGACATTAGTAATACTTAGCCGAAGTTAAGCCGAGATTATGTTTAAACACGTTAAAGATAAATTCCTTATCTTTACTTGTTGAAATTTGTAGCAATTTACAAGTTAAAGTTAAGCTGAGATAAATTCCTTATCTTTACTTATTGAAATTTGCAGCAATTTACAAGTTAAAGTTAAGCTAATATGATTGTTTATCTTCACTTGTTGAAATTTGTAGCAATTTACAAGATGAAGATTAATTGAATTTATATGCTTTATACTTGTTGAAACTTATGACAAGTTTACAAGTGAAATCTTAGCCGAGGTAAATCTACAGGTAAACATGCCCGAGGTATGTAACCCCCGAGGAGATT
Source organism: Camellia lanceoleosa (assembly GCA_025200525.1). NCBI lineage: Eukaryota > Viridiplantae > Streptophyta > Magnoliopsida > Ericales > Theaceae > Camellia > Camellia lanceoleosa. Next base: position 10,005,410 of record CM045763.1, on the reverse strand, counting down.
GTGCAAGGGAAGAATTATGTGAATCATGTGAAATATTCTAAGTATAGAATCAAATAGTAGCAATGAAGGAAAATTAAAGGCTACAGCATTCAAAGAGAAACAGTTGTATATAAAGGAGGCACAATGGCCTTACAGAAGTAAAACTGTTCGAAAGCAACAAAGAAAGGCACATCGGCCATACAGAAGAAGCTTACATTGTTCAGAAAACAAAAAGAAGTACAAAAGTTAGAGAAAAAATGAAAACTAATTTTCTTCAGCCTAGGGAGCGGTTTCAATCGGGACCTCGGAAGTCTGTGGAAGAACAACCTCGACGTCCATTTGTATTTCGACCCCGGCCTCTCTTCGCATAATCTCTGCCTATCACGGCTAGAGTCTCCTCGACGCACCCCTCAGCCAGAGGAAGGTTGGATGATGACTGGACTGGTGGAGTTTCCTTGGGCACCTCGTCACCCTCTTCGTCTTGGGTTAAGTTGATAACCTGCTCAGTTGGAGGAAGGGACTTGGTTTCAGGGGCACCCTTGGGTTTCCTCACCAAGGCTTCGCCATCGTCTTCATCTTCATCTTGGTGAAGACTCGCAAATTTCTTCACCGACTTGGAGGAGGAGGAAAAGGCAAAGGACAACATCTCACGACGCCATGGCGAGTCATCTAGGATGTTCACTTTTTGGCGAGGACATCCAACCAAGGAAAATCCTGCATGCCTCCCGACTTGAAGCTTGTAATCCTCAAAGAACGTCGGCCATCCTCGGTCAGAGCCCTTTTCATCGGCATCTTTGATCTCGGCGACCTTGGTGGCCAAGGCTTCCTAGCCTTCCTTCTCACCGGGCCACTTTTTCCTCGGCCTCTTTCTTTTGTGCCTCAAGAACGCTTTTTAATGGCTTCAATGCCTCGCCTTTCATCACCTCTTCTGTCGAGTTCGGGTTCTGACTCGGCTTGATCTTCCAAGGTCTTCATTTTGTTTTTAAGATTCTTATTTTGTTTTTGGAGAGCAAAGAACTCCTTCTCCATCTCGACAATTTCTCCTTTGCTTCAAATGCCTGCATGGAGAAGGTGTGGGCGTGTTGAATGGCCTGAAAGTTCACAAGATAGAGGTTATCACGAAATATTGCAAAACTTTGTAAGTATAAAGAAAAGTGGCAGTAAAGAAGGTTATCAAATTCACAGACTTATTTGGACAGAGCGCTGCAGCATGAGGGCGTAGTTCTCATATTCATTCATTTTGGCATTTCGCTCGAGATCACCCTCAAGGAAGATCGCAAAGGCCGAGCGCCACGCCGATGTTGATGTCAGAGCGCTTTCATGGCGAACGGCCTGTTCAAAAGCGTAATTTTTGGCTCCCAAGGAACTTTGGGAACCTCGACCAAGTCGTCGCAGACGCATTTACCTCGCCTGGAATTTGAGTCGACCCGATGGTTGGGCCTCGCAGATCTTTTGGCGTAAATGTAAGTGGTCTTCACGGTTGAGGTTAATTGGGAGATGGGCAGGGCATCTTCGACCTCGGCCTCAGTGGCTTTGGCTTTCGGCTGGGCCTTCTTGACTCTCTTTGGTTTCGGTGGGGGCACCGTTGGAGATGGCACGATCCACGCCTACCGGGAGGTCACGAGGAGATCTAGAGCAACGGGCTTGGCGGACCATGTCTCATTGTCTTAACAAGACGTCGGCGACGCTTTTCTTTCTTGTAATCGGTACCAAGAATGGTCTCAAGTAGATGGAAGATCGTTGGGTCGATGTAGAGCCTTGATCTCGGGGATGTGGATGCGGTTTTGGCGGTTGTTGGAGAGGCGCTTTCTTCTTCTTCTTGGAACGCCAAGGTAGACTTGTATGTTGGGATAAAATTCAAAGAGGCGAGCTTTTATGCTTATGGATTAGTAGATCCAAGAGCTTTTTAAACCTTTCCTGGGTAATAGGATGGCGAAAGTCCTTGGGAGGCTTCATGAACGTCGCAAAAGGAAACACAACATCAGAAACAAATTTGTTGGAGAATTTGTGGGAAGCAACAGTTAAGCAGTTAACACAGGGATCTTACCCTTGCCCTCCTTGACCGTTCGAGGAAGAGGGAAGAGATGAGCTTCTTCATCTGGGCCAAATTCCCAATTCCCAGAAGCGATGAGATAGTCATCTCCAGCCCCTTTGTTAGAGTCTGGAAGGTCGGCTACAATCTTAAACTCGGTGGACCTCGGCTTAAGGTAGTAAACATAACCTTTTTCCTTAAGGTTCAGGGCGCACATGGTGTAGCAGTATTGGATGTCGGCGAGAGTGATCCTAACACTCTCTTGCCGAGCTAAGGCTATTATACCATAAAGCGTTCTATAGGCGTTAATGGTGAGTTGCATGGGGTTGAGGGAGTAGTAGTGGAGGACTTCATGGAAAAGGGATCTAGGGAACCAAGTCCACATTGGACAAAGGCTATGACAGAAAGGGCATGGTATCGTTCTCAGCATAATGGAGTCGTCCCGCCTAGCCTCGAGGTGGACATCGGCAGGATGGAGAATTCTTGCCTAAAATACTCTAGTTTGGTTGGGGAGTTAACCCTATCTCCACACACCCATGGTTTTGATGTACAGTATTTAACTACTGAGGCGTGGATATTCCAAAAGGGTTTCTGGGACCTCGCTTGAGCCTAAGGTATGTATTGGTAAGTTTGTTTCAGTTTTTCCTGGAAAGATGAAGGTCCTACAGACAAATCCCAAGCCTAAGGTCTACAAAGAACGAGTATAGATGGCAGAAATCTGGAAAGCAGAAAAGTAAAAACAAAGTCTCAAATTCAAGAATTGAAGAGGGAAGACCAAGAACAGAGATGCAACAGTGCAAATGTTCGTGATAGGCACGAAACCTTAAAATAGGATAAATTCAAGTGAGTGATTCACAGATTGAATGATGGAGCAGAATAAAACGAACGAGAAATTCCAGAAATAAACCGAATCGAGAAAAGGGGAAACCGGCTTACCGTAAAAGTGTGAAGGCCGATGAGCTACGCCGAGACGATGGCGATGCTACATGGCTAAAAGCTTCACAGAAGTGGCGAATGTAAGACAGTAGCAGAATCGAGAGCTTCGAGCAATGGCGGAGTCGAAGAAAAAGCTCTAGAGAGAGAAAATGTCGAGTATTCAAATGCAGAAGTGAAAAGAGAAGGAGAGGCAAACGTTTTTGTCCAAAACATGAAACGGGGGCAATTATTGCGCCTGGGATAACGCATGCGTCAGACGGCGCAAGCAAAGAAAAGACGGCCGCAGCGCTGCCACCAAAGACGGGCCAATAAGGAAAACGCGCAAGGAGCGGTTGAAAAATAGTGCATGACAAATCATGCGCAAAGAAGATTGATCTCAATTCTTGTTCTTGGATGAAGACATGTCGGCCTAAATGAATGATCTCGCCAGAAAGTTCTTAGGCCGATGTACGAGAAAAGTTGAAGATAGGTTCCATCACCTCGTAATGCCGAGGTAATAGAACCTAGGGAGCGTTAGGGAATGTATTTTCGAGTACCAACACGCGCCGAGGTGACATCGTGTCGTCACCGAGATCCCACGTGTCATGGTAGTTATGCCGAGGTTATCTCGGAGTTGCCGAGATTACCTCCGAGGATATTGGAATCCGAGATGATCAGATAAGGGACAAGAGTCCTAGAATGAAGAAAGACTTCAAGATGGATAAGGATAGTATTCTTAGGGAGTCTATCCTTATCTCTTGAAGAGTCCAAAGTAGATCCGGAATTGGAGTCCATAGAAGTAAAACTTCTAATGGGATTGAGAGACAGTTAAGCTATAAAAGAAGGGCACCCCCGGCGGGTCTAAGGTACGCAATTTGTAGCCTTGAGCAGTAATTATAGCATTGGTTATCTTTGAGAGATACTGACTTGATCGTCGGTGTGGCCCCGGGTGGAAGTACCACCGCCGGAGTCTTTTCTTTCTGCAAGGTTACAGGAGCCGTTTACTCACTGCTGTGTTCTTCATTGAATCACTAAGGAGGGCAGTGTGATCGGAAATTCACTCACACAATTTTAGTATTAATTCAGACTAATTAAGCCATTAATTGATACTAATTAATAATTTTAGTATTAATTGACACTGATTAAGCAATTAATTGATACTAATTAATTTATAATGGAAAACAATTATTACAATAATACTTCCATTACATTTTTATCAAGTGTATCAATTTTTATATTAGTTGATACTACTTAATACTAATTATATTAACTTTTATTAATGAAATATTTTTTTTAAATTAAAATTGAAAGAAAAATGACAAAATTATCATTTTTGTATCATATAAGGGCAAAAAGGTCAATTACACAGAAAAAGCTATTTTACAGCTTATTTACCAAACACTATTCTGCTATTTAAATCTATAATCCCACAGCTACACCAAACAGGTTACCAACTTATGCTTACAGCTGTAAGTTATAATCTGTTAAGTTATAATTTATAATCATTTTTCCATAACTCTACCAAACAGGACCAATATTGTGCGACGTTGCTAGAAAGTGTTACTAATTAAAATTAAGTATTAAATGGATGAGTTTGCAGAAAACTCGGTTCAATATGACAAAGAAAATTTATTCCCACTAACCTGTTTTAAGGCCTTCTATTATTCCAAATGAAATGACAAGTACTAGTAAAAGCAATATGATTTTCTAGTCATTCTCAAAACACAAATATAAAATTAACGTATTAGGAAAATCACACACTGATCAGTATGTTTTGACAATCATAAACGACTCTCACTTGAATAACAAATTTATATTGCATAATAAAAATTACACACATTTGCTTTTGAAGGAAAATAAGTAAGTCGTGTCATTAAAATTGTTTGAATTTCGATCTTATACGTGTTTCGGTATCAAATATTTTATAAATTCTACTTACTAAACTATACTCATGTGAAACATTGATAAAATCTTAATTATTAATGTGTCTCTCTATGTTTTTTGACCCAATAATTGTTCTTTATATAACACCTAGTCATTTGTAAGTTACCGTTAAAGAATTTATTCTTCGGCTGACAAAATTAAAAGGATTTATTTGATTGTCATTTAAAACACTTTGATGTTATGTTTAAACAGAGAGATGGGCAAAAATACAAATATTAGAAGACGGCCTCGCCAACCACATGAAACGAACTCGTGACAATAATAAAATCAAAGTTAAATTATAGCAATAAACAATTAAATTGTTACTAAACACACAAAAATGTGTCACTGGTATTCTAGTTTTTGGACTAGAGCCAAGGAAGATAGATTAAAAAGTAAAAAATAAAAATAAAAATAAAAGGAATTCAAACATTAATGACTCACGATTGTGAGAAAATTTATACATATTAATATTTAAAATTGTAAATTTTTTTCTCATATAGGTTTTTTTAATTTCTGACACCACTGAAATGTAATAACCCCATATGAATATTGATGATAATAATAATAAGGGAAAGATTATGATACACCATATACACTATATGCACTTTATAATTAAAGAAGAAAGTGGTATTACTTTATACTTTTTGAATTATAATTACAAAAAAAAAAAAAAAAATCATAATCAAACACCACTTATGCTTAATTGAAAATCTTATGAATTATAATAAAAGAAAAAAAATTGTATAATTAGAAGTGGATATGATACACTTCGGAAAAGGGATGTGTATAGTATAAGTAGAATTTCCTTAATAATAATAATAATAATATCATATAGGTTTATGTCATCAAACCATTACTTTTAAGGGTAATTTTTTTTAAGATCCCTAGTATTAAGATTTTACAGTATAAAGGACACTCAATAATTCATAATGTCTAAGGTTCCTCAAGTTGATTCGGAGAAAATTGATCCAGAGAAAATTGGTTTAGAGAAATTTCTTTCCAGAGAAATTCTGGAAGTTTCTCTGGACTTCGGAATTTCTCTCCAGAGAAATTCTGGATTTATCTCTAGAGAAATTTTGAATTTCTCTGACTTCGGAATTTCTCTAACTTCGGAATGTGTTTTAACCAAATTTCTCTGACTTCGGAATTTATCAAATGTGTTTTCACAATGTGTTTTAACCAAATTTCTCTAACGATGTTGTTTCTCATAATATCGAGAAGAATCGATCTCATGGCAGCTATTTGCAAATTATCTGAGATGAGCAAATAACTCTGTGATTTGTTCACAATTTTCTCTGTGTATTTGATTAATATTCTCTGATTTACTCATAATTTTCTCTATGTTTTAACGAAACCAGAGAAAATTGTGTCTGTTACTTTTCTGTGTTAATTTTCTATGTGTAATGGCCAGAGAAATTTGTTGATTTTCTCTGGCCAAATCACATTCTCCCACTGTGATCAAATCACACATTCAATTTCAATCCACAATTTCAAGTAACCAAATCCATAATCTAAAAACTCAAAATGAATTCAAACCTTATCAAAATTCAGACGCTTGAGCAGCATGCTAGAAACAAAATTCAACTATTTTAAAATTTCTCTGAGTTGAGAATTTCTCTGGACCAAGGAAGAATTTCTCTAGACTCACTTCAACTCAGAACTTTTTTCTCACAGCTAGAGAAATTTTCCTCACTAACCCAGAGAAATTCACTCAAATCAAAGAAATTCCCCCTCTCCAAATCACTCAACCCAGATAAATTCACAACTCAAACATCCAAAGTAATATGCATTCTTTGTGTCCAATTCAGAAACTTTTGATCAGTATTGTTGTGATAAATCCAGTCACTCAATAGCCCATTTATAGCATATTCATAAACAAAATACCAATGCCCTTCGCTGAAACAAACACCCGATAGACGGATGAGATTGGAGTAGCTAATCTTGTTTAGTAAATTCAGTTCATTCAACACATCTCCATTCATTTCCTTGATGGCAGCAAAATCCCCATTGATTGTACCGCGATAAACAGATTCTTTAATCCAACAATTAGGACTGAAATACTCTGTTGCAGATTGAAGTTCTTCGAAACTAAACACTTTGAGGGATTGAGCTATAATGGATTGATCCTGCGAGAACGAAAGAGGTGTGTATTAAGACGGGCGAATCGAAGTTGGCGAACAATGGCGGCGACGCCATTGACGGTGTCAGGATCGTTTAAGAGTTCGAGAAGGTGAGCTCCGCAAAGGCCACCGAGTTTGGACGCGGATGAGTTCTTGAATTTGCTGCACGGGTCGGATCCGATGAAGGTGGAGCTCAATCGGTTGGAGAATGAAGTCAAGGGTGAGGAACAAGAGTTGATCTAGACAGGTCTGAGAGAGAATGGAGAAGTTTAGAGAGAGAGAGAGAGAGATAAGTTTTGATTTGGTAAGGTCAAATTTATTTGTGATATGTTTAGGGACCTTGGACATCAAAAAATAATTTTGTAGATATCTTTCATTACGAAAAGTGGGAGAGGGACCCTAGACTAATTTTCCCTACTTTTAAATATCATTTTCAAATAAGTTTATGTCAACAAAAATATTAAAAGTTTGTGCTATGTGCACACAAATCAGTTTGAATACTGCGTCTAATATTATAAATTTTTTTTACAAGCAATTGTCGCGAGTTTAATTTTGTTTACATATTGTTAAAATAGTGAATTCTCTCACTTTAGATAGAATTAAGGAAAAATTATTTAGAAGTCCTATTAGGGAGACTTATGCTACATATGGTCCTACTAAAAAACTTATGTTCCCATAAGTCCTGTGGGAAGTTTGTTGACACATTTACCCTCAATATTAGTATTAATATCATAAATAAGTAATAAAACCATATATAGGAAATTGATATAAACGTAACGTAACGTGATATCTACATAAACGTAACGTGACACCTATATAAACGTAACATGACATATCTATATAAACGTAACGTAACGTGACACCTATATAAACGTAACGTGACACCAATATGAACGTAACGTAACACCTACATAAACGTAACGTGACATATCTACATAAACGTAACGTAACGTGACACCAATATGAACTTAACGTGACACCTACATAAACGTAACGTAACGTGACACCTATATAAACGTAATGTGACATTTACATAAACGTAACGTAATGTGTCACGTTACGTTTCGCAAACTTAATAAGTTTTTTATTTTTTTAATCCGTTTGTTTTGAAATAGATATATAATCTTAATATATTTTTATTTTGTATTATTAATTGTAAAATTTAAAAAATTATATGTTTTTATTTACGTTTTTATGTGAAAATTAATATTACTGATTTATGTGGAAATTTTACTGATATATTATGTAAAATGTTACGTTTTTATTTTTAGTGTAATGTATCTGTAAATTTTTATTTTTCACATATGTATATAAACCCATTCTAAGAAGCTGAGGAAGAGAACAATGGTGGACATGACGAGGAGGCCAAATGTTGAGTACATCTTGCGAGTTAGACTGGTGGATACTTTTTAGTGGTGTCACGTTGACGGCTGGAAGCAACAGTACATTCTTAAGTATTATTGTCATGAAAGATAGTAAAGTGGAAGGGAGGAAGAGAAAGGCAAAGCAGAGCAGGATGAAGACCAATAGAAGAGAGAGAGAGCGAGAGAGGGAAGGTGTGAAAATTGGGGGTAAAAAGATTAGGATCTTGTGGAATATATTCTTATGAAAATAGGACTTGAGACTCTATAAGAAATTACACAGGACTTAGCCTAACATAAGGTTCTGAAAAAAGACTTATAAATAAGTCTCCCTAGAATTAATTACATTTTTCTTAGAGGGTAAATAGAATTAATTACATTAATCAATCAAAAAGTGTAAATTTTCTTTTGTCTATCTTTTGTGCATGTAGATTTTTCTAATATTAAATATATATATTTAATTAGGAAATATTATATTTATTTTGTAACCATTTTAAACATCTATATAATTGTCATAAGGCATGGACACTATTTCATTTCATTTTCAAAATCAAACTTTTTGAAAAATAAAAAATAAAAAAATTAGTGAATTTTAATATAATTTTTTACTTTTTCAGACAAAAATATTTTTTGATATTCATTTTCATCATATTAATTTATATTGAAAAAAATAAAAAACAAATTTTGAAAATAAATATTTTCAGAAAATAAATCAGCAGTTTTACCGGTTGGTGGGTAGGTGGGGAGTCTGCAACATGTGGATGTGGCCATATAATTTGTTCACAACTTCCCGCGAAAATCCAATTTTTATATTTTTATAAATCGACCTATCAAACTCTGTAATCAATCAAATATTTTTATATTTTTTTAATGAAATAATTAAACAAAAACCCTTTTTTTTTTTTTACTATAAATCGACCTATCAAACTCTGAAGATTTCAGTGTTCTCTCTCTCTCTCTCTCTCTCTCTCTGTGAACTGCCCGAGTTTCATCTACCTCTCTTTCAAACGGTAATTCAATTTAATTTAATTCTTTTTTTTTAAATTAAAATTTTTATCAGTTCTTGCATAGCTTAGATCCATCTGTTATTGAAATGATTTTTGGGTTCTGCTCAATTTTTGATGAGTTTAAATTTTGTTGATGATTGTGATCTGGGAATGCAGATCTGAGTTCAAATTACGAGTCTCTGATAATTTGTTGGGTTTTGTGAAAGACAGGTCGAAGAGAAATGGCACGAAAGAAGATCAGAGAGTATGATTCGAAGAGGTTGTTGAAGGAACACTACAAGAGACTCGCCGGACTCGAATTGGGAATTAAATCGGCACAAGTAAGCTCCATTTCTTAGATTTCAACTCTTATTTCTTGGCAGATCGAGTTCATGAATCCTCAATGATGTGTTTCTGGAATTGAATTATCTATTTTAGTATGTGATATTAATCATGGAAAATATGTATAAACCCATGCTTTAGACCCATGATAATGATTAGAGAATATATGAGAGCTGACTTTCCTTAAGGCTGTGTTTGGTCGAGGGATTTGGGGAGGGATTTAGAAAGAGAGTAGGAAAAGGTGTGTGAAAACTAGGTGAAATATAACTATATTTTATTCATATTTCACCTATCTTTTCCATTTTTTTTTTCAAATCTCTACTCAAATCCCCCAACCAAACACAGTATAAATGTTCTAATAGATTTAGAGGGTGGATCTAATTTGTTTTTTGGTCTGAATAGCACTACTCTATTGATTGTTGATTAAGAGAAATATAATTCTATTATAACAGCTTGTGTTCCATCCGGTGGGGACTCCAGTAATTTTAGGTAGTGGTGACATTCAAAAAAAAAATGGTTAATTTTTTATATTTTCATGTTTTCAGAAACAAAACAATGAAAAAGTTTGAAAACACTTATGGTATCTATATCTTTTTTTCTTTTTATGGTTTTAGGAAATTCAGAAAATATTCCTAAAAGGAGGGTTTGTTTGGTTGTGTTGTCAAACAAATTTTTCTTGTTAGTTTCCAATTTTTTTAATTTCTGAAAATCCAAATCATATAGAAGATTCACACTCATCAATATTCATCACTTATTTTCGATAAATCCACAATTCTCAAACCATAAATAAAACAAAAACCACACCATAAAATAAACAAATATTTTTCTTGTATGGACCATGTGGAGTGAACCCAATGGAGAAGTGAATTTTCATTTATTTAGAGGGGACAGGTTTTGAACCACTTTTTAAATGGTGACAACATTATTAATAAAAAGAATATGTAGTAAGTAAAAAAATTCATGTTTTCAATAGGTTCGATTGTCACCACTCAGTTATGTTAATAAAGCTGTTACCATGTAGGAAAATTTCTAGGACTTATGTTAATAAAGCTGTGATTAGTAGTTTTATGATGGTGGCCAGCGGCATAATGCAATCACCCTCAATTTATAGACCTGTTATTTAAATCATTGGTCATTAAGTAGAAATGCATATAACAAGTCAATGCTTAAAGATTGAGAAAGCCTTATTCTCTGTGCATGACTTCATTGTGAATAGTGGTTTAAGATTCACGCATAGATTAATTGCTTTGGAGTTGGTAGCGATTAATGTTACTGTTTGAATATCTTAAAATTGGTTTTTAATTGGCCTGGAGGAACTTATGTTCTGACAAAAAGATTTGCTATCTTGGAGGTATCAGCGAAGTGTTGGAAAGACTGCCAATTTGTAGACCAAACTGTTGAACCACTCAAATAAACAGAACATCCTCTGATAAAAAAAGAGGATAAATCTTGGAGTATGTATATGAGTTAATCCAATGCATATTGATAATGTATACTTTATATTATACCCCATGTTTAAAAACAACCAATATGTCTTTTTCTGGTATTCTATAGATTGCTTAACTACATAAGGGCCTTAGAAACCTTGAACCAAGATGGGTTGACAGTTATAGCTGCCTGAGTGCCTGACAATTTGGTCTTGCATTGCATCTCCAAAATCATTTTGTATCTTGATTTTTTTATGTTTTGTCATTTAAATAAAAAACTTAAAAAGTTGCTTTAATTGATTCTTTCTGTGTATAAACATTGCTTGAATGATGTCTTCATTTTCTTTTTTGTGTTAGATTACAGAATCAACTGATGTCAATGAGCTAGTGGAAAAGGAGCCTTGGCTCTCATCGGAGAAACTGGTTGTGAAACCCGATATGTTGTTTGGGAAGCGTGGAAAGAGTGGGCTAGTTGCCTTGAATCTTGATTTGGCTCAAGTTGCTATTTTTGTGAAGGAACGACTTGGCAAAGAGGTATTTGACATTTTCCATTCTTCACTCATCAATTTCAACATGTATCAGTATGAATTCTCTTTTTTTTTTTAATACATATTTTTAGTGTAGAAAATGTTCTGTTTACATTCATCTGTTTGTATCAACAGGTTGAGATGGGAGGATGCAAAGGACCCATAACAACTTTCATTGTTGAACCTTTTGTCCCCCACAATGAAGAGTTTTACCTCAATATCGTGTCGGAACGACTTGGGTGTAGCATAAGCTTCTCGGAATGTGGCGGAATTGAAATTGAAGAGAACTGGGACAAGGTACTTACGAATGTGAAGTCTGATCTTTATTTCTATGAGCCAATTGAAAGCCCTTTGTAAATCTAAATGGTTTCTTTTCTCTTGTAATATATATTTTATATACCTACAATTTACAGAAAACATTTCTTCTTTATCCAGGTTAAGACCATATTTGTCCCTACTGGGGTGTCCTTCTCACCAGAGATATGTGCTCCACTTGTTGCAACCCTTCCCTTGGAGGTAATTTCCGTGCATAGTATTATGTATTTATGCTGAATTTTCATTACTGGGCTTGACTGCCTGTGGAAGCTAAAGCCACTTTGTGGGTGTTTGGGAAGTTGCTATTTTAGTTTTTAGCGAAAATAACTAAAATAGCTAACATGGTGTCTGTTCTGTGATTTAGATCAAAGGAGTAATTGAGGAATTTATAAAAGTGGTTTTTGCTCTATTTTTAGGTATGTTGAAAAT